>JAPUBQ010000026.1:10009964-10604964 GCA_035578125.1 Mellilla xanthometata
TTTAGTATGTAGTCTATCAATTAGTTATTTTTATTTATTTTACTTAAATTGATTTAATTATTTATTTTGTATGACAAGGCCCCTTTACAGCTAAGAAATATTGTAATTATTGTAATGACATTTTTTGACGATTCCAATTTGAAGTTTAGTATTATAAGTGAAATGTAATTCTTTGTGACTTATTGGAAAATAAATGACATTCATTCATTCATTCATTCATTATAATATTACAGTCAAAATACATTACATTAAATAATAAATAGTCCAATTATAATAAGTATAGACATAAATTTAATTAAAACGAATTACAAAACAATTGAATTACTAATTAAATTAACAAGGTCAAGAGATTAAAACATACAACATACAAATTAGATTCCTCCTAAGTCAAACAATAAGTCCACTATTCCATCATCTATTTCATTATTATCGTTACATAGTTTCTTTTCACAAAAGTCCAAACATTTTCTTTGAAACATTTTATTGAATGGCAATCAGCAATCGTCTCTAATATTCTGATTCTTGGTGACGTTTATTTACCTGGCACAGTATAGAGGGCGGTGTAGGCCACAGCGTTAGCTAAGGGTTGCCAGCGGAGGAAGACTCCCCGCGCGCCGTCCGGCCAGCACCGGACCCCGCTGGGTGCGGCCGCCTCGCCTCCGGTCACGTTCAGAGTCGCCCAGGCAGACGCCTCCGACATCGAGTTGCGAGCGAAGCATTGGTAGACGCCTGGAGAAAATAACAAAAAAAAATAATTGGCTAAGTACGAGTTGGGCTCGCCCGTGATGGGTTCCGTACGATTGTTGTATGGGATGATGATAAATTCTATTATAATTTGATTATTTTATTATATTATACAGGTTTTATTTTTACAATTCTATATTTATACATACATTGTATAATTTTCATATTGTACTGTTTGACGAAACCCAGTGCTTGTAACTAGCCTAAGGTTAATAAATATACTTTGACTTTGACTACTTTGACTTTGCCCCCTTAAATGTTTATTTTATTTCAATTTTATAATTTAATTTGATAGCCAATATACTTTTACGTATTTTGTGAAAATTTTAAGTGTCTTTCTTTATTTAGTCGAGCTATATTTACCTGCATCTTCGGAAGTAACACTTCTAATCAACAGCTGCATGAGGCTTTTATCGTCAGCTGAAGGAACTACGCGGATCTGTAAATAAAAATATTACTACAGTAACGTAAATTAAGTTATATGTATAGTATTTATTATCTCAATATTTTATCTATATTTCTAGCAGCGCCATTTATTGATTTCTCCCAGAACTCTTTCGCACTATAGCTTTTTACAGTTAATAGCGCCATCTATCCACCAGCAACGATACAAATAAATTCTGTACGTAAGGTGGAATGGGCGGATGAAATGCTAAGTATATTTATAATATAGAGATTTGCGCCACATGGATTATCAAGCAAATTAAATGATTTTATATCTTTACATTTGTAACAGCGCCATTATAATTAACTGCCCTAGCGTACATCGTTACATCGTTCTACAAAATCAATTTATTTTAATGATGAATAAGCTTACGTTTGATCGCAGCTTGCCTGATGTTAAGCTTTACTGTGGTCCAAGATGTAACACGCTTGCCCTGAAGAAACCTACATATTTTCTTATCTTCTTTCTTTTTATAAAATGTCCATGTCACAATGTTAGTTACTGTACTCCTCCGAAACGGCTTGACCGATTTTTACCAAATTTTATATGTGTATTCAGTAGATCTGAGAATCGGCTACTATCTGTTTTTATACCTCTAAATGATAAGGGTTGTTCATTCTTAAATTTTTACTCAAGTCAAAACAACGTTTGCCGGTTCAGCTAGATTTCAAGACTCCAAATTGCACCTCTCAGGAAAATGAGACTCAGGAAGAGAGTTCCAAAGCTTCGCAGTTCTGACAATGAAAGTCGCAGTAGGGTACTTACAATAAACAAACTATAGCCTTCAGACTGGGCGTACCTACACATAACGACTTATGACTTATGACTTACGACTCTAAAAACTAGTGACTAGTTACGCCATCTATCCGCCAACAGCTGTACTTACTCGTCCCGCGAGTTTGATAGGAGCTCCGTCCTTGAACCAGGTGATGGTAGGAGAAGGTGACCCGGTCGCGGTACAGTTGAACCTCACGGTGGAAGCTCGTCCGACCTGCCGCGACTCAGGCGCATGGGTTATGTTCACAGCTTTAGTTACTGTCACGTTGAATGTCTGGAAAATATGTAGAAAATGGAGATTTAGATGTATGTATATATGAATAAATAATTTGTCATTTTTAGCGAAGGCTTGAATACTGGATATATGGGTAAAATTGGGTTAAGCGTGGAGAAAGGACCCCTACCTTTCTCTTTACCTAGAGGTTATTAAGACACATTTCACACACGGCTGGTTAGCCCCATACCAAAAAATTTAAAACCCAGACCGACAGCTAATAAATTCAGTTCATCACAAAGATGTTTGCTGTGCCGGGAATCGCACCCAGGAGCCTCTGGTTGGCAGTCGGCATGTGCTAATGAGCACATTCTTTACATAATTAGCAGTTTATTTTAAAGTAATACTATATATTAGCTTCGTAGGCTAGATTATAGTTTTATTAAGGGATAACTTCGCGCAATCCCTTAAAAAAATCGACTTCATATGCTTTTTTGACTGGTTTCAAGTCTTTGTTAAACAATTAACTAATTTAATCGATTACAAGAAACAATTTCAATTAAAAATAACATATCACATAATAAACATTAATCAAATAACCCGCCCCTGCTCGCACCTGGTGCAACGGTGCCCATTACGCTAGCTGCGTTACCGCGCTGAATAGCTATGCCCAACTAATGCATCAAGAATGACCTCGGAGTGGGAGTCACCGGTGGTGTTATTTAGCCTAAGACCTTAACTCGTGGACAAAACTCTTCGCCTCACTGCGCCAACTATACAGAGTCTCCACAGCCAAAGGTACAAAATCATAAAGCAACTCCAAGGAGGCGTACTTGACCCTTTTCCGACAGCCGGCGTCCTCTGCCGCGGCAGATGAAGAGTGGAAGGTGCGACTGAGGTGGATGGCGACTACAGTGGAGTCTGTAACGTTAACTGACCTTGGTAAGTTGTGGCTGGCCAACGACGGTGCACCGGTAGAGGCCCTCCATGTCATACTCGATATTCCTGATGATGAGAATATCGGACACGTCCTCTAGTTCACCAGTACGCTCGCCAGGGTATGACACCTCCCAGATCATCTGGAACAAGTTTTATCTGTTCTTAGGTTTCCGTTCCTAAAAGGTAAAAACGGGACCCTGTTACTAAGCCTCCGCTGTCTCCAGGCTGTATCTTGTAAACTGTTATAGCTACAAAGCTGAAATATTCACAAATTGTTTATTTTTGTTGCCCCCATAACAATAAATAATTAAATGAAAATATTAAGGGTCCCCATACCATAAACGTGTTTTTTTCTTTATCAATAACGGTAACAGGTAGACATTTTTTTTCACAGAATATTAAGCTTCATATTACCTATCAAAATAAATTATAAAAATAATTTAATTAAAAGTAAAAATAAGAAAAACGTTTCGAAAATAAATTAATAATAAATATTTTCGAAACATAGTTTTTAAGTTAATGGTATGGTACCCTTTTTTTTATTCATTTATTTTCTGGCGAGTCCCACTCGCACTTGGCCAATTATTTTAAGTTTATATCGATAGCTCTTAGTATATTGGTAAATAAACGCTTATTAATCTACTACCTGAGGTCTAGGGTTCCCCACAACAAGACACGGCAGCACGACCGTGCCTCCTCTCGCCACCTCCAGCTCTTCCTGGTGCTGCAGCGGGAGGAAGCTGGTCTCCAGCTCCTCGGGAGCGTCTCCCACCGCCACCTGGCCAGCTTGACTGGTGCGGACGCGGTTCGCCAGGGTGTTGGATGCTCTACATCTGTAAACAACAAACCAATTAATTACTTGAAAAAAAAAACTGTACTTATTGAATTTTTACTTATAATCTTGGACATGTGTGTATAATTAGTGCTGCTACCTGTATCTAGTATTAGACAAAATGTAGGTTTTAATTAATCAATTTTCTTACTGATATTGTTCTAAATTATTTTTCTGACATTAAATTTTTCTGACATTGTAATCTTGCATGCCTGGCGGTCAAAATAGAGGGCCAACTTACTGTAATAACACCAATTGTACCTATTTGTTCTATTTTGCAAGAAATATATAATTTGAATTTGAATAAATTCAAATTTGTTTATTCTGTTCAGAAAAATATTACTTACAGGTCAATAAAAATATATATGTACATTACAATATTTTAACACTGTTTAATCAATTATACTTAACAAAGGTTCTCTATATATTATATACTACATTTATTTTTATATGGGTCTCAACTCCTATGCTGAGACTGCGTGTGGTCTTGTGCCATAGGAGTATGTGTGCTCTCTTTTAAGCCACAGGTATTTGAGTAGCTACAAAATACAGGAGATTCTATTTCTAGTCTATTTATTTCTATATTTAAAAATAAATAAGGAAAGAACTTCTTCTCCTTTACCATTTCTCACTAGGTGGGGTCGGAACAGCCTGTTTTTTGCTTCCATGCCACTCTATCAGCCGTCATCTCCACACTCACTCCCTTCTCATTCATATCCTCCTTCACACAATTCATCCACATCTTCATTGGTCGACAGAATTAAAGAAAGAACTTACAGTGTATACTCTATATAATGACACTGAAGGGACTGTGCATTTTATGGCGTTATAGAGTGGTTGTTAAATAGAGAAAATTTATCATTGTATGGAATACAAGCTAAACCAACTAAAGCCAATTGATTTTGACGCTTTAGAGAGTTTGTTGTTAAATCGAGAGACATTTCATGGAGTTTACACATGTTTATTTCAGACACAGAATACATATGGGTACATTATTACATATTACAGAAAACAAACAAGTTTTTTTACTAGGACACATTTCACACTCGGCTGGTTAGCCCCATACTGAACTATTTAATTACATATAAATACAGTGTAAACTGCATGTAACATCACTCGGTTTAACGACAATCTCTCTAAAGCGTCGAAATCAATTGGCTTTACTTGGTTTAGCTTGTATTCCATACTATGGATACATTATCTCCATTTTACGACCACTCTAGTGTACACTGTACTTATATAATGTCCCTGAGTAGACATACCTACTCGTAAATTCACCCTGGGCTTTCGGATGGATTTTTACAAAGAATAAACATATAAGCTTTTGATAGTTGAGGTCTATTATAAGGATCATGGAATGCTTAAAACCTCTCAACGCCGGAGCAAAAGGAATAAAATAATAATATCTGACCTGTATTGTCCAGCATCTTCGTGTGTTACAGCCGTTATTAGTAACTGGTTGTCTACTTGTAGGTATCTGAAAGACAAATGAAATAAAAAAATTACCACACATTTACAGCTCACAAGAATACGGGGTTTTCTTTCGAAGGTTGCTCCTTCGAAAATGTAAATCATTGAATAAAAAGTGGGGTTATAGTACAAATTAAAATGTGACATTGACATTAAAAGCCTCCCTCCCCCCGCAACATAGACAAAAGAAAAAAAAGACGGAGGTACTGTGTGACCGCACATGAGATAGCGATATTTTCGGACAATGTTGCCACTTTAGTAGAACTTTAGCCACTTTAGGAAATTAGGGTTAGGGTATACACATAATAAAGAAAAAGACTTCAGATTATATTTCTACGTTTTATTAATTTTTAAACAAAATCAGTTTATTGTACACATTCCTTACTCTTTATTTCCACGCTTCACAAAAACGTCACCCATAAAATGGTTGGAACAAATCCTGGAATTTTGCGTTGATTTCCAATCATAAAATATTATCTACCATATGCTTCTATCCAAATCTCTACAAGTTCAGCATTCGATGGAAATCTGTAAAAAAAATATTAAGAAATATAAAATACTAGAGGTTGCCCGCGGCCCGCGTGAAGGTCGCTTTTCGGGTAACCTGTGGAAAAACTCTATGGTATCCTATTCCCGTGCCAATTTTATGTACACTTTCCTCATTCGATTCCTGAGATCTAGTTAACCTCTGTTTTTAGCTACTTTGGTGATGATGCGAGCGATTTCTCCAAGCCATTATTTAAATATGTAACTAGAATACGTGAACCATACCACTAAGTGAACCATTTACTTAAATTCTAATTCAGAAGTATTTAATTTCAAAAACACAAAACTTTCCCTTTGAACTTTAAACCCCATTAGCATACCTAAATGCACTCCTGGCAAATATTTTTACGAATTTATTTTAACCATCAAAGAAACTACAAACATAACAACTTACAAGACTAACTAACTTAACTTGATAAATAAAGAATTTTCCATACAAACTTTCACCCCCCATTACAAACCCTTAGTTCACCCCTGGCAAAAAAACTTGATACCATTATTTTTAATTTTACATAAACAATAAATATTCCAAATAAATAAAAAAAAATTCACAACCCTAAGACCAGCCGATTGGGCTCTGCGTTGTCTATAGATGAATTAATGAATGAATAAGTCAGGACAAAGAGTCTTATAGTACAGATAATTATATAATATGGTAACTTCATGTCAAATAACTGGGCTTAACTTCACTGGGCGAGCGCGGTCCACCTTAGATCACAATATCGCTTACCACGAGGAATATTGAGACTAAGCGCTAACCCATTTAGTGTAAAAAAAAGCCCGACTAGCGAGCGAATATTTCGATGGAAGTAGATTAAATTAGTAAAAGGACTGTTTAAGCAATTCTCAAGTACAGTGCAAACGGTTTTTGTAAAACTAGGGTTAAAATTGAAAGTCAGATTATGACAACCCTAATTCAATTTCTTGTAGGTTATGTTTTTATTTTGCATTTGCATGTTTTACCACTTTGAAGCAGAACTTTACATCCAAATCAATAGTACTTGAATTAATCCTATTTAATTAATATTTGGATTGATTTTAGAAGATATATTGTATATAAAAAAGGCCAGTACCAACCTGTGAAATGTAACATCACATAAACCAGGTTCTGTTCTATTCTAATAACTCAAAATACAACACTGCACCATTCTGTCGATGTCCAAAACTATTCACCGCGCGAGAATAACACTTACACTTGAATTTAAACGATATTTTTTCGAAAAAACACAAAATTCTCAGAATCGCAGTAATGTTTGACACCGAAACTGACAAATATGCTGGTGTCAAACAGTTACAGCGACAGAGAGAAAAACAGTATAAGCCTTTCTCTTTCACGCATGTTATTTTTACATATGGCTGTTTCGCTGTTGAGTAAAAGAGATGGAAATGTGACTCCGTCTATTGCCTTCTCTGTCTACGCCCCGCAATGAAACACCCAAGAAAGAAAAGACAAGAAATTCCAGGCTAAATTTGCTCTACTTTCAGCTAGAGCGCCGCAATAATATTGTTATTTATTCATCATCATAATTTTGATTTGGGCGCCACATTGGGTTTGATAAGACGATAGGTTCCGGCTATTATTTTTTAGTAAAAACCGACGTTCTAAGAGCCTCGGGTGGATTGAAAATCCCCTAGAAAACTCCTCACACCACAGCTTTCCCACTTAGCTTATACCAAGAAGAAGAAGGTCATCTTACCTTGCATCATCAGGCAAAGGTTTATCATCTCTAAACCACGTGTAGTTGGCAGCAGGTCCTGAGGAAATGTTGCAGCTCAGAGCAAAAGGCTGGCCGCGCCACGCCGTCGCGTTGGCTGGGTGCACCGAGAACTGCTTCTCTAGGTCTGTAACAAGTCAAAGTCAAAGTCAAAGTCAAATTATTTATTCATCATCATCATCATCCACAGCCCTTTTTATCCCACTGCTGGGTATAGGCCTCCCTCTGCATGTGCCACCTGCGTCGCTCTTGTGCAGTCCTCGTCCAGGTAGGCCCTGCGACTCCAGTGATGTCGTCGACCCATCTCGCCGCTGGACGACCAACTCCTCGCTTGCCAGTTCTCGGCCACCACTCGGTAACGGCTTTGCTCTTTTCTCTTTTTTCTTTAATTATTTATTGCGATTACAGAATGTTACTACAGTGTTGTTTAAAATTGAAATGACCTAGCTAAAATTTTTTTTTTTTTTATTGGGCTTGCGCTTCTACGCAATTCATCGGTAATGGTAAGCGAAGGTTGATTGATTGATTGATTACTTTAGATAAAAAAAATAAGATCTCAGGTATAAAAATATAGCAAAAGCATAAGCAGCCCACTATATGTTCCCACTGCTAGGACTCGGGGCCTTATCTCACAAGGAGAGAGATATAGGTCATAATTCACCACGCTGGCCAAGTGCGTGTTGGCGGATGACACACGTCTTCGGATATTGTGGTCCTCAAACATGCCGGTTTCCTCACGATGTTTTCCTTCACCGTAAAGCGAGTGCAAATCTACACATAACTTGTAAAACAAGTCATTGGTGTAGGGCCGGGATCGAACCAGGGGCCGTCTGATCGAAAACCAGGCATTTATCCACCGACCCACATTCGCTTTTTATACCCAGCAGTAGGTCGAAATAGGCTGATGATAATGATGATGATTTGCAAGGTAATTAACCTCTAATGTACCTATGTAGGTACATTGCATCACTTAGAGTTTCAGATTACTGATTCACAAACCACGCCGTCATTCGAATATCATATTTCTTATTTCTCAACAGTTGATAGGAATTCATAAACAAGGTATCAAGTTCTGTACAATATCACTACTGTTATATGTCTCAAAGGGAAGCCGCGCCGGTGATTTGCTTTGGAAGTCCGTCATACAGGAAATGAATATCCTTTAGATAATAAATCTCGTGTCACAATGTTTGTCTTCAATGGACTCCTAAACCACTTAACCGATTATAATAAAATTCGCACACCATGTGTAGTTCGATCCAACTTGAGAGATAGGATAGTTTAAATCTCAAATTACAGTCGCAATTTTAATTTATTGCTAATTATTATCTGTTATTATTTGACAGTCACAATTATCTGTTAACTCCAAATCATTCTAAGAGATGTCGATACCTTTCGACTGGGTTGAGTAAGTAATCAATAGATGGCGCTGTACCCCTAAGTGAGGCAAAACAACGTTTGCCGGGTCAGCTAGTTAAATATTAGGACACATTTGTGTTAAATATGTATCTAAATACAATAAGTGTGTATGTATATGTAGTATATCAGTTGTGTTAGCAACCATAATACGAAATAGAAATGGTTTAGAATGGGGTTAACCAGCCGTGTGTGAAATGTGTCCTAATATATAATAAATGCGAAAGTTTGTGTGTGTATGTTCGTTCCTTCTTTACGCTCAAACGGCAGAACCGATCTTGATTAAAATTGGTGTGAAGATAAGTTAGAGATTGGTGTGAGATTATCCCGGATTAACTTCTTTTTGTCCTGAATTAACGCGATGCATCTACGAGTAGTAATTAAATATTAGGACACATTTCACACACAGCTGGTTAAACCATATCTAGTTTGTATTATGGTTGTTAACACAACTGATATTATATTATATATACCTACATACATACATAAATACTATATGTGGATACATATTTAACACCTAGACCAGGCTAACAAATTTTATTTTAAATTCATCACTAAGATGTTGACCGTGCCATGAATCGAACCAGGGACCCTCTGGTTGGCAGTTCAGCATGGTAACCAGGGTCCCGTTTTAACCTTTTAGGAACTCTAAAAATGAGCAAGTTATGCTATTAGTAATTCTCCAAACCATTACAAAATGAGTTGGAACATCGTAAGTACATATTCAACGAAATGTAATTAAAAACATTTATAATGAAAATCGGCGCACAAACCTAAGAGGAATTACAAACATATGTTATGTATGTAACAGCCTAATATTCCAGACATATGCCAGAAACCTGCTCCTCCCTACATATTCCGCCAGGAGTAGGGTGACAATACTTCTAAAGGAAGAGCAAAATTTTATAGGATATTTTTATAGACTCAAAAAACCTAAAAATATCACGACCGGCGTCTTCGGCGAACCAAGCCAAATGCTCTACCACTAAGGTAGACTCAACTCTAACCACTAAATTTACGATTGTTTTTAATTTTGGTACTTGTCATATTTATTTGGTTATTTAGCTTTACTGTTTCTTAAATAATTTGTCTTTCTTTCTTTTTTACTTAAGCGACCATGGCGTCTGTATTTTTTTTACAAAATATGGAACCTTGTTACTCATAAAAAAATATTAGATGCGTTAATCTTTTGTATTGCTTTTCGCGTAAGCAAAATGTCTAAGCTACGGACTACAGAATTATCAAGCCGCTCAAAAGTTTCTAATAATAAGTGCAAATTAAACCAATCACTGCAAATCACAACAAAATCAGAGCAGTAGTTATAGAGATAAATGGCAACTTTGAATTACACAAATTAAATTACAGAAAAACAAAAATGCTGTCATCCCAAACGCATTTATCGAATTTAACTTATGTCATTTAGATTTTCACTTTTTACAAATGTCTTGTAACTTTTTGTAATATATCCCTAAGTAAATAAATGCATAATTATAATTAAAATTATGTCAAATATTTAAATCTAACTAATTATAATATTGGTTGAAACCAAATAAATTGAAAATTTAATATATTAATAATAGTTTTTTTTATATTAAGTTTTAGTCAGTAATGCTTATATGAGTATTATGTTAATCATAATTAAAAACTAGTTATTTTAAATGAATTGAATCGGTCTTAGTCCGGTCGTGGATAAAATAAGTTCTAAAATTTCTTGGAGAAATGTTCCGTAACAAATGGTAACCCTACATGAAAACGGGTGTAATCTATCACGGAAGCTCTGCGGACAGGGTCTCTCGCTGGATTTAATCTTTCATCTAGATTTAAGAGCTAACATATACCTACACATATGTATGTATGGCGTGGCAAAAGGCTACAAGAACTTTTGTTTGGTATTTTTAAGCAATATAAAGCAAATGTGGAGTATTAGGAAAACGTCTGCTTTCAATCTGACGACCTCTAGTTCGATCCCGACTCTACACCAATGACTTGGTTTTCAAGTTTTATGTGGATTTGCTCTACAGTGAAGGGAAACATCATTAATAAATAAATGTTAGGACACACACACGGCTGGTTAGCCCCATTCGAAACCATTTCTAGTTTGTATTATGGTTGCTAACACAAAAATTGACCAGCGTAGATGCTGGATTATGGCCTATATCTCTCTCCCTCGTGAGAGGAAATCCCGAGACCTGGTAGACCTTTAGTGGGCTGTTTATAATAATTAATTGGAGTACGTACAGTAGATTTTCCCAGTTGGAAGAATTTCATTTATTACACTGTCCTAATCAGATTTATACCCAGATTTAATTAGATATGAAATTTTTATTTGTAAATGTATTTTTAGAGACAAAATATGAATAAAGTACTTTAATTGTGATCCAAGGTTTAGGTTATAAAGTATTTATCTCAATCCTATTCTTATTTAAAATTATTTCAAATATTTAAATCTAACTAATTGAAATACATTGGTTGAACCCAAGTCAAAACGCAAGCCTACGCGTTGTCAAATGTGCCACCCCGAAAAGCTCCCTGTCCAAACGTGCCCATTATAGCGGCCGCGTTCCCGCGCTGAATGGCTATCGACACTTGCTGTGTAATAAACCACCCAGCTCGGGAATCACGCCCCCTATCCTTCAATCGTGAACCAATGTCTACAATGAAATTTTTAGCCTCTGCGCACCACGAATTCTATATAAAATTTAAAATAAAAAAAAACATATTATGGTCAAGGCTGTATTTTGTTACCCTTTTATAGCAGAAAACCCAGCAGGAGAAGTTCCGAAAATTGCCTCAAAGGTTGCGGCTCGTGAACTTTGTGCGTTTTAGTCATGCATTAAATTATTCTACGATACCTAGAAACAAGGAAAAAGGGACGGTACTTATAAATATTAATACATCATTACTAGGAAACGGTAATTCCATTTAACATTATTGTCCTAAAAATAAGAATATCCAGCAAAAAATATTTTCCTCAAAGATACATTAGCATAAGCCAATTATAATCATTAATTAATATCGTTACTAGTAAATCAGGTCATCCATATATTTTAACAGAAAATATGATTGGACGGAACATACTGTAGCGTCTCTGTCGCACTTCATCGCCCGCTACCAATCAGAGCGCTTGTCCTGAATCGCGCAAACGGTATTTACAGCGCGCGTACGACGGGTTCAAGCTACAACGCATAACCGTCGGACGGCCGTCTCCGGACACAACATCTGTCCGGGGGGATAATCTCCCTTTGCTAAATGGAGGCAGACCGTCGTCGCTCCATAATACTATTCGGCGCTTGGTGACCGATTATTCAACTTGAGGATGGTTGCTAGCCAGGCGAGCTCTAGAAAATAGCCTAACACCATTCTACGATTCCTTCACGATGGTTTCCTTCGCCGTATGTTGATGTTTTCCTTCATTGGAGGGGATCGAACTTACGACCTCTGTGACGTGAAGCAACCGCACGCCCGACAGAGCTATCGTGGCTTTCATTATGTTGACGTGTAATATGTATGAATAAGTAAATATGACTTTGAGTAGAGTACACCTCACTCCCTTAAATGGTAATGAATTTCAGCTACATCCACAATCACAGGAATATTAATAACAATAACAGAGTTTCGGGAATTTGGGCGAATAATTCAAGACACAGTTTCGAAGAGTAGAAGTTTAGCAGAGAAACTGTTAATACCTGTTTACCAATTTTTTGGATAGAAAGAAAGAAAGGAAATTATTTATTGTGCACACAAAGATAAATATATACAATTGCTTATTATACATATAAATTAAGCCTACGTGCACAAAAGGAGCAAATTCAGCATAATGCTGAGGGTATCCCGGCGCTGAATTTCTATTTTTTTTATATTGGTTCAAAATTATGGCCACTAAGTTAAAAACAAATAAACACACAGACAGGCGAAAGCTTAATTGGTAGGTTAATGCAGAGCCTTCGCTTTCTTTGCTCACTTAATAAAATAAATCATATTACGCGGGCTTATACAGTACTTATTAAAATGCCACAATTTGCACTAATTTGCAACTTATTAAAATGCAACAACAACAAAAGGGCAACAAATGCGCACTTCATTTAGTTTATAATAAAAATCCCCATTATGCTATTACTCCATATATTTTTTAATCGTCAGCGATTTTTGCTTGGAGGAATGGTTCCCGTAAAGTTATAAATTTGTTGCAGCGATATTTACTGGTTGTATATAATACACAGGGGTGCCAGACTCTGGGAAAATGCTTGGCTGGGGATTGGCTCACATCTTTTGTACGGTTTCATGTACAACACTGCAAATGCTCGATGACTTGGGCCATGTCACTAGTAGCGTTTAGTACAATGTACAGAAATATAACATCTTTCACATTCACATTCACACTTTAACCGGTTTTGCATAGGGTTAACTAGCCGTGTGTGAAATATCCTAGTACTATATAATTATTCATGAAGTAATTTCTCTGCCAAATTTCTACTGTTCGATAGCGTTAAGCAAATACATTACATGTTGATATGCGACCTAACTGACTTATTCATTACCAATCCCTAATTACATGAGATTGCTTGAGTTTGTATTACTTAGGGACTGATTGGCAACGTAAGACACAACTTGAGTGTAAATAAATAAAGAAATAAAAAAAGAACATTTATTCAATTACAACACAAATTAATTTTACAAAGAACAACACTACACAATTAATCTCTTAATTACTAAAACAAACCAAAATTTATTATATTTATTCGGTTATAGGTAAGCAAACAAGCTTTATATTATGTTTTAAATAAACTAATGTTGCCATTCACCTCTAAATCTACTATCTATAAAAAATGTTGCGGTGACAATTTATCAAGAGCAGCTGCATTATTATTTTGTATAAAGAGGTATTCAAAAATTTAAAGAAGTGTCCAAGATTTGTATTTTTTTTTATTATGTTCTTATTCTTGAATACGTCTTTATCAAACGAATACAAATTATTTCGTTAAAAGCAGGTCTAACTTCAATTCAGAGAGGAAAAGCTTTTAACTGTAAATAAAATGGAACAAAAATATGTAAATTGAGATCAGAAATATCATATTCTGCCTTGTTATTATTATTAGCAAGTTTTATTTTAATGTATTAAATATAAGGACATTAGCAAGTAAGTTGCTAAAAGCTAAAATGTAGGGAAATATAGCCTCGCTTCTGATAAGGTTACTTAAAGACTACATATTTATAGGCAACTACACTGGCTTGTGATATGTTTACTTTAGCATCCCGTCCCGACTTCGCACGGATTCTAAAATAATCTAAGTTGCACAGAGAAATCTAGCCTATGTCACTCGGGGATAATGTAGCTTCCCAACCACAGAACGTCATACAGTTTTTCCAACTTAATTTCGATAATTACTTACGACCTCGTTGGCGTAATTTACCATGCCAACCAGAGGGTCCGGGTTCGATTCCCGGCACATTCAACATCTATGTGATGAACTTAATATGTTGACTGTCGGTCTGGGTGTTAAATATCTATCGATTTAATGTGTCCACCTATTTGTAGTATATCGGTTGTGTTAGCAACCATAATACGAACTAGAAATTGTTCAGTATGGGGCTAATCAGCCGTGTGTGAAATGTGTTCTAAAATTTTTTTATTTATTATTTTTTATTAATTTAATTACCTAGCAAAAGATGTGAAAAGTGGATTGTCACTTCTAGATTAAAGTCTGTATTGGTCTTAGACTGATTTGATCCCTCGCTTCACTCAGAACTCTTGGTACATTACTCTGTTTTTTCCATCCAATATATCCAATACTATAACTCTCTCGCTACTCTCAAAAAAGATACATAGACTCAAAATCCAAATCGCTTTCAAAATGAGACAGTGCATGACAGTGATGAAGATCTCAAAAAAAACAAAACACGACGCTATACTCGGACGCCTCCAGTTTTAATAGAAGTACCACAACATCTGACGCAATGACAGTGGAACAGGTATGCCAGTGAACAAACACCATGCTCCGTTACTTCTAAGAGCTCGAATGGCTTGGGTAGACAGGTAAGAGGAAATAAACAAAACGCTTCTTACGGATTGTCAGTGCAAGTTTGACCTCCCCCACCAAAGATCAAGGAATTTTTCGTGAGGAAATGCATTTACGCATCTCCCGCTACAAGCCTGGGGGAGGCGAGCGAGGTATGTCGGACTCGACGGCCAGCAGAAGGGCCATCACTACCGACTAAAACCTCACGGTGTCCCATCTCACGACGGGGGCAGGGAAGCAGGACCGCTTCGCGCATTTCCGCTGCTCTCCCCGCCCAAAAGAAAGGAATAAGAATTAGCCTAGCCCAAAAACCTATTTCTCTAAGTAACATCTTCACATATCATTTACAAACCCTGACAGTCCGTAAATCAATCCAGCACGTCATATAGCATTGTGTGTTCGATCCATTCATCTAATGGATGATTGATTGCTTTATCTCAAGAGAGAAGAAAAATCGACGCAGAGGGATACAAAATACGTTGAGGAAATATTGAGAAAAAATATCGTGGTAGCGGTTGAGAAAATAATGTATTGTCGTAGAAAAAAACTAGTAGAAGGAGCAAGTAGATTAGCAATGATGGTGCTAACAAGCATAGCTCAGAACATACTCACAGGCCCACGTAGATTTTGAAATAGAAAGAAAATTCTTTATTGAACACATTATAAGAATAAAAAAATTATATAAAATAAGTTTTACTTAAAATTACTATACCACAATTGGCGGCCTTAACCCTTAAGGTAGCAGAACATGTTTTGGTAAAATAAACCAATAAATTTATGAAATCTTATTTATTTAGACACTAAAGATACACGGAAAATTATTTTAAAAAATCCTACTTTAGTAGTTTAGAAAAAAAACAATGTATATTATACTATACATTGCCACATCTACACAGAACAACAGACGGATGACAATGTATAGCATACTATACAATATCACTTTTAGGTAATTTTATTCGTTTAGTTTATGTCACCTATGGAGATAAGCTATGAAGAAATTCCTACCCCTAAATAGCTCAAATGCACTTCTTATAGTCGTTTTCGACGTCATTATTGGCTCTTGCTGTTTTGTTTCTTTTATACTGGAACATATTCACTATTCATCACTGACACTGACCTGTTCTTTTTCAGCAATTGGGTATAAATGTCATAGTTGTATTATGTATAAGAGAGATTTCGTGATTCATTTCATTTCAAAATGAAATGTGTTTTTCATTCTGCTCGATAAATGATCAATAACAGTTTTTTTAACTGTACTTAAGGCAACACAACGTTTGCCGGGTCAGCTAGTAAAAAGATGAAATGAGGTATACTGACGTGCAAACCGCAGACGCGTGGGGTACCCGAGCACGAAGCCTCCCTGGTGTCGTACGGCACACTGGTACAGAGCCTCGGAGTCCGCGCGCCGAGACACTGTCAAGCTGCCGTTTGTCGACCTGGAAAGAACGGGGATAGTACTCAGTTTAATAGTTAAAATTATGTATTTCTTATTCAATAGAAAAGTCAATTAATAATCACACATATAAAAAAATTAAACAAATAACCCGCCCCTGCTCGCCCCTGGTGCAAAGGTGCCCATCACGCTCGCTGCATTACCGCGTTGAATAGTTATGGCCAACCTCTGCACCAAGAACGACCCGGAGCGGGGGTCACCGGTGGTTTTATTTAGCCTAACACCTAACTCGTGGACAAAGCTCTTCGCCTCACTGCTCCAACTAAAAACTAAACACTAAATAAATATTCAGAAATGTCCCTTGTAGGCTATCGCATATGCGATGTGCAAAATGTCATAAATTTAGAAATTTCAATTATAACTTATTATAATTTAAAGTTAGATAAGCATATTTTAATGTAATGTCAAATGCACAAAACTGGTGTTTAAAAAGTGGCATTTTCAGTTAAACGTGAATCGTATGACACATTAAATTGTAGGTCGCGGCTGTTACGAGTAGTTTCGGTACAAGCAGTCGTTAAGCCTAGTAAGAAGCTTGAAAACTCTCAACACCAGAGATTACCCACCTCTCACTTCTTCGTATGAACGAAGAAGAAAAAGACCGGCTTGGATCCGGCCGCATCATAGACTAATAAATATAAAAGACGCTCAACCTTTTGTTAAAAAACGTACTACATCTATCATTTGATACACTATATTTTCTTGAAACGACTTCACTCGAGTCACAGCGCGTTGCGGGATTTTCTGGCAGCTAGGTTTCATCGGTAATTATGGGAAGCCACGCTTTATTCAGGAATCAGCAATCATCTCTAGTATTCCGACCCCTGGTTACATCAAAACTTTCACAGGTATACTAGCAGTGCTTACTTGAAGTCCACTCCATCTTTAGTCCACCGATGCGGGCGAGAGCGGGGCCGCTCGCCCTCCAGCGGCGGCGGGGGTCTCCAGGGCGGGATGCGGCGCGCGTCAGGGATACGACACGACAGCGTCGCCCGGGGCGGCGCCACCCATGTCACTCGCACATCTAGAGGAAGAAACAGGGAGATTAGATTACATAAGCATAAACAGCATAAGCAGCCCACTATACATTCCCTAGATATGGCTAGGGTCAAGTGGCGTGCCTTGGGAGAGGCCTATGTCCAGCAGTGGATGCAAACAGGCTGATGATGATGGTGATGATACATTCCCTGCTGGCACTAGGGACCTTGTATAAAGAAAGAGAGATATAGGCCACACGTCTTCGGATGTTGTGCTCCTCGAACGGTTACCTCACGATGTTTTCCTTCACCGTAAATCCACGCATAACATTAAAAACAAGTCACTGGTGTAGGGCCGGGGACGAACCAGGGGCCGTTTGAAATTGAAAAGCAAACGTTTTTGCCACCGAGCCACACTCGCTTTAGGTTAGATTGGACCTGGCTAGCAACCACACTTAAGTTAAAAAAATGGTTGCCTGTAAAGTCGGTTTTACGGGCGAAGATTTTAGGTGACAACGTCTGCCGCGTGCTGCGCGCGCGGCAGACCGATCATAGTTGAGTGGGAGAGAGACGCAAGGCATTCGGCGGGCCTCTCTCTCGTTCGGTGACTCATCGTAACGTTACCGGGCGTTACACTTTTTCATAAGTGACTCCCAGCCGCAACCTAATTTAAGACGTTGTCACGTCAAAAATCTGTCGCCTAACAGTGTGTTCCGGCAGGCACCTTGAAAGCCAGCTATTCCAGACTAGGCATGCTCCACCTTAAAGGCTAGAGTGTCGCTAGCTCGTGTGGTTACGCGCCCTGCTTATCAAATACCTATCTGTGAGGTATAAGAAAGAAATTACTATTACATAAAAGACTTACCTTTAGGACCAAATGTAGTTACAGTCAGATACAGCTCCGAAGAAATAAGTAAAACCAATAATTACCTTTCTGGGTATTTGTAGCCGCGCAGCGAAACTATTCTAAAAGTGATTATCCCGTCTCTAATAATATTTCGTTAGGTGTGAGAACCAGTCAGTTGACAGACAGGCTAAAAGGCTAAAGGCTTAAAATAAAACAATTTACTTCATGATTATATTATTATCTTAACTAGTAGACCGGCCCGGCTTCGCACGGGTTATATAAAGGGCTTCTGTTACACAATTTATTAAGGGTCTATAATGTTGACGGTTTCCAAAATTAACGCATCGGGGGTAACTTATTGACTCAGGCGTTACTTTGCGGAAATCCATTGTAAATAGAAGACAAAATTAAATATTTAGTGTACTTCCGCTGTGATCCGAAATCCAAATTAAGACAAGTAAAGGAAAAAATAGCTAAGATTAATTAACTAAGACTAATTAACTAAGATTAACGACGACAAGTCGAGACTTCTCGACTTGTCGTTCGAAGAGTCAACATCTCCTGATGATGACTTGTGGAAAGGCGAAACACGTGTAGAGTTAAGAATTTCCGAATTGTGATAGGTAACGTTAATGTTAATTAATCTTAGTTAATTTTTCCTTTACTTATCTTAATTTGGATTTCGGATCACAGCGGAAGTACACTAAATATTTAATTTTGTCTTTTATTAACATCGGGGGTATTTCAAAATTTTTAACTTTAGCTTGTTTTCAAACAATACCTACACTTTTCGTACAAAGTAATTTTCAGCGGGCAACATTATTTCAATCCACAACTGTAGGTACGCCTCGTGTCACGAGAGATAGGTATTGCCAGGACAAACGTGTTTCATTTATTCTATACGTTTATTTTTATTTTGTACGTTTTCTGGAATAAAGGCCAATTCACATGTCCATGTTTCAGTATCGATTTTAGTGTGTTGAAAATTGGACACCAGAGTTTTGCAATATTGTAAAAAAAAGGAGTAAACCTTATTTTATTAAAATATTATCTATAGTATAAAAATGAACGCACGAACCGATTTCCACAGTACAGCATTCGTTGGAAAGGTCTCGGGCTCCGTGAGGTTTGTAGCAAACGAAATTCAAGGAAAATGTCATGTTTGTGGCGCCAGGTTTTGCTAGTTTATTTAAAAATGTCACAACATAGGTATTATATAGTTAAAGTCAGTAGTTATGAGTTGTTGCTAACAATGTTCACGTCACTTACTACAATAAACACAAAAAACGTTTTTTGACTGTTTTGTTTATGTTTATTTCTAGATAAAGGCCCTAGAGGTCTGTGTCAGAGACTGCAATCAAGAGGTTCGACTCCCGCAGCGAGAGAGATTTTTGAATGGTAAACTCAAATGTCTATCTCGAGTTTGGGCTTGTGTGCATGTGTCATATGTATTGCATTTTTTTTTTAAATGAAAGGGATTAATGGTCGGCATACGGGTTTCTATATTATTAAATTATTGTTTTAATAAATTAAGGTAATATGTATAAAATCATTTACATATCACATAGACTTGTATTTAGTTAATTAATTTGTGTTTGTTTTTCTTTTAAGATTTTTTGCCAAAACAAAAATGTCATAAATAAATGTGTGTGAACCGGCCTTTACACGATATAATGTTACATGTAACAATTTATTTGGTTCTCAAAAACGTTTCCATTGTTAGAATAAATTGTACCGAGTAGATAAATAATAAATAACGTATACATATGTAACACAAAACATACTTATAAGGGACTTCTCTGATATTTTAGGCAACTTTTTAGATATATTTTCCTGTTTCAATGTAGGACAATAGAGAAAACCTTTCTTAATGTTTTCTTATGTGTAGAGCTTTTTCTTTTTAGGGTTTCGTACCTAAAAGATAAAAATGGGACGCTATTACTAAGCCTCCGTTGCCTGTCTGTCTGTCTCCAGGCTGTATCTGAAAAACCGTGATAGCTAGAAACCTGAAATCTTCACAAGTTATGTATTTTCCGTGCCGCTATAACAACAATTACAAAAAGTAAAAAAAGAAGATATTAAGGGAGATTCCCATACAATAATCGTGTTTTATCAGTTTTATTTTCTTTGATTCAGAATATTCTAGGAGAGAGATATATATAGGATCTGACGCTTCGATGATCGCGTCAGATCACCCTAGCTAGCCGAGCTACAGGCGCTACAAAAATACCTAACTGTATTTACAAGTTACTTGATCTCGCAAGAGTAACGCTGGGAAATTACAGTCTGCCCGCAGGCAATGTTGTAATAGAAAAAAACATAAGTCTCTAAGTTTTGGCTCGTGTATCTCCGCATTTGAATACAGGCTCATTTGAAGATTTAAGTGGGCCTTGATCAGCCTGGAGGCTTTGGACATCCACATAAAGTCAAAGTCAAATATATTTATTGCTTGATTATAGTTACGGTGGTTATAATTATGGTGTTATACATTTAAAAGTAAGTAACTCATAATGGATCGAAGCGAAGCAACGGTCCATACGGACAGTGTTTGGATGGGTGACCATGCATAGGTCGATTTTCAAGTGGCATTTTCATCTTTTCGCAACCGTGGGTTAGGTGACACGCTTAATAGTAGGTCCCGGTTGTGAGTCTTAGTACAAGCAGTCGTTAAGCCAAGTTAGAGGCCTTCGACGGCTTGAAAAACTCTCGATACCAGAGCTTGGCCTCTTAACTCATACGAAGAAGAAGAAAGAAGATAATGGACCCTGTTCGGGTATCACAACACATGGGGTGTGAGCAGGTTTATTTGCATGCAAAAATAAATCTTTTTCATCAAGAAATTCGTCAATATTATGATAGCATTTATGCAACAGTAGGAGTTTTAATTTCTTTCCAAACGTACTGTCTTTGTCTATTTCTATTAATTGTTCAAAAGGTATTAAATATTTTAACTGTCATTGAGTTAGTGCCAGATCTATGTATTTTTAAACATAAAATATTAAATAAATATAAATGTCCAATATAAATCAATAATTTTAATTTGATTATAATTTTTATTAATGTGATATATAAAGTTTATTACGAACGTAGGGTCAAACAAATTTTATTTCAAAAATTCCTCAAAATCTATATCTTCTATACTATAAGACTCTTTGTCCTGACTCATTCATCTATAGACAACGCAGAGCCCAAACGGCTGGTCCTAGGGCTATGAAATTTGGAGGGTATATTTGTTTTAGTATGTAGACGCGTACTAAGAACGGATTTTTGGAAATTCCACCCCTAAAGGGGTGAAAAGGGGTAAAACAGTTTATATGAAACTTCTTTGTTTTTGAACTTTCAGCAATAAAATTTGGAACATGTATAGTTTATGTAAAATTAGAAATAGTGGTATCAAGTTTTTTTGCCAGGGGGTGAACTAAGGGTTTGAAAGGGGGGGTGAAAGTTTGTATGGAAAATTCTTTATTAATCAAGTGAAAGTCTTTAAAGTTGTTATGGTAGTAGAATATTAAATGGTTAAATTAAAATTATATATTTTTTTGCCAGGGGTGCATTAAGGGGGATGCCATTGGGGTTGAAAGTTAAAAATAAAAGTTTTGTGTTTTTGAACTTAGAAGCGTAAAATCTGGAGTGTGTATATATGTTAGTACTTAAACAGTACTCAGTCTGCGTCAGCGCGCGGTAGCGAGCGTACGTACTACTAGTGTCGGTGACGATGGCATCGAATATTGTTAAGTGCGCAAACTGCAATATTGTGATTTGCGAAGTGCTTGCGTTTATACAGAACAAGATTGATGTTATGAATGGGGATAGTTTAGTGCAACTTTGTACAACGTCTTTCACGGCGGAGGATATAGAAAGTGCAAAGAGTTTGCTATTTGAATCTACAACGACCGCAAGGAGGAGAATAGTACGCCGACGCGACGGACGTTCGTTGCGAGATTTACACGATGTCATCAGCCTTTTTAAGGAGACTGATCCAGAGTTCGTGCCGACATTTGTTGCGCGAGATCTGCAGAAATTGCCGCCGGTTCACTTTGACCACATCGACCCGACGCGCCTTCTAAAGGACGTGCTGTTGTTGCAGAGAGAACTGAGAGCAATCAAGGAATCGTACGTAACCGAGGCACAATTAAACGAAGTTAAATACGATCTTTTAAATTTAAAAAACTCGTCACTTGTCAACAATAATTTTGGATGTTACGTAAATAGACAGAGAGGCGGTGGAATAGCCTCAATTAGCTACTGTATGGACAGCGGACCGGCGGGATTACCCCCGATGTCGCACATAGATGAAAATGTTCGGAGCGGCACCAGCGCGGCCCTCGCGCCTGCCGCGGCAAGCGCGTCGACCTCGCGAGCTACATGCACACTGGCGGAGCCGGCTGTTGCTACGCGCTCGCCTGTCACTTCGCCCGGTGCGGGCGCGCAGGGAGCGGCGCGACGCGTGGAGGCGACAACCGTGGTTTCGAACAACGAGCCTCTTGTACCGGGGCTAGCGGCGGGCCAAAGTCCACTGCGTTCAAACGCAGGCTCGAGTACTCAACAACAAGTTACTTCCACTCCACTGGCGGCTAATAATAAAACTTTTGCTCAAGTTATCGACGCTGCGGGCGAATGGAGGTCGCAAGAACAAAACGAGCAATGGATTCAAGTACAGCGTAGACGGCTAAAAAATCGTTTTAGTACATTGGAGGGAAAAGCTCGAAATAATGTGAACGAAAAGTTTAAAGCGGCGGATATTAAAGTGCCGTTGTTCATAAATAACGTGGATAAGAATGCGTCGGAGCGAGATATAGTTGACTACATCTTAGGCAAAACGAAAGTACACGTTAGTTTGCAGAAAATTAATACAAAAACACTAAGACAGTATAATGCGTATAAAATGCGAGTACCTAGTACAAAAATTTCTGTATTTTTGGATGATAGTCTATGGCCAGAAGGAGTTACTGTGAGAAGATTTATTGAATTTAAACAGAAAAATCATGGATTGCGAAGAGAACAAGAGAATTAATAAAACTAAATTTATTAGCTTTAACTGTCACTCAATTAAAAGCTCTGTTGACTACGTGCGATCTTTATGCAGGACGGCGGATTTCATAGCGCTACAGGAGACTTGGCTTCTGCCCGACGACATTCCTTATCTCAGCGAGATTGACGGGGACTTTGCGTACGTTGGAAAGTCGTCGGTGGACACCACTTCTGGGATATTGAGAGGAAGACCTTTCGGCGGAGTGGCACTATTGTGGCGTAAGAGCGTGTTTCCTGCGGTCTCTGTTATAGATTGTATAAGTAAGCGTATAGTGGCGGTTAGGGTAGTACTAGACAACCGACATTTTATAGTCATGTCAATTTATATGCCTACAGACGATGCAGACAACTTGGAAATGTTTTTAGAGATTTTAAGTGAAGCTAATGCAATTGTCGCAGCCAGTAATGTAGAATGCGTCTATCTCCTTGGTGATTATAACGCCAACCCGGGAGCTTTGTTCGGCACGGAGCTTTTAAAATACTGCGATGAGCAAAAATGGATCTGCACTGACATTGAATGGTTAGGTTTTCATTCCGGTTCGTACACCTATCTTAGTGATGCACACGGAACTACATCGTGGTTAGACCATGTGGTGACAACAGAGGCGGCTAAACGAACTGTTCAGAATGTCTATATTAGGTACGAGATGTCATGGTCGGATCATTTTGCGCTCGAGCTAACATGTGACCTTAATATTTTAGTTCCAAAAGTTGAACAACGGAGTTCCGTGCGGGATAGAGCTATCTGGGGGGAGAGAGACGAGACGCAGATAAAGAAATATTGTCAGCGCTGTAATTTAGAATTGAGTGCGTTAGATTTTCCTGAAGATTTTGTTGAATGTGCTGACGTACTGTGTAAAAATGAAAAACATACATATATTATTGATGATTTGTATGATAAAATTGTAGGTATTTTGAGAGACTCAGCTTCGCAATGTGTTAAAATGTGTAAAACCTTCTCGAAAAAGAAATGTATCACAGGCTGGAATAAGCATTGTAGAGAGGCTCATGGGAATGCTCGGCTGCGGTTTCGGGAGTGGGTTGACTTCGGTAGGCCTAGATCTGGTCCAGTATATGAGTGTATGAGAGAGGCGCGGAGAGATTTCAAAAGAAAACTAAAATGGTGTAAGAATAATCAAACCCAAATCAAAATGGACATTCTCGCGACGCAGCATACTGCTAAAAACTTTGTAAAATTTTGGAAAGAAACCGATAAACTAAACTCAAGACCGAGCCTTCCCGTGAGCATTGAAGGTATAAGTGGGTCTGACCAGATTGCAAATCGTTTTAAGGAGCATTTTAGAGTCCACTCTTTGCTGGGAGCTAGTGATTCTAGGGCGGAGACACGTAGTATCAGTACGGGGGGCCAAATCACTAGAATTACAGCAAAGCAGGTAGCACAGGTGGTGAGAAACATGAAGCGAGGAAAATCCCCAGGCCATGACTCATTGAGTATTGAGCATCTGCAACATGCAGGAGCTCATTTGCCGAGGGTACTCGCCATGCTTTTCACTTTCTGCATTGGACACTCCTATCTGCCGGAAGCAATGATGAGAACTCTAGTGGTTCCTATAGTTAAAAATAAAACGGGGGATGTGTCTAGTTTAAATAACTATAGACCAATATCTCTTGCAACAGTTATCGCCAAAGTGCTGGATGGTGTGTTTGATACTCAGTTACGTCAGCACGTCACATTGCAAGACGCTCAGTTTGGCTTTCGAGCTGGGCTGTCGACTGAGTCGGCTATACTGAGTCTCAAGCACACTGTCCAGTACTATACTAGCAGAAACACACCTGTCTACGCATGCTTTTTAGATTTATCTAAAGCATTTGATTTGGTAGCGTATGACAGGTTGTGGCATAAGCTGTCAAGAGATACAGAGTTCCCATCAGATTTCTTGGCAGTTTTGAAATTTTGGTACAATAACCAAAACAATGTAGTGAGGTGGTCAGGCTCACTATCGGACGAGTACAGGTTAGAGTGTGGTGTAAGGCAAGGCGGTTTAACTTCGCCTACCCTCTTTAACCTGTACATTGACCGACTGATTGGTGAACTCAGCAATGCCGGTGTCGGTTGCTCGATTGATGGTGTTTTTGTAAACAACATCAGCTATGCGGACGACATGGTTTTGTTGAGTCCATCAATCAGAGGCCTTCGAAAACTCCTAGGCATCTGTGAGCGTTATGCTGAGACCCATGGACTCATGTATAATACCAAGAAAAGTGAAATAATGGTGTTTAAAGCGGGCTCTAAAACCTATACCTTAGTCCCACCTGTCACGTTGAATGGAAGTCCGTTAAATATGGTCTCAAAATTTAAATACCTAGGCCATTGGGTCACAGAGACGCTCACAGACGATCTAGATATGGAGAGGGAGCGCAGGGCGTTGTCAGTGAGAGCCAACATGCTGGCCCGTAGGTTCGCACGTTGTACCCCTCAGGTGAAGGTTACACTCTTTAGAGCATTCTGCCAGTCCCTTTACACGTGCAGCCTATGGGTCAAGTACACGCAGAAGGCATACATCGCCCTGCGCACCCAATATAATAATGCTTACAGGGCGGTGATGAGGCTGCCTAAGTGGTGTAGCGCATCAGGGATGTTTGCGGATGCGCATATAGACGGTTTCGCGGCGATCGTGCGCAAGCGCGTGGCCTCCCTGATGCGCCGCGTCCGAGCCAGCGCCAACACCTACCTGCAGCTGTTCGCCTGGAGGATGGACTTAGACTGCCCAATGATGCAGCATTGGACTAAGCTTCATGTTCAGCACTCTGGGTCCACCCGCGGTTACAGACTTCGTTAAATATAATATGTTATGCACAGAATTTGAATTTTTTATAGTATTAAATAAGTATGAAATTCTCTAAGTTTAAATTTTGACAGATTTTTGAATTTTAAATTGACATTTGTAATTATTATTTGTATTTAATTTGATAATGATGGATTGATTAGTTTTGACATTTATTTATTATTCTTAATTCTTAATTTTTATGTTATTTTTTGTGTGCACTGTACTATGGATGAAAATCTGAAATAAATAAATTATTATTATTATTATTAAACATGTAATAAGAATAGATTTTTAGAAATTTTACCCTTAAGGGGGTGAAATGGGGGTAAAATAGTTTGTATGAAACTTCTATGTTTTTGAACTTCTAGCAATGAAATTTGGAATATGTATAGTTTATGTAAAATTAAAAATAATTGTATCAATTTTTTTTGCCAGGGGTGAACTAAGGGTTTGTAATGGGGGTTAAAGTTTGTATGGAAAATTCTTTATTTATCAAGTTAAAGTCTTGAAAGTTGTTATGGTAGTAGATTATTAAATGGTTAAATAAAAATATTTTTTTTTTGCCAGGGGTGCATTAAGGGGGATGCCATTGGGGTTGAAAGTTAAAAATAAAAATTTTGTGTTTTTGAACTTAGAGGTGTAAAATTTGGAGTGTGTATATGTTTTAGTACTTAAACATGTACTAAGAATAGATTTTTGGAAATTCTACCCTTAAGGAGCGAAAGGGGGTAAAACAGTTTGTATGAAAAAATTTGGAGTGTGTATATATTTTAGTACTTAAACATGTACTAAGAATAGATTTTTGGAAATTCTACCCTTAACGGGGTGAAAGGGGGTAAAACAGTTTGTATGAAACTTCTATGTTTTTGAACTTCTAGCAATGAAATTTGGAATTTGTATAGTTTATTTAAAATTAAAAATAATGGTTTCAAGATTTTTGCCAGGGGCGAAAAGCGATCTACACGCGGGCGGAGCCGCGGGCAACCTCTAGTATACTATAAGACTCTTTGTCCTGCCTCATTCATTCATCTATAGACAACGCAGAGCCCAAACGGCTGGTCCTAGGGTTGTGAAATTTGGAGGGTGTATTTGTTTTAATATGTAGACGCGTACTAAGAACGGATTTTTGGAAATTCCACCCCTAAGGGAGTGAAAGGGGGTAAAACAGTTTGTATGAAACTTCTTTGTTTTTGAATTTCCAGCAATGAAATTTGTCATATGTATAGTTTATGTAAAATTTAAAATAATGGTATCAAGTTTTTTGCCAGGGGTGAACTAAGGGTTTGTAATGGGGGCTGAAAGTTTATATGAAAAATTCTTTATTTATCAAGTTGAAGTCTTTAAAGTTGTTATGGTAGTAGATTATTAAATGGCTAAATTAAAAATTTTTTTTTTCGGGATGCTATTGGGATTGAAAGTTAAAAATGAAAGTTTTGTGTTTTGTAACTTAGAGGTGTAAAATTTGTAGTGTGTACATATTTTAGTACTTAAACGTGTACTAAGAATAGATTTTTGGAAATTCTACCCTTAAAGGGGTGAAAGGGGGTAAAATAGTTTGTATGAAACTTCTATGTTTTTCAAACTTCTAGCAATTAAATTTGGAATATGTGTAGTGTACGAGGGTGAATCAAAAAATTCTTGGAATCAATATTAAAAAATGCAAAGATTTAAATAATAATATTTTATTTTTCTACATAATCTCCCTCCGATGCAATGCATTTAGAATAACGCGTTTCTAACTTCCTTATTCCTTGTGAAAAAAAATATTTTCTTGACTCTCGAAAAAGTCCTCTTCGGCAGCTATAACCGCGTCATTATCGTGAAATTTTGTTCCACGAATTTCCTCATTTAATTTTGGAAATAAGCGAAAATCACTTGGGGCTATGTCCGGAAAATATGGTGGGTGGTCAAGGAGATTGAAGCCAGCACAGCGGATTGCGTTGAGCGCAACTTCCGATCGATGAGCAGGAGCGTTATCTTGAAGGAACAACACGCCCAACGACAGTTTTCCACGACGTTTTTCTTTAATTGCTTCATGCACTTTCGGGATTAAATTTGCATAATAGGGTCCAGTAATCGTCTGGCCTTTTGGCATGTAATCAATAAAAAGGATTCCTTCACTATCCCAGAACACAGAGGCCATAACTTTGCCAGCGGTAGGAGCAACTCGAAATTTCTTAATGGATGGAGAGGATGGTCGTTTCCAAGACATGCTTTGTCTTTTAGTTTCAGGATCAAAATGGTGGACCCACGTTTCATCCATGGTGACAAGACGACGACAAAAATTATCCAAATCACGCTGGAACATTTCAAGATTACGCTTGGAAATTTCCAAACGTCGCTTTTTGTTTTCGTCGGTTAACATTCGTGGCACCCATCTTGCAGACACTTTTTTGAACCCCAGTGAATCAATTAAAATGGATTGAACGCTACCAAAAGATATATTTAGGATCTCAGCTATATGTTTTATAGTCATTCTTCTGTCTTCCAAAACCAGATTCTTAACTTTTTGTCATTTTCTTCTGTAACGGAGGTTGAAGGCCGCCCAGAACGCGGGTCATCTTTACAGCTTGATCTACCTCTTTTAAATTCAGCCATCCAGTACGCAACCGTAGAATAGGGTACAGCATCACCCCCTAATGTCTGCTGAATGTCCAAAAAAATTTCCTTCGTAGACATTTTTTTCAAACTGAGATATTTTATCACCGCACGTAACTCACTTTTATCCATAATTTTAACTTTTTAGCAACTCGTTGCACAAAAAAAATTATTACATGCGAACGAACTGACAAAAACAAGTGACAGTCTGCATAAATATAGTGTGATAGACACTCTTTAATTTCAATATTGAACTTGATCCAAAAAGGTTTCATATATATGCACTTCTAAGAACTTCTTGATTCACCCTCGTATGTAAAATTAAAAATAATGGGATCAAGTTTTTTTTGCCAGGGGTGAACTAAGAGTTTGTAGGGGGGATGAGATTACAAAGTTTTGAAAGTTGTTATGGTTGTAGTTTATATGATGGTTAAATTTTTTTTTTTTTTTTTTAATTTGTCAGGTTTGCATTAAGTTATGCCATTGGGGCTTAAAGTCCTAAGGGAATGTTTTGTGTTTTTGAAATTTAATACTTCTGAAATGGAATTTAAGTATGTGGTTCACTTAGTGTTATGGTTCACGTATTCTAATTATTTAAATTAAAATAATGGCTTGGAGAACAATCTAATCTGTCGCATCATCACCAAAGTAGCTAAAAACAGAGGTTAACTAGATCTCAGGAATCGAATGCGGAAAGACAGATACGGCTCATTTGATATCGTAGCAATGTAATGTTTATATAATATTGGCACGGGAATAAGATACAATAGAATTTTTCCACATGTTACGCGAATAGCGACCTACACGCGGGCGGAGCCGCGGGCAACCTCTAGTAATATATTATGTAGGTTAGGTTTATATAGGTTACCCTGTATGTACAAAGATGTTAATAAAAATACGATTACAAGATCAAAGGAGAGTGGCCGTGTCATGTCGGCCTCAGAATTACCATGTATTTTTGGGTATATTTATTCATGCGGTAGGTTACTAACACAGAGTAAAAATATATCCTACAGAGAGGCTTGCCCTTCATCCATCCATCTAGCGAGATATTCTTTATTTTTTTTTACAATTTTTTTATAAGAAATATAATTTTTTTAAATAATGTTTCTTCATTCATTACTTTTTTTTTTACTGGTAATGGACTTGCGCTTGACCGCAATTCACCTGATGGTAAGCGATATTGCAACCTAAGGTGGAGCGCGCTTGCCCAGAAGAAACCGGTTCACTCTTGCCTTGAAAACCGCTAGATTATAGTTATCGGGGAACAGGGAATTTGGCAAAGAATTCCACACCTTGGCGGTACGCACAATGAAGGTGGAGGCAAACCGCTTAGTACGCGACTTAGGCACCTCCACAGTATAACGATGCCGCCTTGGTGTTTCCCTACTCGTCCGATGGTGGAATGGGGCGGGGGAGATCAAATCATGCAATCCTGATGCACACTCACCGAAATGTCATCTATAAAAATTCATTCAATATTTAAGAGCTAGGCTCTTGTCCGTGGAGTTTTTTCCAGGTAGTTCTATCTTCGGCCAAATCCTTGACCTCCCTGTACGGAATGACTTTCGCCTTCTCCTTTTGGTCTAAAAATGATCATCTAGGTCTTCCTCTTCCTCTCCTGGCTTCAATCTTTCCTTCTATGATATTTTTAATGAAATTGTTATCGTATAAGGTGGCCTACCATATTTCCTCTTCTGTTGTGTATTGTATTTATTATGCTTCTTTGTACTTGTCACTAGTACTTAGTTGTTTCTTATAACAGTAGTTAATACACTTTGTAGTTGTTTCTTATAATTTTACAATAACTTTTTGCGCAGAATGATCGCAACCAGCATTATGTTGAGTTGGGTGGGAAACTAACTTTTGCACAGCAATTGTAACTCGCTTCCTCTTGCTCGCACCTTCGAGCTAATTCTGCTTGAAGGCTCGTACTCATATTTATCAAGGAGAGGTCATTAACTTTCAAATGCTCTCTTTATTAATTCGAATTAGCCAAAATTGTATTATCGATCGAAATAAATTCGACTATTTTAACAAATTTATTTTATAGAAACTATAAATAGAAGCTTAAATTTTATAACTCAATCAACATAAGAGCCATCTCGTATTGACCTCTGCAAACGCTCCATTAATAATTAATTTTCAATTCGGCCACCGCGCGCTGTGGCGCTGCAATCTTACTGCGCAGGTCAAGGTTATCTTCCTTCCTTGTTGCACCACCTTACGTCATCGCAGCTAACTCGCTCTAACAGTTCACTCTCGTAGTAATCCCACGTGACGACTGTTTTTGCTACACTGTGTCACTGAGTTTTGTGTTTACGCGATTTTGTGCTTTATTTATGGAACTATAGAGTTCATTGCACTTTGACGCAGCTGTGAGAAAAACAAATATACTCACACATGTTTTGTGAGATTACGACAGGTTTTTTTTCTGTGAATGTGGGCGTGGCCTGTAGTAATGTGAAAGAATGCGGAAGGATGCGGTTTTTTGTAATGGCTACTTTCCTAAGAGACAAGTTATTGATTTCGCTTCGTCTTGAGACGTAAAATATCGAGTCCATAAAACCATTATTGCCTATTGCCATAAAAGAGCAAACTTATGCAGACAACAACTTAATAAAATGCTTCTGAAGCCCTGTTTCTAAGAAACACTTTACGAGAGATAAGTGTTGGAATAGAGCCAATGGAGGACGTGATTGATCGATAATACGAAATGTTAGTTTGATATTGATCATTGATTAGCACGAGAAGAAGGCATGTGATGTCTAAGTGAGGTTTGAAGATGGCAAATTCATTACCGGAACTGATTTACTTCTTAGAATTATCTAGAAATGCTAAAAATGGGAGGTTACGAACAAAGCTGCAGAATTACTAAGTATCTACAAATGAATATTTCTAAAAAAAAAATTGGATTTTAATTAATAATTTTATGGCGATATCAAGGACTAAATATTTATTATCACTATAAAACATTAACAGCTAAAATTATTTGGAATAAATTACTGAAATATTAGGTCATACTCTTCTACTACTACTACTCGTTGTATTAACAACCCTAAAAATAAGTTGTTTAAATAACATGTAAGTTATTTTTCTGTGATTTTGACCGTTTATGATTTATAACGATACAACTGTAATTTTAAGACTGCCCATTAAAAATATGAACGAAACTACCTAAAACATGCTCCAATTAGAGTGAAACAAAGATAAACTTTGCGTTATAACTCCAACAGTAAGAGCAATTAAACTGTTTAAAAGGTTGTACATATAAAATAGAGAAGGCCCTAGAGTTCACCCTTGCGTGATTCCAAATTCTCGTCAGCTAAGACGCGGCGAACATCTCAACGGAACTTTGAAATTAATCTCGCAACAAAATTAATTTAAAGCTCAAATATATCTTCTTGAGAAGCCAAGTAACGTTTCACGGCCTCGGCTGTGTTTCGCTATTCATCATTTGTAAAAGAAACAGACATCAAAATAAGTCAATTAAGTCGTTTAAGAATATAAAAGTTGCGTAAATCTTGGTAAAGAGTAATAAGGCTCTCGTCTTGCCAACGTGGGAGCAAATTTAGCGCAAACTGCTCAACTTTGTTTTTGTGGCCGTGTGAAGATTTTATGTAGCGACCTTACTTGTATTTAGGTCGAAAATATAATTTTAGGGGAATCTATGCAAAAAATAGATGAAAAAAAAATGTGTACATTAATCTATAACATGTATGTAAGTTATTGTTTCAGCTCAGACGGTTGAATAAAAATTGTATAATGACTTAGCCCCTGGATTTACAAAGCTTGGTTGTCTTAGTTTTTAAAATAATGCAAAGCAAAGCTAGCATTTTTTATAATAGATAATAATATAATTAGAATTGAAAATTGACATTTGATTCATATCATATACTTTGTAATGATATTATATTACTAGAATTGAAATTTAACATTGAATCATATCATATACTTTTGTAAAGATATTATATTACTAGAATTAGAATTGAAAATTGACATTTGATTCATATCATATACTAAATTGTAATGATATTCTATTACTAGAATTAGAATCATTGAATCATATCATATACTTTTGTAATGATATTTTATTATTTGACTTGTAACTTTGGTGTTAACAATAAATTACTTGTATTTGTAATATCAAAGATAAGGTAAAAAATTCAATCTCTAGTAATATTATATTACATTCCCCCACACATTGGAAGCGAAGATCTTCGTAATATTTTTTTCGATATTGGATTACAGATTTCATAAAAATAAAGAGCTAATAGCGTTCGTAACAGTTTTGTCGTCCAATAAACGTTTATATCGCGGTTTGTAGGGAGAAAAGGTTATCCGAATATTTTTGGCATCCTGGTTTTTTAGGGTTTCGTACCTTAATGGTAAAAATGGAACCCTGTTACCTAAGCCTCAGCTGTTGGTCTGTCTGTCTGTCACCAGGCTGTATCTAATACACCGTGATAACTAGAGAGCTAAATTTTTCACAAATTATGTATTCCTGTTGCCAGGGGCTGTAAGATATAGCGAATCAATCAAGTGGCCAAGTGTAGGTTGGCGGATGACACACGTCTTCGGATATCGTGGTATTCAAACATATCAGTTTCCTCACGTTTTCCTTCACTGCAAAGCGAGTGCAAATAATAATTTATAATATATTATATTATAATAATAATAATCCACACATAACTTGAAAAACAAGTCATTGGTGTAGGGCCGGGATCAAATCAGGGGCCGTCTGATTGAAAAGCAGACGTTTCTACACGAGCAACACTCGTCCTATATATGTAGGTATATACTATATGTTTTATTACCGTGGTAAAAAGACAATGGTTTTTTTTTTACTATAAATAGGTATGTGCATGATCACAATTCACCTGATGGTAAGTGACATTGAGTCTACGGTGGAGCGCGCTTGCCTAGAAGTTCCATCACTTATTCCAGCTTTTGACAAATAAAATCAATTGCGTAGAAACGCCGGTTCCGCAGGTAAACCCATTCTCCAGATAGCCCTTTTTTGTGCGCCATACAAACCATTCTGTAGGTAGAAATAGAATAAAAACAGTCCCTTCGGTACAATGAAAGCCATCAGTGGCATTCCAACAGATTACTCTACACTCATAGATATTGTAATAATTTATTTATTTGCATTCAAAAATATACATAGCAGTTAATTTATTGTACAGTGTTAACTCCATGTAACGTCACTCGATTTAACGACAAACTGTCTAAAGCGTCGAAATCAATTGGCTTTAGTTGGTTTAGCTTGTATTCCATACAATGATACATTCTCTCTATTTAACGACCACTCTCTATAACGACATAAAATGCACAGTCCCTTCAGTTTCCTTATATACTACATAGTTAGATTACAAATAGAGTTTACAGTGTATTTGTGATGTAATTTATTTAACATAGCGCCTGGAGCTCGGCTAGCTAAGGTGATCTGACGCGATCATCCAAGCTAAGCAACGGTCGATGCGGACAGTGTTTGGATGGGTGTGTACAAGACTGTCGTTTTTATAGTGGCGTTTTCATCTGGGCACTACCGTGGGCCGGATGACGAATCTGATAATATATAAATATAAATATTAAGACTTATTTCACACACGGCTGGTTAACCCCATACTGAACCATATATCTAGTTCGTATTATGGTAGCTAACACAACTGATATACTACATATACATACATACATATTTTATATAGATACATATTTAACACACAGCCAACAAATTTAGTTAAGCACAAAGATGTTGACCGTGCCGGGAATCGAACCCAGATCCTTCTGATTGGCAGTCCGGCATGGTAACCTTTACGCCACCGAGGTCGTCATAAATCGGCGTGATACGAAATAATTCTACCATATATTAAGTTTTTTTAAACATATTTAGTTAACTACCCAGATTTTGAGTCAATATGGCATTTGAATTTTTTGTTTTATTTAAATGTTGCAAAATTTGCCACCTCAAATTTATCCAAAATGCTAGAAGGGTTAAACAAATTATAAGAACAATCTATGACTGGGTAATCTTTGGCTGCACAAAATAGAAAGAATGGAGGGTCAAGGCTATGTGTATGGGAGGGGTCTTAATTATCCATAACGTAGTTCCTAACCCCGGAATATAGTATGGCTGTTATAGCTGTCCCTATAGAGTTGTTATGGTACTAGTTGTTTATCATGATTATTTTTTAAGAAAGTGGTAATTTGTTTTTTTTAAACCGACTTTAAAATAGGGAGGAGGTTCTCTATTTAACTCTTTTTTTTTTGTATTTCACGTAAGAACTTCGTCATATTTGAATATTAGAATAATTATAGTTTAAAAAAACTAAAAAACACGCTTTTTATAGAAAACCGTAATTTTATCAAATTAGTGTATTGTCATCGGTCCTCAATAAATCTACAAAGTTTGAACGAAATCTGGCCGTTTAAAGTGGGTCAAAATTGCGCCCAAAGAAGTCGGTTACAAACAAACATACAAACATACAGGTGAAGCTAATAGAAAGCGTAAATAAATGAAAAATAGATTTTACTAGTTGCGCCTGGCAGTGCTACCCATCTACAGGTTAGCTTAAAAGGGGTTAGGTTAAAATCCGGGTAATAAAGTAGCTTATGTGTTAATCCAAGATCTAACCAACAAACACACGAAATTTCATCAAAATCGGTTTAGCAGTTTGAGCGTGAAGAAGTGACAAACATACACACAAACACAATCTTTCACATTTATAATTAGTATTAATGAAATACAATATTTAATTATACGTATTTAATTATACGCAAACCTATTTCAATGTAAAAAAAAATGTTTTGGTAGGTTTGGATAGGATCATATTTATGAAAGTTTTATCATGATCGCTTTAGTATTTCCATTTTTTTGTGTTCACTTGTTTTGTTATCAGATATTAATTAATGACGGATAAAGGCATCGTAACAAAATTGATGGTGATAAAAAGTTATTAAGTGGGATAATTGCAAATTAAAAAAAATATCTAATCACAATTAAGACGCATTAATTGTGATTAGAGTAATTTTCAGGTATTTACCTACCTGTTTACATGGCAGAATATTTGTTGCATATTTTCAAATTATTTTCTATTTAAAATACCTATTTGGCCAACCGCGTACCGGACACTACTTATATATGAAATAATAAAAGTAGTTTAAAAAAACTAAAAAACACGCTTATCTGGCCGTTTTAAGTGGGTCAAAATCGCGCCCAAAGAAGTCGGTTACAAACAAACATACAAACAAAAATACAAAAAAATTTAATAATTTTATCAAATTAGTGTATTGTCATCGGTCCTCCATAAATCTACAAAGTTTCAACGAAATCTGGCCGTTTAGAGTGGGTCAAAATCGCGCCCAAAGAAGTCGGTTACAAACATACAAACATACAGGTGAAGCTAATATAAAGCGAGTAAAAACGACAAGTATTACGTCTTTTGTTAAAATAAATATTCGTGCTTCCAACCCTCGAATATTTATAAATATATACCTATTTATTTTATTTTGATTTAATAACTAAACTACTCAGCAATTCCAACACTCAACACTAACCGCTAATAAACTCAAAAGAAAATAAAAAACACGCAAGTTAAGTATATTTTTTGTTAAATAAATAAATGTTTTTTTTTAACCGTATAGTTATCGCGGTTCATGAGACACGCATACTTCCGACAGACGGACAACGAAAATTTTTTTAGTATAGGTTTTTACAAAAAAAAAGATAGAGAGGCCTTTGCCCGGCAGTGGGACGGAACCGGCTAAAAATAAATAAATAAATAAGTTTTCATGTTCGTAACCTAAGGTACGGAACCTTAAAACGATAAATAATTAATAAATGATGAACTTTCAGCATTTTTATACCTAAATATCTATCTCCTTAACTATTCAAGTATGTATTCGTATGTAATAGTTCAAATTGCTTATTCTACCAAGTTTGTAAACGGGAACTGTTGCTCTGCCATACAGGCCTTTTTTCACACTTTTTAACCGACTTCAAAAAGGAGGAGGTTATATATTCGACTGTATGTATTTTTACACGCTTTATATTAGCTTCACCTGTATGTTTGTATGTTTGTTTGTAACCGACTTCTTTGGGCGCGATTATGACCCACTTTAAACGGCCAGATTTCGTTGAAACTTTGTAGATTTATTGAGGACCGATGACAATACACTAATTTGATAAAATTATTTCATTTTTTTTATTTTTGTTTGTATGTGTGTTTGTAACAGACTTCTTTGGGCGCGATTTTGACCCACTTAAAACGGCCAGATAAGCGTGTTTTTTAGTTTTTTTTAACTACTATTATTTTACGCTAGTATCTTATCCTAGTGCAAAGCACATACATCTACCAACCTAACTTCCTTATAAATTAGCTATGTTTAAAAATCTTTGTTTGTTCTAATAAAATTAAAACTAAAAGGGTAATGATAAAAATAAATTTAAACATTACTTAAGAATAATATTTACAAAGCATAGTAAAAACGAAAATTTTGTAAACTAACAAAAAAAATAACAAAACAAAAATATAAAGGCAAAATTAAGCCACCCGCCCAAACGTGCCCATCAGGCTTGCCGCATTGCCTCCTTGGATAGCAAGGGAAATTTGTTGCACAAGGTATACCCCGGGCCGCGGGTCCCGCCGCCTATCGCGGAGACGCCGCCCCAAATTCGCCATATACTAACGTCAATATACTTGTAAGTTAGGTCTTAAACATTTACTATATGAACAATAAAGATTTACTATTATTTATTATTAACTAGCTGACCCGGCAGACTTCGTACTGAATAGCAATAAAGTTCAAATGTACTCTAGAAAACGTTTGTATGGGAAATAGAAAAGGGCTGTTTTTAGGGTTTTCATGGAAATTATTAGATTTTTTCTCGCCTTTTAAACCTTCCCTAGACCTCTACGAACATTTCAAGACTAAGATAAGATAAATCCGTTCAGCCGTTTTGGAGTTTTAGTGAGACTAACGAACAGCAATTGATTTTTATTTATATAGATAGATACTTAATAAAATTACTATCAGATAGGAAGGGGCGGCCTAAGAAAGTGTGGATGGATTGTGGAATGACGATATGACCAGGAAGTGTGAGAATACAGAGATGACGAATGACAGGGACGTATGGAAGAAGCGTACATACTGTACCGACCTCACATGAAGTGTGATAAGGTAAAGAAGAAGAAGATAGATAGATAATAAAATTAATTAAAACATGCAAAGGAATGCAATAATCTATCCTTATATAAACCTTTATTGCATGTTAAACCTACACGCCTAGAAGTCCACTAATGCCAATAAAATGTAATAAAACCGCTCAGAAGCGGTTCTATAAAATAATTCACATCGAACGCATGGCAAGGAATCTAACGAGCAAAATTGACCGGCAAATACCTCTAAGGATAGAAAGAGATGGAAGACAAATAAAGCTTAAGAGCGAAGAGCACAGCAACACTGACCTACATCAATAAGTGGACATTTTGCACCAAACGGAAGAATGCTGCAGTGATGGCTATGTGTGGGTGTGTTTGTATGTGTGTGTGGAATGTTGGTGCTGCAGTTGTATAACGGTGTTATTAAGGAGATATAATGACTAACTCTTTGCAATGGCAATAGAGTTGTTATGTAAGGTTAGGTTAGGTTTCCTGATTATTCCAGGAAAATATAATTATATACTCATTTCAATGTCACAAAACAAGGACATTTTATGATTGTAAACATGTATTTTTCTGTGCGTAATTAATTAATTCTATTTACATTTTATTAAGTTATGTACGAGTAAATAAATAATTCTAATTTTAAAATGCAATTTTTAAATCAATTAAAATAAATAAATTTTTGAATTTTAGATTTATATTGGTGATTTGATTAATATTTATTTAAGGCAGTGTATAATCTGTCAAACAGATAATGTAATTAATTAAAATTATTAAAAACAAAAGACAATCTCATTGCATATTTGTTTTAATTTGTTTAACTAGGATATCATGTTTGAAAAGATTTAACTATATACTGTATTTACATAGTATAAGCTATCATAAAGCCAAGTTAGTGGCTCTTACTTGACCAGCGTGGTGGATTATGGCATATATATCTCTCCTCATGAGAGAAGGCCACGAGTTCCAGCAGTGGGAACGTATAGTGAGCTGCTTATGTTTATGCTAGAGCCCTATAGACTCTTGGACGCTTTGAAAATATTAAGGGGTAAATATTAAACGAAAAAAACACGTTTATTGTATGGGGACCCCCATACAATAAACGTGTTTTTTTAGCTATATATCAAAAACGGGTGCTATTAAACATTTAAAATTTTCACAAAATATAGAAATGTTTATCATTATAATCAAATGTCATAAAATTTAAATAAAATTAATATTTAAGGGGGCTTCTATACAATTAGCTCTTGGGCACCTTGAAAAGTGTCAAAATCAGAACCAAGCTACTTAGCTAATACTAAAAATAAAAATAATATAATAAAAATAATATTCACAAAATCTACATATAATTATGTATTGTCCCTAGATATTTCATTCTTAACCCACAATATCCCAAAATAGGTATTAGGGGATCAAGGCATAAAGTTCAAGCACTTGGCCACATCAAAATTCGCTTAAACGAAGCACCAAAGGCAAGAGAATAATATATTGAGGTCGACGAAAGGACAAAAAAGGGATTTGTCCGACCTTGGCAGAACCCTTTGCTTCCTTACTTACCAACTCCTGGATCTGCATGTCGTCTACACTCCGAATTGATGCAAAAAAAAATTAAAAACCATGTTTATAAATACAACAATTTATTGATGACACAAAAGTTACAAAACAAATAATATGTTATCATTACAAAAGTATATGATATGATTCAATGACAATTTTCATTTCTAATACTAGTAATATAATATCATTACAATAGTATATGATATGAATTAAATGTCAGTTTTCAATTCTAGATAATCATTTATATCATAAAAAAATTTAAGTACTTTATTTACATCGCAAGTTTCTTATATGATTGTCTTCGCCCTTTCCCACTAGGCGTGATGACACAGCTATTCTTTATTTCACTCTATCATCTATTATTTTCTCATATTCACTCCTCTCTCTTTCATATTATTCTTTCACACAGCACATCCACGTCTTTTTAGGTCGACCTTTTCTTTTTTTAACCCTTCCTTAAAAGGTAAAGGGTGTAGAAAGGGGTAAACTCATTCCCCCCTCGAATGAGTTTACCCCTTTCTACACCCTTAGGAGGGAATTCCAAAAATCCGTTCTTAGTACCACGTCTACGTAATAAAATAAATACACCCTCTAAATTTCATAGGTCCAGCTGTTTGGGCTCTGCGTTGCCTATAGATGAATGAGTCAGGACATAAATTCTTATCTATACTAATATTAAAAAGCTGAAGAGTTTGTTTGTTTGTTTGAACGCGCTAATCTCAGAAACTGCTGGTGCGAATTGAAAAAGATATTTTTATGTTGAATAGACCGTTTATTGAGGAAGGCTTTGGGCTGATGATTCATCTTTGAGCGCTTCCGTTGCGTGCGCTGCGAAAAGAGAGAGGGGAGAGGTTCCAAAAAACGACATTCACGCGGGCGGAGCCGTGCGCAACAGCTAGTAGTATATTATTATTTCATTTAATTGATTACAGAATAGTTCACAGAAAGTAGTATAGGAAGAAGGATACATAGGATAGAATAGGAAGTAGGGTAGTGCCTCATCTAGACAATACTTTAAGTCTCTGTCTTCAATATTATTTAGACAAGATGGCACCCGGCTTTGTTCAGTAAAAGTTATGTTTTTTCCTTAGCTTTTTTTTATTCTTTTTGAGGAGCTTTTGTTTAGATGTTGTGTTTACTGTCTTCCATAGCTTTTACATTTGGATCTTTTAAGAAACTTTTTCGAAGTGATACGTTTTTCTCTTTCCTTGTTTGTTTGTGCAATAATATCGAATATTTTCTTGGGAACCGAAAAGCTTTGTAAATTGCCTGCATGGGCATTGTAGTACAGTTTGTACACTACTTTTAAGTTTTTAACCGACTTCATTAATTTTAATTATTTAAATTTTTGTGGTTTTACAATATAGTTATATTCTATTCTATGTGTGTTTATGTTTTACTTCTCACTAAAACGGGTGAACCAATTTTAAACAAATTGGTGGGATGTTAGCTAAGCTATATCAGAGATTCACGCGGGTAGCTCCGCTGTGCGAAACTAGTTTTAAATAAAACGTAACAACTTGAAAGTTACAAACATTAAGTTAGCAAAGGTGAAAGTGGGTATTTATACCTACCGATTAGGGTTGAAGTAAAAGGGGATATAACTGAGAGGGTTTCTTTCAATTGCCCTGTTTTAACACCCCTCTTCGACCTTGTGAAACGTTTTAGGATTAATTTTATTTTTATCTTTAGTAAGTACAAAAAATAAAGTAAATTTTATTTCTTACTGTGTTTATTTAAACTAAATGTAGTTATTTAGTTATTTAGCTGGTATTATACTACAATTTCTGAAATGTCGTACTTATCATCATTTGACACAAAAAATATTATTATTGGAAGTAAGGAAAGACTTTTATTCAGTAAAACTAATTATATAAATAAAAACACACACACAAAAACCTTACAAATAGTAAATTAAATCTAAGTCAGTATCCGCGGGTAAGGTGTCTAAAATACTGGCGGCATTACCTCGCTGGATCGCCAAACTTATACGTTGGCCGAGGTAAGCGCCAGCCAGTAAGGAAAGTCAAATAGCATATATTGAAAGATCCGTAAATTATAGTGCTACGGTTTCTAAGTTTTATTAACTTTAATTCAGTCTTAAGAATCGTTAGAGCTCTAAAACACAATTACGTAAAATTCGCTCGATAATTTCGCATTTACGCAGGAAAGATTTCTTAAAGTGTCATTTTGCCCCCATAGCGCCTTAAGTCAGGTCATCAATCCAATCGGGGTCCTTCGTTTTACTTCTAACTTGAATACGACAGTCCTATTTAAAGCCTCGGAACGTTAAGCACGCAATGCAATGACGTAACGCAGTGCAACGATCTCGCCACCAAGTGCATCCAAATGATCTTTTTATGGTGATGACTGGAACATGTGTTTACTGCACTGTCTTTTCTTTGCACAGCCACAGAAACAATCGCAAACAGTGAAACAGTCAACTTTGAATGTGTGTGTCCAAATTAGAATTTCTAGTCGATATTATATTTAACGGTGTGCTAAGTCTGTGGTCAAAATTATTAATGTATTGTACAGATTTTGATACGATTTGATAATCATAAACATTTTCGATTCGTCGTTCGAAGAGTCAACATCTCCTGATGATGCCTTGTGGAAAGGCGAAACACGTGTTGAGTTAAGAATTTCCGAATTGTGATAGATAACGTTAATCTGAGTTAATTAATCTTAGTTAATTTTTCCTTTACTTATCTTAATTTGGGTTTCGGATCACGGCGGAAGTACACTAAATATTTAATTTTGTCTTCTAGTTAATCATAATCATCTTTGTTCGTAACAATATTCTACTCGTCATATAGCAAAAATAATTAGAGAATATAAAAAAGTATATCTTTTTTTTCTAAGGAAACACGCGATGTCTTCCCTTGATAAAACTATAATCCAGCCTACTAAACTAATGAAGTAGGTATATCTAGAACACAAAGAGAAAATAATCAAAATAAAAATGCATTATAACAGTTAAGTTATTTTGTAAATTTGACAAATTCATCTATGTATGTATATTGAAGAGAATTTCCTCGATAAGTTAGTGTTTAAGCAGAGCTTTGAATCTATCTAAATTTGGTGCTTCAATAATATTGCGAGGTAATTTATTGTACACATTTTGGCCCATCCATACCCGTGTTAATAAACAGAACGATACCAAAACAAAAATACAACGCAAAAATTCAAGAGCAACTCTACTAACACAAAACAAAAGTATTGTAGAAAAAAAAAACCTACGCAATTCAAATGTTCGAAACAGTATCTACGGCAATAAATAAAGACAATCAAATAAAACTCAGTCATCAAATAAACAAAATCCAATTATGAAACACTGAAAATTCCTGTCACGAACCATATACGTATAGATGCATAATATTTTATTCAGGAGGGGGTACTATAAACTCGAGAAGAGGATCAAACAAAATGACTTTATAACTTTATCGAAATTAAATTAACAAAGGTGATTTTACAGTTCACGATGCGTGTATTTAGAGCATATTTTTCTTCTTCTTGCGATTATTAATAACGGATAAATTTAAATTCAAATACCATTTGTTTCAACTATTTTTCAAGTCACTAACAACGTAGAAGTGAAAGTTAACCAAAACAATTTTCATAGAAAACGGTTCAGCTGTGAGCGTGAGACGTAAGAAGCAAACTCTTATATACAAACTTCAGCCTATATAAAATTAAATGTTATAGAATTGGGTAAAAAGGCATTATGTTTAAAATTTAATATTGACAGAGGTCCTTGAAGTGTAAAAAGTCACAGGCAAAAGTAGTACAAAAGAAAGTATTAGTATTAATAAAACATAATATCGACATAGAAAAGGTTTGAACCTACGAAGTTCCTAACGAAATACGACTCGCATATATACGTACGTAGTCGATTATTTTATTACATAAACTCTCTTTAACTAAACGTTATCTTAGCTATTTAATTATATGTATATGAAATTTCCGTGTCACAGTGTTTGTTACCGTACTCCTCCGAAACGGCTTGATCGATTTTTACCAAATTTTATATGCGTATTCAGTAGGTCTGAGAATCGGCTACTATCTATTTTTAAGGCAGAACAACGTTTAATGGGTCAGCTAGTATAAGATAAAATAATAAAATTAATTAAACAATATACAAAAAACTATATTTTAAAGGTTTGATATTTAATGTTAACCTATGTATGTACATATATGTTAATTAAAAAACAATAAAGAAAATAAAACCACAATGGTTGTTTGTTCCGGAAGTAGGTACCCAGGACGGGGAGAGCGCAGGATATCATATTAATGTGAGACGTCATCGCACGGGATGTGACGTCATTCTATAAATTATTTACATTGCCGAGATAAATATAGAAATAACAAGGAAGTTTTCGGAAATAAACATTTATGGAGCAGAAATAAGAGGAAAATGGAACTTGGTGCACTTTCCGATTTCACACTTTGTGGCTCGTCAATGTTTTCTTTTATGTTTCTTGTGTATTATTTTTATTACACGGATTTTAATAGCTTCACCTGTATGTTTGTATGTTTGTAACCGACTTCTTTGGGCGCGATTTTGACCCACTTAAAACGGCCAGATAAGCGTGTTTTTTAGTTTTTTTAACTACTATTATTTCTTTGTTGTTCGTGTCACAAAATAAATGGTTCTTTCTTTCTTTCTTTCTTCTTTCTAATGAAAATATATAAAGAAAAATATTTTGTTGTACACAAACGCAGATCATACGATATGACTCTGATAATTTAGGTACAGTTTAATAAAAAAAATCTTGTATCTAGCCGATTTCAAAAAGAAGGTTCTGTAATCATCAAATACTCGTATACATATATGTTTTGTGATTTATTAACCGATTTAGGTTTTTCTTTATTGAAAAAAATATATTATGTATACTTTCCGAATGGTGACGAAATTGTTTTTCCTTTACTTTATTATTCACTACTTATTCTAAATAAATTAAACAATAAATGGTTTTATTTATAAAAAATAGGACCTACGAATATTATAATAAATGATTAATGCTAAAGTTAAAAAACAATTCTATCAAACAATTTTTTTTTTCACACACTGTGGTTTCGCGAAAAATGAGGGTAAATGCCTACATTTACACTTCGCGATTTTTTTAACAATTCATCTACATCTTCTTAGAGCGTCCTCTACTTCCACTAACAATCATATTTATACTTCTCCTAGTCACATGCTTCTCCTCTCTTCGCATGACATGCCCATACCATACCAATGGACCACGCATCTAGCAGTTATCATTTCACCAGACACGCTACGCACGCTTCAATGAAAGAGTAATCCTAATTTACTTACGAGTTCATTTTGAAATAGTAACTTCTTTTTCTACAGCAGACAAACACAATTTGACTAACGGCATAACACAGATTAGATCGTAGTTAGTATGATGACGATGCGCAATGTACGACAACGTGAGTACATAAGATAGATTGTTTTTTAAACTGCATGTGGATTATCGTAGAGGGGCTACGCAAGAATGATACTACTTCTACGGGATGTCTACAATGTAATACAAGAAATTATCTAAAAACAATGCTAGCTAAAAATTGGTAACTTTCTCTAATTATATCTTACAAATATTACGAATGTTATCCGTTTCAAATGCTGTGCGTATGTGGCCATGACATCACGCGCTAAGCTAAAAATTAATACTAAATAATAATGTACTTTGTCAACTGTTATCGTAAGGCATATTATACATTTGCACGAAACAAACTGAGTCTGCGCGCGGATCTCGTCGGTGACAGTCCATATGAAGCTCGTCCCCGATGATGACGCTCGGAATGCGTCGAAACCCGTCGGACGTATATCCAACGTTTTTTAAGTAAGTGTGGCCGTTTGTTTCGTGAAAATATATTAAACAATAATATTTTCTTTATTATAAAGGAGAGGAGAGCCATCGCTATTCAGCGTGGAAACGCAGCCATGGTTATTAACCTTTACGCCGGGCATGGTTGATGGGAGACTGTCCTGACTTTTTTTTTGTTTGTGACATTTTATTTTGATTATTTTAATTTAAGGAATTATATATATGTGATTTATAAATAATTGTATATATATGACTGTATTATAAAGTATTTATAATAATACCAAACTTTTGAACTTATGTCACTGTGTGTCCAGTATAGTGTCGGTATGTTTGGGCGGCGCGGGCGCATGCATTAGGCGGCGGTAACGGCCTCGGCCAAGGCTGTCTGACACCGCTGCAATTTAATCAGATTATATTAGCCTCATAATCCTAGACGTGGGATATTTTCGTAGCTACATTCATTAGAATTAAAATTAACATATTAGGTACTTTTTTAACAGAACCAATGACCCAAAAGCTGGCGCTTACCTCGGCTAGCGTTTAAGTTTGGCGATCCAGCGTGGTAATGCCGCCAGCATATTAATAGGCACCTTACCCGCAGACGCTGACTTAGGTTTAATTACTAATTGTAAGGTTTTTGAAAATTATTGTGTGGTTTTATTAAAATGAAATAGATAAAATATATAAACTTTTTTTCTTTTTAATCGTCTTTTGTTATTACAAGGAACAGATAGAGTGATTGATGGAAAACGTACGAAACCAACACTTACATATGTATAAGCTCTTTAGAAGAATTGAATTTGAATAAAACCAAATTATTATTATGATTTATTTATTGTCTTAAAACAACGACATTTATAATACCTATGGACCGGCCATCTCAGTACTTTACCATCCAAAAATATAAGTCGACATCTGTTAGATTTAAATGTTCCGAAGTTTAAAGTAAACATCTTAAGCTGAAGCTTTATGATGTATTTTTCTGCTACTTTTACAGTTAGGGAAAGCACAAGAAGGCATTTTTTTAATATTTATGGATCGCGTCGCAGTGTCAATGAACGTGTTGCATCCTTCGCGGTCGAACACAGACTGACGCGCCAAGTGTGAGACGTCTCTCACTTTAGGTGAAAAGTACATGCTTAAACTTGATGTTCGCCTAGGCCGGTCCAAGGTATTATTAATGTCGTTGGTCTTAAAATACTAATCGACACCAAACACGACTTGCTTTACCAGAGCAAGCGATGCATGAACATTTTTCGTATTTTTTCTATCTTGACATTATTGGAGTTCAAAGGATTCATAATATTTTTCGAAACAAAATACAGCCTGTCATTCGGGGATAATGTACTCTATTTCCTGTTACCTTTGGAACAGATTTTTGAAAATCGGTCCAATAGTTTCGGAGCCTATTTGCGTCAAACAAATAAACTTTTTCTCTTTATAATATTGGTAAGACATCCCAATTTTGTTGTAGACAAACTTATAATACGTCAGTAAAAACTTATTACTCATCACTTATTGAAATTCGACCAACGTTTTAGAAAAACAAAGGAAATGCTCTAGAATTCTGAGAACAAGACTTGAACTAGACATTTTACTTTGGAATAATAAGCACTAGATGTGAAAAAAATTGAGGAACTAACCCAGACTTCCGGAGTTCAAACAATGGTTTCATACGTGAGAAGAGTTCTAGTATTAGGACATCCTAGGTTACAAAAAACCTAGCTAGATCCAGTAGCGATTCTTAAAGGAGGTATGAGAAATTAACATCAATAATTTAATTTAACTTTCCGAAAAGAGCAGATTTTTTCAGGTAACAAAAAGTTGAAGTAGTAATCTTCAAACATGTTTTATTTATAGCTAGTAATAACTAGCGGACCCGGCAAACGTTGTTATACCTCACTTAGGGGTATGAAAAATAGATAGTAGCCGATTCTCAGACCTACTGAATACGCATATAAAATTTGGTAAAAATCGGTCAAGCCGTTTCGGAGGAGTACGGTAACTAACATTGTGACATGGAAATTTTATTTATTAGAAGAAGAAGATTATAATTGAATCAAGAATTAAATCGTTCAGAGAGCATATTCATTCCAAAAAATAATTTCATAAAGGACGGTGTTACAAACACAAATATAATTAACAAACAGACGAATTAAAAATCTTTTCATTTTTATGAAGAGGGTTAAAAAACGTACCAAAAAAATAATGAAAAAACCAAATAGGTACACACATGAAACACACATAATTAACTCTATTTTTAGTTAATGCATACAAGAAAATAACTCTAAATTTAAATATTTCTGTGTATTTAAATGAATTAAATGGTCTGGTTAACTTATATAATGGTATTACCGAATTAGACTAAGTAATTTAGTCTTTTTTCAGTATCGGTTCTAGTATTCAAAATGAACCTAATTTTAGAATCTTGACGCCTACAAAAAGTCTGAATGCGTCAATAGAATAAAATACATATATAAAGAGGAAAATTAAGCGAATAACTTTAAGAAAAAACATACAAGTATTTTTATTACATTTATGTTGTGAACAGACTTAAAACATGTGGGTTCTATATCCAACTACCGTTTCGTGTTGTATTTTTAACCGAATTCATTATTTTTTTTATTTGTATTTTTACCTCATATTTCTTAAATGTAGATATGACGGCTGACAGAAGAGTTTGGAAGCAAAAAATGGGCTGTGCCGAACCCACATAGTGGGAAAAGGTGGAGGCAAAGAAGCTAACTTATATTGCTTCATTCCGTTATGCTTTTACTATATTGCCGTTAAGTACCTACTAAGTAATTTGACGAAGATAACAGCATTTTTGTACAGACAGCAGAATTTAGTGAATTTACAAAATACATATACAAAATACTAAACAATTTTATTGGGACAACTTGCATTCTAAACAATTGAAATACTACAAATTGAAAACACTTGAAATGATTTTCATTTTCATTTAAGACATTAGATTGGCCCCACATGTATCGTAACGCAATAGCTTCAGTATTTGTGAACTGCTAGCCAAGCCCCTTAATTATATACCAATATCGAAGACGTTGCCAAAAATGGTTCTTCCGCCATTTTGTAGCAGCAGCCATCTTAAACCGATTAACATCAAACATATAAAAGCATAACTTTCAAAACGAACAAGCCAAGTACATATATCAATATCGATTCTTCCGTTTGGGAGCTTATAATGCTACAGATGGACACACACACACACACACACACACACACACACACACACACACACACACACACACACACACATACACACACACACAGAGAGAGAGAGAGAGAGAAAGAGAAAGAGAGAGAGAGAGAGAAATTGATGTTAACCTTATATTTGTAGTACTTTTGTAGAGAGTTAAAAATAGAAACACATAAAGTCGTATTTTTACACGTATATTTTTGTGGCTCTCATAATAATATGTCCAATTTAGTAAAACCTCGCAAGCAGATATTCTACACAGCCTCTAAACTGGGAAAATTGTGTGAAACCGGAGAATCTCCGCAAAAGCTGCTTCATTTCCTTTGATAACATCTTTTGAAGCCTTCCACGTTAAATCGTGAGGCCTAAAATAAACGCATTGAAACTTGTATCTATCTACCTTTTACTGAAAGAAATTACGAGCACAAGTTAATTATTAAAAATAAAAAGCAACATTTTTATATCATAGAGATCGTTAAATTTTATCGACTGAATGAAAAAAAGCGAGCGAAGTTTAACGGCTAAATCAACTTCATATTGTATTAAAAAAATACATCAAAATCGATTTACTGTTCGGTAAGTACGATTCTACACACACACAAACTACCACATACACACACACACAAACATAAGAGATAGACAGAAAGAGAATGAGATATGTCAAGTGTGAGATTAATCACATTTTTAATCTTAATTTACCTCGGCCAACGTATAAGCTTGGCGATCCAGCGAGGTAATGCCGCCAGCATTTTAGGCACCTTACCCGCGGACACTGACTTAGATTTAATCTACTATTTGTAAAGTTTTTTTGTATTGTGTGTTTTTTTTCATATCCCTATTTATTATCTTTATTTTTATTACTAGGGTAATGATTTGACATAATGCCTCAAATCATCATAACACAAATATATATCACAAACAAAATCCAAAACTAGGTCAACTACACTCCCGTCTTCCACAATTCATCCATATTCCCGACCTAGCTCAATAAATATAATACCTAAATGACCTAGTTCGCTCCCGCTTGGTTCTCTCTAAAATAGAGCTATATGAAGGTACCTAGGTGCCTATAGGTACGTAATGTAGGCGGCGGCAGAACCTGACCTAGGGCAGCGCGATTTGAAGACTGTAGACTTACAAAGATGTAATGGAAGGCAAGATTTAATGCAAATCGAGACGAGATAGAGTTACTTCTCTATTTCTCATTATTATATGGAGCTTGCAGAATCGTTACTTATGTGTTAAAAGTAGTATAGGTATTTTTGGCTTAATTTGTATTTTGTTATTATAATTATTTTTTATTTTTTTTAGTTTACTAAATTTTCGTCTTTTCTATGTCTTTGTAAATATTCTTAAGTCCTGTAAAATACATTACTACATAGTTATTTTAAATTAAATAGATGTGAAAAACAAGTGCTAGTGTGTAGTATTTAATGGTGTAGAATATTTATTTAATGAAATTTGTAAGTTTACTTAATCTGACTAGTATTTTTAAGTATTTGAGTAATTATTGTAGTGTGACTTGCATTTAACGTGTGTTTATATATGGCTGATAAAGCTCTGTATTATGTATTGTTTTTTGTACCCCTAAGTGTTACAGATTGTTCAACCTTAAATTTTTACTTAAGGCAAAACAACGTTTGATGGGTCAGATAGTGTAAATATAAAATAAAAACAGTGAAAGAAACAATCCGATGCGTATTTATCCAGCCATGCACTACAACAATCTCATTCAAACCGCATACTACTACCTATAACTACTACCCATAACGCAAAACACATAACCATATTAAGATTAGGTTACGCAGTGGTTACTAAACGTAGATAGCCTTGACTATAATGAAAGCTCTGGCCAGTAGCCTTGGCTATTTTGCGCGTAAAAGATAATACATAGTAGAACCGAGCTAATCTAATATTTTAGATTTTTTTTTTTGGTAAGTATGGTATTTTTGGAGGTTATTCAAGTGACCGCTATTGGCAAAATGATTAAAAACAAGTGTGTTTTAAAATTAAATAATGTATACTAAACTAAAATAGAAATACTATTAGTTAGTATTTAATGTGACGAAGATGTGTGTTAGAAAGAACACACATGTCTAATAATGTGACCATCTTAATTAATTTATGAAAAATAGCACTAAGTGATACATTTTCATATACAGTGTAAACTCTATATACCGACACTGAAGGGACTGTCCATTTTTGGTTTTATAGAGAGTGGTCGTTAAATGGAGAGAATGTATCATTGTATGGAATACAAGCAAAACCAACTAAAGCCAATAATTGATTTTGACACTTTAGAGATTTTGTCGTTAAATCGAGTGACGTTACATAGGGTTTACACTGTACCTATTTTTAATAATTGGATCTTTAGCCGGCTTTTATTCTGTAATATACACAACTGCTCTTCCACTTAATTACACTGTGTATAAACCTGGTCTCATTTGCATTAAAATATTATATTTTCAATTACATTGATTCGTTTTTATTATCAAAAGGAAAATATAAATATAAATTTATTACAATAAAAATCCCTTTAAAACAACACAAACACAACTTTTTAATTCCATTAAGTGGACTCACAAAACTGTCGTTAACCAACACAGCTGTCGTATTTTTAATACCGCAAAATTGAATGCAATAAAAACGGGAAACGGTTAAAAACGGCTTAGCCAGTAAAAAAACGGCTCAGCCAATTTTATACGAGTAACGTTCGACCTCTCGTAAAACATTCAGACCGGAAGTGATGCATTGGGTGGGGGGGGAGTTTCCGGTAGAAGTCACACGAAACTGTTTTTTCCCATTCCCTCCCCTTTATGAAAAAAGAAAATGGAATCGTTAGTGTTGTTTAAAACAGAGGCGAGTGGAACGACCTAACGTAGGACCTCATCATCATCATCAGCCTGTCTGCGTCCACTGCTGGACATAGGCCTCTCCCAAGGCACGCCACGCGACCCTATCCTGAGCATATCGTCTCCATCCACGCCCCGTTTTGTTGCGCATGTTATGACTCCACCTCGTTGCAGGACGTCCTACACTACGTGTGCCGGTACGCGGTCTCCACTCCAGAACTCGTCTACCCCAGCGGTTATCGGTTCTGCGGCAGATGTGACCAGCCACTTCAAATTACTGATGCGTTTAGCTATGTCGGTTACTTTGGTTCTCTGGCGAATAACTTCGTTGCGGATACGATCCCTCAGAGAAATACCGAGCATAGCTCCTAACGTAGGACCTATTTTGATGAATACTTGTAACTGGCACTAAGATCTACGAGTAAATTGATCAAAACAAATTTTAGTTTTTATTTTTTACTCTAACAATTTATTGTTATTATAAGTAAGTAGTTAGTAGTTCGTTCGTAGTTCAAAACAATAGAACGCCAGTGAATTTTCAAAAAAAAAAGAAAAAGAAAAAAAAAAAGGGGACAAGTAGAAATGAATATTATTTTTACTGGCTTTTTCTGTATCCTCATTTTTTTGTTATAATTACTGTTTAACTGGTTTGTATCAGCATTTGTGAAAAACTTTCGGATAACACTAAATTTATTTCCGGAATACAGAATTTAAAATATATCGTTACTTTTTGTTTTCGTTTGGGTAAGTAAAAGTACATAAACTCAAAATGAATCTGATGAACGTATCATTTTTCTATTCGTACTTTGATCCGCAATTCTCCAAACGTTATTTACAACATACCTAAATGTGTGTCTTAGATTATGGTGCTTTAACTCTTAACGAAGAAACGTAACCTTGATGAAGGAGGTTCAGAACACCTCATCCTTTGACCTCAATGCTTTGACCTCTCCTCCCTCAATTTTACTGCACTTTTAGACCTCCATTGTGATCGTATTTTTATTCCTTTTTCATGATGTTTTTATTACATATCAGCTCTGTTACGACCATAACTTTTATTGTATTAGAAGTTGTGAACGCTCTTTCTGAACACAGACAATAACAATATTTTTTACGAAACCCCACTCCAAGCGCAAATTGCTTCCAAAATAATTACTTCTTAGAGAAAAAGTAAATTATTAAAAAAAAACCCCGACAGCAAATATTTTTGCCTATCAATAGTTAAAAAGAAACACGTTGCCTTTTTTTGTTAACCGTTACCTGTACCTATGGCCAAATGACGTGGAATTTATGGAAGTGACGTAAGCTATCGAAAAGCCCTGTCGACAATCTCCATCGCTCCCACACATTTCACGTCATTTGTCGATCTCTGAGGCGATAGCCGAAGCGAATGTCAATTGTCTAGAGACACATACCTATTTCAAAATGTTTCAAAACTAACTATTTCTGTCGAGGGTAGTGTTAATAGTCTAGTTGCGTAGGCGGTGTGGTAAACATTAGGGATTCCGTGGAGGGATTCAGTGATCGGTTGTAACACAAAGTTTCCCAATCGTTTGACAGCTCCGCGCTTGGACCAAGCAATCGCAGGACCAATAGCCTATTATATTGCCATGCCAAGTAAGATTGTAGCGCCTGTAGCTCGTCTGACTAAGGTGATCTGACGCAATCATCGAAAATGTCATTTTAAAAAGGGTCTTTTTCATCTTAGCACTACCATAGGTCGGATGACATGTTTAATTGTAGTTTCCGTCTGTTAGTTTTAGTACAAGAAATCGTTAAACCAAGGCCTTGAAATCTCTTGACACCAGAGCTTGGTCACTGAGCTCATACTGAAGAAGAAGAAGAAGAATGAAAGATAAGGATTAAAACGTATCTATCCTAAGTACAATAGATTTTGGATACACAATAATTTAAGAGAGTCGATAAAGTTGACAGCACATTTAACTGGAGTCGAAAGCGCTAAACGACCTAAGTCAGAAAGCGGACGGCGGAATCTGACGATTTGATGCAAACAAGTGTACAAAAGATTTCATATCTGTATTTAAAGAATTCTAAATTAGGTTTCATTCGGCGCATTTGAAGTATTTGCCTTTACTCGTATAAAAAATCGTTTCATTTTGTTCGTTCTCATTTAGCTGAGAAAACGAGAGTACGCGAACTTTTAAATGTTTATTTTTATCATGTCTTCATTCGCTGCAATTAATTACCAATCCATCATTAATATAGTATTTAACATATTGTCTATAATAATTACTTAATACTGAAATTATTATGTTGCTAAGTAGTAATTTTTTTACCAATTTGAAATTAATTAAAAACACTAAGAAATCTACTTATTTTAATTTTAATCTGTGTTGTATTTTCTTAATTTGCGGACTTTCACACATAGAGTCACATCCTTATTTTTATATATTCATACTATCGAGGCTGTATTTTGATATTTGTATGAAGAATAGTTTTCTAAGAACTCGCAAATTATAGTTGCCAGCTTGGTAACTCATAAGATGTCGATCCAGAGAATTATTGCAGACTTTCTAGAATACATTGAGAACTTCCGAATACTGTGGATTATTGTTGAAGACTTTCTGCAATTACTTCGAATATAATAATAATCTGCAAAATTAGATTATTAGAGAATTCTATAAACATTTTTGGTTCTTTGTAGAGATTCGAAAAAGACGTAGAATAATCTGAATTCATGGATTCAAAAGATTATATATTGAAAGATTATTATTATTTTCTGAAAAAACAGGCTGTGCCGACCCCACCTAGTGGGAAAAGGTAAAGATAGAGGAGAAAAGAAAAGATCAATTAGCTAGCTGTTGCCCGCGGCTCCACCCGCGTGTAGGACGTTTTTTGGTAACCTCTCCCTCTCCTTATCCCTCTCCCTCTCCCTTTAATCATATAAAAAACTACTATTACAGTAACATTCAAGACTAAAGTCTTCATAAAACCAGAAATTTCCATACAAACTTTCAACCCTTATTACAAACAATTAGTTCACCCCTGGTGAACAAAATTTGTTATTATTTTTAAGTTTTCATAAAATATATCAAAATCGTAAAATATAACCCTCTTTCGTTCCTTAGGCGGATGATAAAAAAACATATTCTTAGAAGATTACAATCTCTTGACAAAACGTAATATCTCTAGTCTTGCGTACAAGTTTGGACGAAGTTAGAATTAAAGGAGAAAATTTCTATTTTTCTCGAAAAGTTCTAGAAAATAAGGAAAAACTCGCGATAACTTTATCATTGCTTGTAGCTTGTTAAGGCTCATAACATATTATGTCGTGTCTTTTGTAAAAAGAGACCGAATTAAATACCTACATACCTAAGCATACCGTTCCCACTGCTGGAACTCGGGGCTTTCTCTCACTAGGAGAGAGTTATAGGCCATAATCCACCACACTGGCCAAGTGCGGGTTGGCGGATGATGCATCCTTCGGATATTTCAGTCTTCAAACGTGTCGGTTTCATCACAATGTTTTCCTTCACCGTAAAGCGAGTGCAAATCAACACAAATTGAAAAACAAGTCATTGGTGCAGGACCGGTATCGAACCAGGGGCCGTGTGTTTGAAAAGCAGACGTTTTTACCACCGAGCCACACCCTTTTTTTCTAATTGAATACCTACCTGCGTTGAATTGTAAAGGATTGCTACAAAAAAACAAACATATACTTTTATCCACTACAGGGCGGTTAGCTAGCCAGGTTAGCATTAGAAAATACTATACTAATATAGTGTGTATAATAATGTATGTGTATATAAATTAAATTTTAGTAATAAATAATTGTAAATTGACTTGCCCAGTACGGTGCGATGCCGTAAGGTTGATAAACATTTTGATTTGATTTTGTTTTTTTTTATTTTACTATACTAAGTTATGCTTATTCTAATCCACGGAGTGTTTATAGTTAAAAATCACTTATAATGATGTAGCACCTCATCTTACTATAACATTATCTAACTATCTGTCTAAGCATAATAATATTTAATGTTATTAATAAAATATTATTTAATTTTCCATTGTGTGGAATTGTTATATACCTAAGTGTCTCTTATCTATTTAATAAACATTTTATAGACAAATATGTTATAATACATATAAAGCATTTTTATAAAATACTAGCTAACCGGCAAACGTTGTTTTGCCTCACTTAAGTGGTATGAAAAATAGATAGTAGCCGATTCTCAGACCTACTAAATACGCATATTAAATTTGGTAACAATCGATCAAGCCTTTTCTTAGGAGTACGGTAACTAACATTGTGACATGGAAATTTTATATATTAGATCATTTAGAAAAGTTTAATGCTCACTTAATATGTCATAATCATACTGTATTAAATTAATTCTCGTAATGTAAAATTGTGTGGGATGTAATAATTATGTAACATTAAATATTTTTAATATGTACCTAAATATATAAAATACATGCCAGTATATTATAAAGATTTTTACTGTAAATCGGTTAGCATTAGACCCATTCACCCCTTGATGGTATTTACTTAGCTGTTTGTACAAGAAACACCAAGCAATATTCATAACTTAGTACAAACCCCCGAAAAATAATATTCCAGTAAGCCCTACGTATATCCAACATGCCTGAAAGTTTCCATTTCCAATTTTCCACACACTGAATCACTGCGTATAAACCTATTTGGCATACGATAACAACCTCTAAATTCTTAGTACTAAAGCCTATATTACCATACAGTTAACTTACACTGAAAACAGACACCTGCATAGGTTAATGACATCACAAGTACATAATTAAAAAATCAAAAACCTTACATTGTTAATTTTTCACATATTTTTATAATAATTGAATAATCCTTGCATTGATAATTTTTCACATATTTTTATAATAGTTTTCAGCAATCCCCTTTTCGTTTCCTTTATTTTGATTTTGATACACAATTCAATGGATTTAGTTGTATTTTCACTCTGAAAAGGCCAGCGCTTGACCACAATTCACCTGATAGTAAGTGATATTGAGGTACGCTGGAGCGCGCTTACCTAGATGGAACCGGTTCACTCTCGCCTTGAAAATCGCTAGATTATAGTAATTGGGAACAGGGAATTTGGTATTGAATTTGGAATGTTGTTTTCTAAGGGCTCCTTTCCTAAAGAATCTAAACTAACTAAAACTCCGCTTTAACTATTACAAAAACTCCGCTGTCTGTCCGTCTGTCTGTCATTAGGTTGTATATATATATCTGGACCGTGATAGCTAGACAGTTGCAATAATTATAGATACCAAAGTTGCCACTTTAACAACAAATAGGTACTAAAAAAAGATTTAAGAGGTTTTCACAAAACAAACGTGATTTTTAGGTTTTTTTATAGATACTGATACGGAACCCTATGTGCCAGTTCGACTCGCACTTGACCAGTTTTTTTTTCATAACTTTTCGGTAATAAAGAAACATACACATACTCGTACATACTGTGGTTACATACAAAATACGTGCGAAAAACAATACCCTAGCTTCCTCTGTCGAGTAAAAAATTTAACCCTTGGGTGGTGGGGCATTGACCTTTTAATTACTGCCTCTCTCCTTTGACACAGAATAACTCGTAGTTAGTATGCAATCGGTTCCACAGAATACGCAGCTGTTAGTATGAATAGATGCCATAGAATAGGCAATAGTTAGTACAGAGTAGAGTAATAGTCACGCGAAGCTATGAAAATGTTGCAACTCTTATAAAGGCTGGGAAGGCTGTTTTTAAATACACGTGGTAAAAAAACTTTTGAAAAAATACCTGTGTAACTACACTGAAGGGACTGTGCATTTTATGGCGTTATAGAGAGTGGTCGTTAAATGGAGAGAATGTATCATTGTATGGAATACAAGCTAAACCAACTAAAGCAATTGATTTCGGCGCTTTAGAGAGTTTGTCGTTATATCGAGTGACGTTACATGGAGTTTACATTGTATTTCAAAGCTGTTTGGAACTTCTAAAAAAACTACATTTTTTAAAATGTTTAAAAGCGACTTTAAAAAAGGAGACGAGACTGTTTTTTTTAGGGTTTCGTACCTAAAAGTAGCAAAAGAGCCTTTTATTAAGCCTTCGATATCAGTCTGTTCGTCTGTCTGTCACCAGGCTTATATCTCATATGCCGTGAAAACTAGAAAGCAGACTTTTCACAAATTATGTTTTTTCGTTGCCGCTAAAACAACAAATACTAAAAATTTAAAATATTAGGAGGGGTCCTTATACAATAAACGTAATGGTTACCATGCCGGACTGCTAACCAGAAGGTCCCGGGTTCGATTCCCGGTACGGCCAAAATCTTTGTGATGAACTAAATTTGTTGGCTGTCGGTCTGGGTGTTAAATATGTATCTATATAAAGTATGTATGTATGTAAATGTATTATATCAGTTGTGTTAGCAACCATAATACAAACCAGAAATGGTTTGGTATGGAACTAACCAACTATGTATGAAAAAAATAATATGTTTTGTAATAATAACTTCCCACTGGCACTGGTTTTTTAGATAAGATATACTTTTACTTTAATTGATTTTAGATTAGATTTCTACATGTTTTTTTTCTTTATATTATATTGCATGTTGTGTTTGTCTTAACAAGTGAATCAATTAACTGTAAAACCACATCAAATTTAGAAAATAAGTACGTGAATTATTGTTTCGCTATTGACAAGCCTTATTCAATAAAAAAAAAAGATAGTTAAATAAAAAAATAAAATTTGTAATATATTTTGTAAATTTCTAAGGTCCTAAACAAACTTCTAAGAGTAAAATAAAATTATTAAACAAGAAAATCTTCTTTGATGTAAAACAGTAAGTAGAGTGTAATTTAATTATTAAGTAAAATCACAAAATGGTGTCAGTATCAAATTTAATCTAATAATGATGAACATTAGAATATTCAGCATTACTTAAGGTGGGTTTACACCATACGAACAAATAACTAAACCAAGAACACTAGCATTCTTTCTTGGGCTTTAAGTGTAGACGAAATATCAGTTTCATAAATAAAAAAAAATAACAATAATTGGCCAAGTGCGAGTTGGGCTCGCGCATGAAGGGTTCCGTACCATTGTTGTATGAGAGCTCCCCTTAAATATTGATTTATACTTATTTCTATAATTTAATTTGATAGATAATATACATTTAAAATTGCGAAAAATTTAAATGTCTAGTAGCTACCGTAATTGATATAAAGCAAAAAATACGAAAATAACACGTTTATTGTATTGGGACCCATCCCACTTAATATTATATTTTTTTTATTTTTAGTATTTTTTATTATAGCAGTATAGGAGATACATATCTTGTAAAAGTTTCAGCTTTCTAGCTATTACGGTTTCTGAGATACAGCCTGGAGACAGACAGACAGCGGAGTCTTAGTAATAAGGTGTCGTTTTTACTTTTTAGGTACGAAACCCTAAAAATCCGTATTTACTGAAAGTAGGATTACACTAAACGAACATAGTACCCGTAGCTTGACTAACTTAGGTGATTTGACGCGATCATCGAGGTTAATCAATGGTCGATGCGGACAATGATTGTTTGGGTGACCATGCACAAGATTGTCTGTAAAAAAAAAACAAAGCGTAAACCCATCATAGCATACAAAAACATTAAAAATTTAATATGGTATTTTAATCTGGGCGATACCGTGGGTCGGATGATAAGTTACGTTGTAGGTCCCGGCTTTTATTCTCAGAACAATCTGCCGCTAAGCCAAGTCAGAGGTCTACTTGAAGAAAAGGGAATAGAACAAGCAATCTTTCATCAGATGTAAACCCGCCCTTAGAATTACTTAAGTTCTCCAGCAGACGAGCTTAATTATCGGATAATTAATATACTTTGTACTTACTTTATTACTTAATTAGCAGCGGATGTGATGAACAACATAGATATACAACGTACTTCATAATAATAATAATTCTTCATCTGAGCTAAGTGTCTCTAGTGTATATAGTTTTTAGGCCGCCCGAAGGCCTCTGACTTGGCTTAACTACTTTAGAACAAGCAGTCGCTTGTACTACTCGTATTTCTGAAACAAGTAGTATTCAATAGTGTGGAAAATTTACTGAAATTTATAAGTTTAACTAGCTGACCCGGCAAACGTTGTTTTGCCTTGATAAAAAAAAAATCTAAATATATAGTAGCGGATTCTCAGACCTACTGAATACGCATATAAAATTTGGAAAAATCGGTCAAGCCGTTTCGGAGGAGTACGGCAACAAACACTGTGACACGGAAATTTTATATATAAGAAGAAGACTAATCTAACTAGTCTTTTTAACTAATGCTTGTGTGACTTGCATTTAACATATGTATGTTATTAATGGCCAAAAAAGCTCTGTATTTTTGAAACACATATACACTCACACACAAACTCAAACACACACACATACAAACTTCCGCGTTGTAAATATTCTTAGGAAAGTATGGATAGCAGATGTATTATCCACCTGCTTCTTATTAACTCGATGTTTAATGCATTTTTTTTTGCAACTGGATAATGAAGCTCTTTATATGTCATTCGTACAAAGTATATATAAAGATTTGAAAAAGCGAGTGTGGCTCGGTGGTAATAACGTCTGCTTTTCAATCAGACGGCTCCTGGTTCGATCCCAGCCCTACACCAATGACTTGTTTTCCAAGTTACATATGTGTGGATTTGCACTAGCTTTACGGTGAAGGAAAACATCGTGAAGAAACCGGCATGTTTGAGGAACATAATATCCGAAGACTTGTGTCATCCGCCAACCCGCACTTGGCTGGCCAAGTGCAGGTGGTGGGTTAAGGCCTATATCTCTCTCCTCGTGAGAGAAGGCCCCGAGTCCCAGAAGTGGGAACGTATAATGGGCTGCTTATACTATATTCTATATAGATTTGAAATGAAATAATATTATTTGCGTAGCCACAGGTAATATATAAAAATGGATAATATTTAGAAGTGTGCCTTTGTTGGTTACCGCATATGCGGTGTGCAATATGTCAATAAATTTATAGATTTAAACATTAATTCTTAATATGGTTTAAAGTTAAACACAGACATAAAACTTAATAAAAGGGTTCAGTTTCAGGAGTAGAACCCTAAAAGCCAAATTATTAAATTTTAACGTACAGTAAAAACAATGCCTCATACAAGAAAAATTGCTTACTCGAATTAGCAAAAAAAGCATATTGGTGGCTATTCTGGATTCGATGCATAGTCAGGACCATAGATAAAACAACGAAAGCCACGTCAAATACAGAACATATGAAAGATTTTAGAACGCACCCAATTATATCCGCTCTAAAACATTTTCCCTATTGGACGTGCCTTGTTTTTGTTTTTCTATGGTTCAGATCTTGCTGTCTCTTTCTAGCCACTAATGACGAAAAGGGACAGGGCTACTGTTATTTTGTTTGGGTGTTTACACCAGAATCGTTAACAAAGACACGTTCCAAATTTCCAAAATTAATTTTAAATTAAGTTGATTTCCTTCTAACTTCTAAAGGTGGTCTTCAAAGGTTTTCCGCCATTTCCCAGTACTGCTGAATTAATCTATTTAATTTAATCATTCTATGTAAATTTATCGAGTCCAAGAATACATCCGCTATTTAATATTAAGCATTGAAATGATTTCACAGAAGCTATTTGTTGGCTATATAGCTGAATAGCTGTGTTGCCATTTAGGTACAAGTACTAAACCATTTAAACTATTTAGGTATTAAATTTTAGGTCTATGTTAATACTAATACTTGAAGAAGTCGTTTAGACAGGTCAGAGGCCTTCGGGTAGCTTGAAAACTCTTGACACCAAAGCTTGGCAACCTAGCTCATACGAAGAAGAAGAACAATAAACATAATATATTATACAACTAGCTGACCCGGCAAACGTTGTTTTGCCTCACTTAGGGGTATGAAAAATAGATAATGTAGCTTATATGACACGTTCGTAGATTTACCATAGCAGCGCCATCTATTGATTACTTACTCAACCCAGTCGTTTTTATTATTATTAAAAGACAGTAATAAGCAATAAACTAAAATTGCGACTATAATTTGAGATTTAAACTATCCTATCTCTCAAGTTGGATCGAACTGCACATGGTGTACGAATTTTATTAAAATCGGTTAAGTGGTAGGAGTCCAATGAGGTCAAACATTGTGACACGAGATTTATATATATTAAGATTTTATACCTAACAAAACTCAAGGAAGGTTTTAGTTTCGGCTACTTTTTTTCCGAATTAACTTGTTTCTGTCCAGATTTAACGCGGGTAGGTAACACCGCGGGGCGTAGCTAGAAAAGAATAAACGAAGAAGGAACGGTATCTTTATTTTCCCCACACTAGCAATATGACCGCGAGTCACGAAGAAAATCGACTGAAGAACTTGTATCCATGGTCATGAAATAATTAAAAAAAAAAAACACGAAGAAAACATTGTCTAACGCACTGGCGTTAACACCTGCAACACGACTTTGCAAATAAAACCCTAGGTGTGGTACTTAAACTATTTCCTCGAAGCCGCTCGAACAAAGTTTAGTTTAGAATTCAAGGGCCGTGGCTACTTTCTAAATCCCGTTGGGCTGATGTATCCGTTACAGCACCTGCCCCCTTACTTCGACCATCCACGGTTAAATCGCTGATAAGTCGCTGATAATTCGCTGGGATTAGAGATGTGAAATACCAATAAATATTATTTGTGTCACTTATTTTTTTTTTATTTGAATAACCTCTTTTTCCGCTTTTTTGTTTTCAGGCTATCTAGACCAAATAAAACTCAGTAATAACAAGCGCTAAATTATTTATAATGTTTAAACTTTTTCCCATGATTAATTTTATTGTTTATTGTGCTTTTATTGTACACTGTTCGACAACTTCTGTGAAAAACAAACCAACCTCTTTCATTTATGCTACAAATGTAATTTACTAAAACACCAAACTGGAAGTGGAACATAATTAAAAAGTCTGCAGCTGCTGTCAAAATTTCAAACACATGTCAACTGTGTTTATTATTAATAAATTAGTTTACATACGTAGTTTCTAAAAAATAATAAAATTACTTCAATACCTAAGTATTGAATAATATGAAGGATTCAAGCAGACAATCAAAGTAAAACAGAGAAAAAAATCAATGATTTTGTTATTGTGATTTCATGTATGTAGGTACGAAGCCATCTTCGACTACCATAGCATGTGACTGGAATAATTTGTAAATAAATATAATTGTATTACATACATACTTAAGTCGAATTGAAATTATATAAATTGACGAAAATTGAATTCATTTATTTCGCTCCTAATTGAAACCTTTTTATTTCACCATACAACCTATAAGACAGAGCGTTTTATTGTTTCAAAAAGTAAGTAAAAGTAACTAGGTAGGTACCTATTAGTTATCTAAATATTGGTGAAGCAATAATAATTTATTGGACACAAACTTAAAACTAAAGATAAAATAATAACTAAGAACAAAAAAATAGTGTGCCCCGATTGGGGTACTCAGTATGTAACATAAAAGATGATTATTTATATTCAGTATTCTATTGTGACGCCGCTGCCACGTAACCACCTTTTACTAGTAATTACAATACTCATTTCACGAAGTTTTCAACGCACTTGCGATCGCTCCAAGATATGCACTCAGACTACAGGAAAAAAGGCTTTATTCCTGTAGTCTGAGGATATGCATTGTCCATCCTCGGGCACATTAAATTTGTCCCTTGCTAAGTAGAGGCAGACCTGTTCCAACTAGATCTTCACCTTCCACTTGATCTGGTGTCTTCTATCTTTCTAGACTGCAGGAAATAGTAAATGAAATACAAAAATAGAAAATGTTTTTATTTATCACTTCCAATATATCCAATACATATTGCCAAAGACAAATTAATATTACTAACAATGGTTTTAAGCTAAGATTACAAACCTAACAGATATATTATGATGTAACAAGCTACTAGTAGAATATATCTATATTATTTAAATGGCACAATTTTTTACAAATTATTTAATACTCAACAATATTAGGTAGGTATATGTTGTAATACAATAAATAAATTGATATTGGTGCAATTAGAAAGAGAGAAAGAAAAATTGTTTATTGTGCACAGACTTCTGAGTTTGACATACAAAATGACTTGTGTATTGTGTATGTGCACTAAAGGAGCAGGTTCAGCATGTGCTGAAAGTACACTTAGTACTCCAGCGCTGGTTTTCAACCTGCTCCTTTATACCCATTAATTAGTCACATAAATATAGGTAGTACACTATTATATAAGCACATGGTAATAACTTCAAAACTAAGCAAAATCAGTAGAGACCATCTTATATTAAGTTCTGAATAAAGATAAATAAAATATTTCAACATCATAATTACAATGTAAAATAAGGCAATGAGATTTAACAAAAGATTTACACATTTAAATATACATATTTATTATATACATATTTTCTTTAGTTCTATTATATTAGTACAGAAACCACATGGTTAATCAATACAGCAGTAGAAATAACTAATCAACAGTTTTAATAATAAAATGATAACAATTTTATTATTATAGCAAATAACGGCACGGATAACATACATTTGTCATTGCTAGGCTGCAGTGAGTGCAAGCACACAGCTTACACCCGCCATTCAATCCTTAATAGTTAAAAAATATTCTATATTAAATGTCAGGTATCTATAGACAAACATATATTAAAAATATGTTAAATAGCTACTTTAATCGGTTGGTAATAAGTATAAAATAAAAACTAGGCTTAATTTCTTGTGTAGGATCTAGGTCCTAAACATTATAATTAAAGTGTTCATTTATAAGCACGAGTTAGTATGTATGTCTGAAAGTTTATAATATTAATTAAAAACATGAAGAATATCATTGTCCCGTCTTACATGAAAAACTTTTCCACTTTCATTTTTTCTTAATAGTATTTTGCCATGTTGTGTCCATATATATTTATAATTTAGTCTTATTTTTTTCCTGTTTGGCCTTATAAAAAAGTTGTTTGTTGTATTTGGTCAGCCTTTCATTAAAATAGACCCGTTGCTTAGCCACTGTATCGGGCAGGAGGCCCAGGTCGCCGGCGTCGAGCGGGTGCGTCCACGCGGCTGCCAACAGCCATTCTCGCACTTCTATATCATTCATTAGTAGTTGATGATCTCTTTCATTAGCCTCACATTTCAATTGATAGAGACTCGCCAGGACAGCATCACTGCACATATTTCTTACAGATTCTTCAATATCGCTCAATCTTTTTTCTAATTCATTGGCTTGATCGCCTAAGAAATTTACATTGTAGACACAAGTTTCAAGCTCTGATTGCATTGAATTTTGATTACATCGAAGTTTATTAAATTCCATACGGAATTCAGCTATCTCTGCACTAAATTTTTGCATACAGGTTCAAAATGATCTCATCTCATTGATAAGTTGGTGTACCGTTGAATCTGACAAAACCGAGGTGGCAGATGGTAACAAAAGTGAAGACCCACAGGAAGTGCCAGGCATTGGTTCGGGATCAATGTATGCCGGAGATTTATCATTTGTTTCAATATTTTTCGCTATGCACTTCTTGCATCTCCACAGGCAATGTTTATGATAAACACATTCACAATCGTTGCACTTTACGAGTCCCGTTGAAGACACAAACTTGCCACAAGCACAACATTTCCCCATAGTTATTTTTTAAAATAACACTGCCGATGAAATGATATATATTATGACGTATTTGTTTATTGGTTGTAACTTGAGCTTCAAGTGATGAAAACCACAACTAAGCCAACTTTATTGTCGAAAAAAACACTTTCGTGTAAGAATTATTGCGTTTTAAACAAGTTAAGAGCAATTTCTTAGTATGAATTGAGGAATTAAAACGTTTTACAAAGTTCAAGAAACCGTATGGAAATCTGACGTTGATTTCGATTGACAATTGACATTCTATGAGTTTGGAACAGGGTTGCCAGATGACAACAATTTTGACCGTTACCAAGGTTGCTAAAATATCTTGTAATTTCAACGAATAATCTCGTAAATGCATTTATTTCAAGAAACTCTAATAAAATCAATGCTATTTATTTACTGTACTAAGTAACTTGTGTAGCCATATTCTTTACGCTTGGGGTTGTTCAATTCAAAGAAAACAATTTAAAATCATATTACATATAATTTTTATTCATATCAGGGATGTTGGTAAAATAATCTTTATTTTTAGAGTGTAGTATTTCAGCTGTAATTCTGACGTACATTTCTTTTGATGGTTTGAAATGTACGCAATTACCTATGCGATTTGGGCCTTTAGCGCTTTCGGAAGCTAATAATGTACCATTTACTGTATCTGTGATAAAAGTATGCGAACGAAGTCATGATTGTTAAAATCTCATAAAAAGTGTAGAGATTTTTGTTAATCTTGAATCTCGTACTGACCCTCTAAATTTCGTAATGGTACGAGATTTCTCGTACTTCTGGCAACTCTGATTTGACACAATATTATTTTTTAGAGTTGAGAAAATCATAATAAATTATTTATTATATCCAAAAAGGTTGCACACACTGAATGCTCAATAACTTATAAAATTTATTATAAACCTGGAACGTACCTCCAATTCAACCACCAACTCGCTCCAATTTAGCTACCAAGTCGCTCCAATACGCCAACACTAAATCCCATTGTTGTCACCATAGAATGTTGGCGCATATTGGAGCGACTTGGTCGGCGTGTTAGTTCGCTTGTTAGGTCAAAGTAAGGGGGCTGACATTCCTTTGCCTTAGCTCTCCCACGACACCCTTCGCTTGTGGCCCTAGGGTTGAAAAAACTATAGGAAGCTAAATTTGTTCCAGTCAGACATAGTCTAGTCAACAAGTGCCTTTTTGGTCAACTTTTTTCAGCAGTCTCCGTAAATTATGATTGAGGTGTCTTTCGACTCGGAATGGCATCTAGATAGTTTTCAAAAAACAATAAAGTTCCGCAAATAAAAATTACAAAAGTTATTAACAATTAACTGAAAAAAAGAGGGGTTCAGTTTTTTGCAAATATCTCATAAACTAATAAAGATTTTTCAAATTTGAAAAAAGATTCAGAAAGAGGAGGAAATTTCCAATCATAATTTTTGGAGACTGCTGAAAAAAGTTGACCAAAAAGGCATTTGTTGACTAGACTAACAGGCGTAAATAGTAGTTTATGCAACTGTTTAATAATGAAGGGTATTAAAACTCGAGTGTGAGTTCATGAAACGAGCGCAACGAATTTGATAAATTTGTAAAATTAATATGTATTATTGAAGACACATACTTACACACACACAGACTTTCGCATTTAACTATTATTATATTCGTTATTATATTAGTAGGAGAGGATAGTTTTAACTCAAATTTACCGCCGATTTTGAGATTATATTGTAACAGTTTAAGACAGAGAATTTTCATTATTTAATATATTAATTTTATTTCTATTATCATTTGACATGTATATATAAATTATTTATAATATTAAAATGTCAATTTACAATATGTCAAAATTAATTTAAATTTATTACAAATAACTTAAATCTAAATAAATAACCCGCCCCTAATAGTTCCCGGTGCAAAGGTGCCCATTAGACTTGCAGCGTTCCCGCGCTGAATGGCAATCGCTATCCTTTGCACCAGTAGTAGTTTTAACTTAGCATAAACATTAAGTGTTAAGTGGTACTCGTAGATGAAGTTTCTAAGAATGCAAGAAAAAATCAATTTGAACATAATATTTTCCTCAAAGCCTCGCACCAGCCCTAGCCCCCTCCCCTTCCCTGCGGGGGGGTGGGGGGGTCTGCGGAAATGGTGCGCGGGCGCAGCGAGCATGCAAAGCCTAGCGCGGGTGAACGCCCTCTGGCGGGGGGTTCGGGAATTGTTGCCATACCTCACCGCACCGCGGCGCTCCAGGTAAACAGAATTCAAACAGAGTTACTATTGACTCACGCAAATCGTTTTAAGATCGGCTACGGTACCTCAAGTTAAGACGGTATGAGAGCAAAATAGCATAGTTTAGAAAATCCTGCGTATATGATATAGAGAGGTTTTTAAATTTTTAAATACAGTGTAAACTATGAGTATGAGTGTGGACGAACAGATAGGAAGGGGGCGGCCTAAGAAAGTATTGATGGATTGTGTGAATGACGATATGACCAGGAAGGGTGTGAATACAGAGATGACGAATGACAGAGATGTATGGAAAAAGCGTACATACTTTACCGACCCCACATGAAGTGGGATAAGGTAAAGAAGAAGAAAAAGAAGAAGAAGTGTAAACTCCATGTAACGTCACTCGATTTAACGACAAACTCTAAAGCGTCGAAATCAATTGGCTTTAGTTGGGTTAGCTTGTATTCCATACAATGATACATTCTCTCCATTTAACGACCACTCTCTAAAACGTCATAAAATGCACAGTCCCTTCAGTGGCGTTATATTGAGCTTATTACACTGTAGTTATTTTTAAATGTTCGGCTAGCTCAAATTATTATTTGACGAGATAATCGAAGCTAAGCAACTGCCGATTCGGACGGTGTTTGGATGGGTGACCATGCACAAGATTATCGCTTCTAAAGTGGAATTTTCATCTGGACGCTACCGTGGGTCGGGTGACACGTTAAATTGTAGGTCCCGACTGTTAGTTCTAGCAGTCGTTAAGCCTGTCAAAGGCCCACGGGTGGCTTGAAAACTCTCGACACCAAAGCTTAGACACTTATCGCATACGAAGAAAAAAGTTTTGCAGAAAACTTCCCCCTTTTGTGATAGCTTTGAGAGCTTAACGGCCATTCTAGCTAATCAATAAAATATTATCATTTATCGCATAGCATAGCGCTAGCTTGTATCCATAACTAGCTTTACCCGTTTTTTATCGTTCGCATTCCAGAGGTAAGCTGTTCTGACTCATTCCGGTAACAAATTATACTTTGGAGCGGAAATGAATGAATTCCTTCGATAATGTATACGGTTTGCCGCATCTATGTGTAGTATATCTGTGGTCAGATTGTGATAAGTCTTTGTCTATACCAATAAATATGTAATGATGAAAAGTTAGATTTTTTGTTTGTTTGTTTGACGCTAATAGGCTCCGAAACTACTGGACCGATTTGAAACATTATTTCACCGTTGGGAAGCTACATTATCCCTCAGTAACAAAGGCTATTTTATATATATTGTTTCTCTTTGCAACTTAGATTATTTTATAGCCCGTGCGAAGCCGGGACGATCTTTAGTCTTAAAATAAAAAAAAAATTATGAGGTCACATTTCACATAATTACAATACAAAAACTTTTTATTGCACGCCAAAACACAGTTATAGTACATTTATACATAAATAAAAGATTATAGGTATGTATGACGACCTCGTTAGCGTAAAGGTTACCATGCCGGTCTGCTAATCAGCAGGTTCCGGGTTCGATTCCTGGCCCGGTCAACATCTTTGTGCTTAACTAAATTTGTTGGCTGTGGGTCTGGGTGTTAAATATGTATTTATATATAATATGTATGTATGTATGTATATGTAGTATATCAGTTGTGTTAGCAACTATAATACGAGCTAGAAATGGTTCAGTATGGGGCTAACCAGCCGTGTGTGAATGTGTCCTAATATAAAAAATAAAAAAAGTGTAATAATTATTAGAGATAGATATATAATTATTTACATTTTATTTAATTATTGTAAAGCTATTAAATTATTTATCCTTATCTTTGAAGATACAAAAAGTTGCACAATGGGCGGCCTTATCGCCTATAGCGATTATTTCCAGGCAACCTTTGTATGTAAAACCGAGAAAAGAAGAAGGGAGGTAACTAAAAAAAAAAAAAGAATGGAAGAAAAAATAATAATAAATAGAAGATAATATATATTTCTTAATCAGGTAGACAATACAATAATACTTTATTATACGCCATAAAAAAACATGTGGCAGCCTTATCGCCTAAGGTGATTTCTACCAGGCAACCTTTGGATCGATTATAGACGAAGAATAAGTAGAGAGTAGTGAACAAACATAATTAATAAATATTTAAATTGTAATGTTAATTTTATTCCATGTAAAAAAGTCAATGCGAATCCTGAACTTCACACGCTATCTCAACTATTTATGTATGTTTTAGAAAAAAATAATCTCCATTTTTAATTAAACATTAATATAGTAAGACGCGGCTTAGCTAATTGCTTACTTAATTATAATGTTTGGATGTACTTTAGAGGCTGTTACGAATAATGTATGAGGTAATTTGAAGTGATGATACAAATCTTGAGATTCGGATTAGAATTTTCATTTTTCAGAATCTACAACTTATCAAAACATACGTCGTGGGTCGGATGACACGTTAAATTTTAGGTCCTGTTAGTCTTAGTATTAGAAGTCGTTAAGTAAATTTAGTGGCCAAGTTGGTGTTGAGAGTTTCCAAGCCACCCGAAGGCCTCTGACTTGGCTGAGCAACTGCTATTACTAAGACTTATAGCCGGGACCTACAATTTTACGTGTAATCCGACACACGGAAACACCCCGATGGACATGACACTGTTCAAAAGACGGTCTTGTGCATGGTCACCCATCCAAACACAGAAAGCATCGACCGTTGCTTAGCTTCGATGATCGCGTCAAATCACCTTAGCTAGCCGAGCTACAGGCGCTACAGTTTATCTAGCTTAAACTACGAAATTAGCCATATTTTTATCTAACAAATAAAAGTTAATAACAATATTTTTCTTTACAAAAAACATATCGTTCTCATAACAAAATGAAAGAAACTTTTCAACAAAAGATTAAACTGCGTAAGCAATATGTTTGGCCTTACAATGTTCCTGACAACCATTGTCGGAAGAAGTATGGTTGGAAAAAAAAGAAAACTTAGTAAAGCAACTGACCAAACTTTGAACCGTACCATACGATTCAAATGCTAAGCGGTGCCTATGACAACATTAGTGGCGTTTGGTACAATTGAAAACAAAACGCTCAAATTTTTAACAGACTTAAAAAATATTGGTGCCAGTCGCAAACATGTATATTATTAAAATCTTAAGTTGTTACCGGCTACTGTTATTGAGTAATTGATGTACATAGCAAAAAAAGATACGAAAACTATACCCTTATTATTTCAATTTTTGTAGTATTTGTAGTTATAGCGGCACGGAAAATACATATGTTGTGAAAGTTTCAACTTAGAAGCTATGACGGTTTCTGAGATACAGCCTGGAGACAGACAGACAGCGGACGCTTAGTAATAGGGACCCGTTTTTACACGCTTTTTATTAGCTTCACCTGTATGTCTGTATGTTTGTTTGTAACCGACTTCTTTGGGCGCTATTTTGACCCACTTTAAACGGCCAGATTTCGTTCAAACTTTGTAGATTTATTGAGGACCGATGAGCAAACACTAATTTGATAAAATTATTCCATTTTTTTGTATTTTTGTTTGTATGTTTGTTTGTAACCGACTTCTTTGGGTGCGATTTTGACCCACTTTAAACGGCCAGATAAGCGTGTTTTTTAGTTTTTTTTAACTGTTATAATATCATTCCTTTTAGGCACTTTAATAAATACATTTAAGTTATGAACCTCGATTTTTTATTGTGTGTGTGTGTGTTTTTTTTGTTGGACCAGATGCCTCTAGTGAAGTCACAAGCCAGATCGGTTAGTATTTAGATCGTTGTGTTTATTATTCAGTTACCTTGCACTTGGGAGGTGAACGCTCCGCTGAAACGTGCTAACTACTGTGTCGAAGCATTCAATGCAGACGTGTCTAGGTCATACATAATATCTGTGTTTGAGACCTAAATTGTTTTCCTTGAACTTCTTGTTTGGTATAGCAGTTCATTCACAGGTACGATAAAAGAATAAGAATTTAGATCCGAATATTATTTTGTGGTAGCTCATTTTAGATTTTAAATTAATGTATGCATTCTATCAACGAGACCCTATTACTGAGACTTCGCTGTCTCATAAGTATAGTTGTATAGTTAGTTTTATTTTTTGTTTGTTATACGTTATATAGGATTATAATATTTTTAGTGCTAATTTAGAGAACACTGCAATGGAGGTTAAACCTCTTCGAGGCTTTTTTCATTGTACATATCATAAGTTATATTTTTGTAAAACAAGTAATAAATAAATAAATAAAATAAATAAACCGTGATAGCTAGAAAGCTGAAAATTTTCACAAATAATATATTTCTCTGTCTCATTGAGTACTCCTACTAAATAATGTATTTTCCGTAATATAAATAAAAATAAGGGTAAGTCTCTATACTACGTGTTTCTTTCGTATTTTTTGACGTGACAACGTCTTAAAATAGGTGGCGGCTGGGAGTCACTTATGAAAAAGTGTAACGCCCGGTAACGTTACGATGAGTCACCGAACGAGAGAGAGGCCCGCCGAATGCCTTGCGTCTCTCTCCCACTCAACTATGATCGGTCTGCCGCGCGCGCAGCACGCGGCAGACGTTGTCACGTAAAATCTTCGCCCGTAAAACCGACTTTACAGGCAACCATTTTTTTGCTCATTATTAATATAGGCCTATATTAGAAAGACGCTTAAAATACACGAAGAGAAAAATACAAATTAAAATAAAAATAAAATTCAGAGGTCATGAAATATTATTCAGAGGTCTGGGGCAGCTTGAAAACTCTCTACACCAGAGCTTAGTCACTTAGCTTAAACTAAATAATTACTATGTTCTGAGATGATAGATTCTATGAGAGTATCTCGTGTGAAATGGGGTTCCGCATCGTCTTTTGACAAGGCGTGTGCTCCATCCATGTCATTTATTGTTCCGCTGAGAGGGATCTGGGTTTCCCGCAACGATCATAATTATGTTCTTTCATAGTCAGCATCTTGATTCGACACGCCTGCTTTGAGGAGCTGTTAGGCAGAGCGCGCGAAAGTATAATACTGAAGTCGCTTTGATAATACTAGGAGCGAGACCTTTGTAGACCTGTTAATATTATCAAAAAATATCTCTAATAGAGACACTCTGGCCGAAAAATGGAGAATGTTTAATCTGAAATGACTAGCTCTCAAGAAAGCTACAGGAAAATACTATTCTTGGATGCTTGGCGATAGATTTTAAGCTTGAAGCTAAAGGCGAGCACAAGAAAGACTCGACAATCATGCAAAAATTATGTTTAAGATGGAAATAGGACGAGGACTATCTTTTTTGGTGCATCCAAAGTGGACCCTTTTATTCATTATTTTTGTATGTAAATGCGACCAATTTTTCGAGATAATAATAAAAATACATATATAATGCTTATTATAGTAATATGTTTTTCAAAATTACATATAAATATATAACCTCCTCGCTATTATGACGTCGGTAAGAAACTGGACTCTGTAATTTATCTTTGTTCCATCTGTAATTGTGTGGATTCGCACTCGCTTTACGGTGAAGGAAAACATCGTGAGGATACCGGCATGTTTGAGGACCACAATATCCGAAGACGTGTGTCATCCGCCAACCCGCACTTGGCCAGCGTTGTGGACTATGGCCTATATCTCTCTCCCCGTGAGAGGAGGCCCCGAGTCCCTGCAGTGGGAACGCATAGTGGGCTGCTTATGCCATCTGTAATTTATTTATTCTCAGCATGGTCACTATTCGATTTGAAAAGAAAACGGTAACAGGAAAAATCTATGTTTGCTTTAGTCAGTGGACTGATGTAAAAACTTTTGCAAAGTATTTGTTATTTGCTTTATATCTATTTTAATCTTTTTCAGAATCTATTACAGATTCTGAAATAGATATAACCGTTGCCTCAAGTAGTGATAGCCAAAGTTAACGAGGCATTATTATTATGGTTATTTTGTCAATTTCTGGTTTGCCGCTTTTATATCGGATATTCAAGACTTTTAAGCGCTTTGAGATTTGCCAGAAGTGGGATTTACCTGATTCATTATTCCATCAATCCACTGTAAAGAACTCTTACAAATTAAGTACTTTACATTAAAAAAAGTGTGATCATTGCTTTGATTTTTATTCTTACTTCGTTTGTAGTTTACTTTTTCTTATTAGTTGAAATAAACATAACAATTTTGGAACAATATTGGAGCAACAATTTTCACCGTGGTAAAGCAGCCAGCAAAAAGTAGGTACCAATATTATCTGTTATATGAATAACCGAAAATCATTTTTTTACATGAGTTACCTATATTTTTTTTTGTAAAACATGTATTTTTGTAGTACATTTTATACGCACAATTTGAAATTTGTGTAGAATTTGTACCTATGTCAAGTACCAATATACGATTACGTTTTTTTTCAAAATTTCTATTTACAGCAGCAACTTAGTTTTCATTAAAAGTCTTAACGCCTTTAATCTAATTATATTAAATCAAGGTATGTAGGGACGGATAGGTATTCTAACCACAACCTAGGTCTTGCATAGTAAGCTGCAACTGCGGTCAGTCGAGGCTAAGGGTGATCGCATACGAAAACTGTGGAACTCCTTGCCGGAATCCCTGTTCCAACTGAAATACAACCTTACTGTTTTCAAGGCGAGAGTAAACCGGTTTCTTCTAGGCAAGCGCGCTTCATCCTAGACCGTAATGTCACTAAACATCAGGTGAGTCAAGCGTATGAATAAAAAAAGCTATGGCGTATCGTTATATGCAGTTTGTTTAAACATTTACTATTTTTCGTCTTCCGTATACCGATAAGTTTGTGATGCGACTTTGTGTCATTTCAAGTCATTTGTATTCTTTATCTTCGTATGAGCTAAGTCGCCAAGCTCTGGCGTCGAGAGTTTTCAAGCCGTCCGAAGGCCTCTGACTTGGCTTAACGACTGCTTGTACTACGACTAACAGCCGGGACCTACAATTTAACGTGTCACTCGACCCACGGTAGCGCCCAGATGTAAATGCCACTTGAAAAACGAGTTTGTGTTCATACTTCTTATCAGTAAGTAAACAAAATTATTCCAAACTCATGTTTCTTTTAATTTATACACAATTGTATTCATTTTCACATAACATGTAATACAGTGTAAACTCCATGTAACGAGACTCGATTTAACGACAAACTCTCTATAGCGTCGAAATCAATTGGCTTTAGTTGGTTTAGCTTGTATTCCATACAATGATACATTTTCTTCATTTAACGACCACTAAATATAATAAAATATAACGCCATATAACGCCTATAACGCCATAAAATGAACAGTCCCTTCAGTGCCGTTATATAGAGTTTACGCTGTATTATTAAAGACAAGTCAAATGCAAATATAAAACAGCGTATGTGTATTGTTACTTAAATTTTAATTTGTTATAATGTAAAGTAAAGTAAAAGTAAAAAAGCCATTTATTCAATTACAGTTCTGTTTCAAATTCACAATCACAATGTCACTATTTATCCAAATTTAAATTTAAATATAATTATCAAAAAAATCTCTTGTTTAATTTTTGTAGTTTTTTTTTTAAATATGTCAATTTTTCTTGTAAATAATAATTAAGTAAAATAATAGTGAGTTTAAATTTCAGAATGTCAAAAATGTCAAATATATAATAAATTATTTGTGAATTAAGCGATTTCTCTTGTCAGGTTTTGTTATAATAGATAGATGATAGATAGATGAACTCTTTATTGGGCAAATAAAGGTACAACACAAAATAAAAAAGTAACAACACAAATGTATGCCACAAACGGCGGCCTTATCGCTAACAGCGATCTCTTCCAGGCAACCTTTGGATGGAAAGAAGTTGAAAAAGACGAGAAAAAGAGGGGTTGCACAATAAAGAATATTAATATTTATAGTAATGATAGACGACATAAATAAATCTAAGTTAATTACATTATATTATATAACTATAATATATAAATATATAATCATAATAAAAATATATGTATTTAAAGTATATACACAGATAAATAAATGTATACTTAATAAAACCCTTAATTAAGGTGATATTGTGTGTGACGACCCTAACTCACTGGATAGGAATGTCATTCATTAGGAGTCGATCCTGCGACGGTCTGTGGCCAAGAATGTGAAACGGTTACGATGCTATCACGAGCTTAGCGGAGGGGCTTTAGAATACGCAAGTTTGGTTTTCCATACAGGTAGAGAACGGTCACGTAACGTATGTCATTTCCAGCTTTTGAGGCGAAGATTTTCACGGTTAAGCCACGCCGGATAATTTAAAGGGTCTTGGCTGAACCGCGGTAATAGGTATTTCACGAAATTATTTACCATTTGAATGAATGTCTATGAAAACAAGGTGCAAACATAGTAATATATTCATTGTCATAAAAAAAAAATATATTGTGATAAGTTTTGGCCATAGGTAAAACAATATGTTTATTGCACTAAACAAAACAGAAGATATCAACGCGTTCACGGTTCGATAAAATCAGCAATTTTTACATTTATAATACAATCATTATTTATATAAAACTAGTAGTTCCCAAAACAGTAGAGCTCACGAAAAAAAAATTTGTTTGGAACAATGTTTGTAATTACCAATACTGTATGACTTTATATTTCAACAGTGAATTTACCAAAATTATTCATAAAAAGCCCCTTAATCTATTTAAAGTTTATAATAATTGAAATGGTGACACCGTTTCTGTTTCAATTTATGCAATTTAATTGTTAATTCATTGTTAGTGTATAACCGAGTCTTTAATTATTTATAAATTAAATGTAGGATATTTTGAACAGTATATTTCATTTTATTATCTTCATTTTAATTAATAATAACCAGTAACAGTATTAAATCGCCTAGTACTTATTTTTTTGTTAGCAATATTATATTTAAGCTATTTATAAGTCTCCACTGAATCGCGAATAATAGACGCAAACCTCATTAAAGATATTGAAATTCTAGAAAATTACATTTTAGATAGAGCGCCGTGATACTTAGAATAATATCCGAATTCTAATGGTTATTGCCCATTTTCATACAATGCCAGCTGATTTATTTTCACATTAATAAAGTAATAAAAATAAAATATCGCTTAAGTCTTAGCATTTACGTAATTATAAATTAATAGAGTTGTGAAAAAGTTTTGTTATTTTTTTATAAGTACCTAGTCATTTTAAGTATTTAAGAAATGCTTATAGCGTGCGTATAGTATGTATGGCCGATAAAATTGACGACCTCGTTGGCGTAAAGGTTACCATGCCGGACTGCTAATCAGAAGGTTCCGGGTTCGATTCCCGGCCCGGTCAACATCTTTGTGCTTAACTAAATTTATTGGCTGTGGGTCTGGGTGTTAAATATGTATTTATATATAATATGTATATATGTATATGTAGTATATCAGTTGTGCTAGCAACCATAATACGAGCTAGAAATGGCTCAGTATGGGGCTAACCAGCCGTGTGTGGATGTGTCCTAATAAATATCTATATTTACATTTGGCCAGCAGGCCGCGTTATTCAGGCCGAGAGTAAAGCATGCCTAGTATTGACTTTTTAGCTCTCAAGGGGACTGTGAGAACATACATATATTAAACTTCCGAAGCTAATCCAGCGAGCACAAGAAAATGCTCCATACCACCAAGCTATATGGTTTCCTCGCGATTTTTTCCTTCATCAGAAGCTCAAACTCACGTAATTCGGTACGCTACGTAACTATGCGTCTGACTAAACTATTATCGTTTCCAAATATTAATCTTACAGTTATTTTACATCAAAAGATCCGACCCCAGTAAGAATAAAGCACCAGGTATCAGAATAATAAAGAGGAAAGTTTGCCATCATTACCTATGAAACCTAGATGGCGCTGCAAATCGAGCGTTCAGCCTAGCTGCCGCTAAATTCCACAACGCGCTGTAGTTGCCATCATACAACGATAGTAGATCGCGTGACGTAAAGTCGTTTCAAGAAAATACGCATAGATGGCGCCACGTGTATCGAATGATACACGTAGTACGATTTTCAACAAGAAGTTGAGCGTCTATTATATTTATTAGTCTATGGTACACACGCACACAAATCTTGTACATGTTCTACTTTAGTTTATGGCCACATCTTTATTTGTACTTAGTAGCACCCACCGGAAGTAAGCGAGGAGGTTTTATTACCAGCGTTTTATTACTTATTTTATTATATGAGATATGGCAACCTGAAGATGTGTCACAAATTGATGGTACGGTCGGGAAAGCAGCTTTGACAGAAAACCATTTCCTACTAATATAATAAATGCGAAAGTTAGTGCGTATCTGTGTGTATGTTTGTTACTGCTTAACGCTTAAACGGCTAAACCAATTTTGATCAAATTTAGTATGGAAATAGGTTAGACCTTGGAATAACACATGAGCTACTGTTTATCCCTAAAACATTACTGGTTCCGCTGGGATACGCAAAAAACTTCAAAATCTAATTTACTCCTCCACGCTTAAACGCCTTGACCGATTTTGAGTAAATTTGATATGGAGACAGGTCAAGTTAGGTCAGGTTTAGCAGGTTAGGTTCTAACCTGTTAAGCTGTTTTCGGGATACAAAATTACCTTTAGGTTATTTAAAAACATTAGTGGTTCCCATGGGATGCGCAGTAAACTTCAAAATCTAGACCTAGATTAACACAAGCTAATTTTTATCCCGTATTAAAGCGGACAACACCGCGGGCCGCAGCTAGTAAAAAACAGTTGTTAAATAATATCTCAATAACTTTTTTTTGAAAAGTTGCAATATATTCTTCAATATACCGGCCTATAAAGAGACACAGTTAGGTAATGTGGGACTTGTACCAAATAAACGCACTACCGTCCATTGACCCCAACTTGCCTAATGTTAAGTAATAAAAAATAATAAATATTAGGACACATTCACACACGGCTGGTTAGCCCCATACTGAACCATTTCTAGCTCGTATTATGGTTGCTAACACAACTGATATACTACACATACATACATACACATTATATTACATATTACTTAAATATTATATATAAATACATATTTAACACCCAGACCCACAGCCAACAGTCACGCAAAAGGTCTTACACTCCCGTCAGAGTTTACGCGCTTACCCTCAGGGCGTTTGAAAAAGCCCTCAGGGTAAGCGGAGATAAACTTCCCAAATACCTATGGTCGGAAAAGACTCATGAAAAAACATTACGTTTGAACACAAAACAAACTCCAAATAGATCCAAATAGGATAAATCACTCGTATGTAAATTTATAAACACATACAGCCGGAACGAGCTGAAAATACATACAGAACACAGGCTCTCAAAGTTCAGTGTAAACTCTGTATAACGATACTGAAGGAACTGTGCATTTTATGGCGTTATAGAGAGTGGCCGTTAAATGGAGAGAATGAGTCATTGTATGGAATACAAACTAAACCACTAAAGCCAAATGATTTCGACGCTTTAGAGATTTTGTAGTTAAATCGAGTGACGTTACATAGAGTTTACAGTGTATGTGTGAACTAACAGCCTGCCTCGGCTTCGCGCGGGCTAATGGGCTTGTGTTACATTATTAGATTTTCAGCAAGGATTTCTAATATCTTTGGTAACAAAATTTAACCTGTTAACATAAGGGATAATGTAGCTTCCCAAAGGTGAAAAATTTTTCTAATCGGTCCAGTAGTTTCGAAGCCTATTCGCGTCAAACAAACAAACAATCAAACGTTTACTCATAATAATATTAGTCTTCATTATAAAATCTATTCCCCCTTCACAGTCAGAATTACTTCTACTTTCATAAAAAAAATACATCAACATTAAAATTTTCGATTACCAATTGATCTGTGGACGGTAATATAAGTATTATCATCATCATTTTCAATCTATGTTGACCCACTAATACGCATAAGCATCTCTTCTTGTACGCCAATCTTGCCGGTTTTTCGCAGTTCGCACCCATTTTTTTTTAATTTCAATAACATCAAAATCGTCTTTGTCAGGTAAATTGTGGTCAGCGCTTGACCAATAAATATAAATGTGTGTTAAAATGTATATGTTATGGTCTAAGGTGGAGTGAGCTTAACTAGAAGGAACCGGTTCACCTTTGTCTTGAAAATAGCTAGATGGATTCCCTGGTCTTTGGAGAACAGGGAATTCCAAAGTTGAGTGGTTTTGTTTTTCCATGACTGTTCTATAGTGTAATGGTTGTCGTTAACCCAGCGAGTTAAAGGTCGAAGTTATATATTTTTGTATATAATTTTTCATATATAACGTTATTTAAATATAACGTTTCATATGTGTATTTCAATTATAAGAGCGTACCATTTTTGACTAACTGTCCTTCAAAATGTTTTCGAATTGGCCCCTCTTCTTGAGTTCCCAAACTGTAACTTGTATTTTTTGTGTTGATGTCAAAATGTAACGTTAGTTATAACAATTAAAACTCCAAACTTTAGACAGTGAAGGAATATGTAAATTTACTCTTCCGTAAAAATATATCAACTTTGAGAAACTCTGTCCAAGATAAAGTAAACGAGAAAAGGACATACTGATATTAGCCGCTATGTGTTAAAAAAAGATAGCTGCTAGCTAAATAAAGGCGTTCGTAAAGAATAAAAATGTGCGAAATAAGAAATCCCTCGAGATAAGCTAACACGACAATGACAGGACGATTTACCTGCTGACAGATTAGCTTTGTTCCTAGAATTTAGCCAAATATTAGCGAACTACCCGCAAAATAAACAATAGAAGTCACAAATTAATATAGACATAAGGAACCTTTAGGATAAATTTGTTAGAAATTGATTTTTAGATTAGTGTAATAAGATAGTTATAAATATTGTAAAAAAACAATTGATTATAACATTTGCACAACTGTATAATAAAATTTATGCAGTGTGTGCTTAATAATAACATACGTAGTATTGTAGTAAATACACTAATAATGCAGTGTCCTAGTATAGGGTAGTAGGTTTGTGTCCCCGATTATATCAGGGGTTATACTTTTCGACAGTCCATTTAAATTGGGCCCGGGAGGGTTGGCAGTTCTTTGCCAAGTTGGACATAGCTGCAAGCAAAAGCTGGGAGGGCCTCAGTGTGTTTCCACCGAAGAACCTGAAGCCCTCCATAAGCATCGAGGCTGGGCACCGAAGGGGTTTTAGTGGGTAAAAATCCCACATAACCCAGCTGCACCATTATAGCTGGGTATCTTATAGAATATTTACCCCTCTTAAAAAAGGGGGTTAAGAATACTACTAATAAAAAATATAAAAAAATACTTTCTTTCTTTTTCTTATTCGTATGAGCTTAGTATAATAATTATAATAGCTTTACAAAAGTTACAAGCGATAGATTTAAGGGATTGTTTGGTTTACGATAAGGCCAGACCAAGACCACACAAGACGGAGTATGCCTAGTCAGGAATAGCTGGCTCTCAAGAAGGCAGCCAAGAGTCTCAGGCAACATATTTTTCTTCTTAAAATAAATTATTTGACTTTGACTTTGACTTAAGGGTGGTTGTTAGCCAGGCGAGCACTAGAAAATGTTTAGCTGTATAAAAAAAATATATTTCGTCACGCTAAATTCTAATTAGGCAACAACCGGATTACATACAGGCTTACCGAGTAACTTGTACGGATTCAGGTGAACTACGAACATAACAAAGATAATACAGGGTAACCGGCATGAGGTACGCAGGCACCATAACAAATAAAACATACACTAAAACCGCGTCAAAAATACATACCTGGTTAACGTGCTACAACATAAACCATAGCGCTGCTTATCATCAGGCAAGCTGTGATCAAACGCAAAACTATAACACTTAAAAAAACATATAAACAAACACTATTTCATAGAAATCATAGAACTTTATTAACCTTATAACATTGCGTTATACTAGGCACGTCAAATTTTCATTTTACATATTACATACTCATTTATTCTTTATACTACTTATTTCCCAAGCGTGGATCTAAATTCTGCGCAAAAAGGAAGCGTTGCCTCGCTCCTCTTACGCGGCGTCTGAAGTCTCGTACACGGTGTAATGAAACGTGTCTTCATTTCTTAAGATTGTGATTTAGGTATGAAAACTCCTTGTTACCTAAACTAAACCTAACTAAACTCCTTGAACGTAAAAAAAACCTGGTACCGAGCGTACCTATATACCGAAAAATACTTGAGCCAGTCAGAAGAGAGGATCAGAGTACTTAAAAGCTAGTGCTTTAACTGTGCGATTTTATCACTAAAAGCCAACTGTAATATAAAAATAAGTCTGGTTTTCTTTCCTAACGCTATAATTCCAGAACGCACAAACCGTTTTCTACTGTTTTGCATTAGTTGGAAAGGTCTCGGGCTCCGTGAGATTTGTAGCAAACAAAATTCAGGGAAAAATTCAATTTTGTGGCGAAACAGAGTTCGCTGGGTTTGCTAATCATGTTATAATAATAGTAGTTTAAAAAAACTAAAAAACACGCTTATCTGGCCGTTTTAAGTGGGTCAAAATCGCGCCCAAAGAAGTCGGTTACAAACAAACATACAAACAAAAATACAAAAAAAAAAAAATTTGTCAAATTAGTGTATTGTCATCGGTCTTCAATAAATCTACAAAGTTTCAACGAAATCTGGCTGTTTAAAGTGGGTCAAAATCGCGCCCAAAGAAGTCGGTTACAAACAAACATACAAACATACAGGTGAAGCTAATATAAAGCGTGTAAAAAGGTTTAACCCAGTAAGCCTGTATTTAGCTGTTAACGATTCACGTTATATAATAGTTACGTAACATGAGGAAATCAATATTTCAATGTCAATGTGGACTTCTATTATGGCTGTTACACATGCTACGAAAATCTTTACGATCGGGTTTTTCGTAGCGGCTACACACGGGAAAAACGTAAAAGTTTATCTTATACACACATGTAGAATTAACTCTGATTTGAACTGTCGATACGCCTTTCTGGATTACGTAAAATAATTGGCCAAGTGCGAGTTGGGCTCGCGCATGAAAGGTCCCGTACCATTGTTGCTTGGGAGCCCCCCTCAAATATTTATTTTATCTTAATTTATAATTTAATTTGAAAGGTAATGTATATTAATACATTCCGTGATAATGTTAGGTGTCTACATGCTACCGTTATTGATATATAGCAAAAAAATACGCAAAAAAAACGTTTACTGTATGGGGACCCCCCCTTATATTTTTTTTTATTTTTAGTATTTGTTGTTATAGCGCCACGAGAAATACATATCTTGTGAAAGTTTTAGCTTTCTAGCTATTACGGCTTCTGAGATATAGCCTGGAGACAGGCAGACAGCGGAATTTTAGTAATAGGGTCCCGCTTTTACCTTTTAGGTACGGAACCCTAAAAATTTGTTTCACTTATCAAGGATTTTAAGAACTTCCATACAAATCTCCATATAGGACACGTGAGAAATCTGTGCAAGCTTCCAACGCAGAAACATATACATATGTTTCAAGCCTGTACCTTTAGCTCCCACCATACCGTCATCTCCCTCACACCTCACACTCAAACTCTCTCCATCCTGCTCCCACACCAAACCTTCCTATCTCCGTGAATCACTCCAACCGCAACGTTTACAAAAACCTACACTTATTTTGCTGAATGAATATTAATAAGCCGCTTACGAAAGCGCGGGACAGGAACAACAATATTCTTAACCAACTGCAAAAGAGAGTTAGTATATGCTTTTCTTCAGCTTCTTTTTCATATGAGCCAAGTGGCCTAACTCTGGTGTCAAGTTTCAAGCCACCCGAAGGCCTCTGCCTTGGCAGTAAGACTCACCGCCGGGACCTACAATTTTACGTGTCGTCCGACACAAGGTAGTGCCCAGATGAAAATGCCACATCGCTTGATCACTATTCACCTGATGATAAGCGACATTATGATCTAAGGTGGAGTGCTATAAACACAATACATTTCTAAATAAATAATAAAAATAAAATAACATTATTATTTAAGAGAGATTTTAAATATTGCGTTTGTTGTATTGGAGCCCCATACAACAAACCTAATTTTTAAGCATATTTTACTCGATCTTTATAATATTTAATAGATAGAACCTCTTATCATTCAGAGAATTATGTGGAAAAAGTTTTAAATTAAAAAAATATAGACCAAGAAAGCGAAGGAGAGACGAGCTTGACAAACACCTGGAGGATTGATCCACAAAAGCGCTAGATAGGGACGAATGGAAAGAGGGTAGTGAGGCCTTTGTCCAACAATGGGATTAGACAGGCTTTTAATCATAATTATAAAAATATAATTATTATTTAGGCATTTTTAATTATTATTATTATTTAAAGCACATCGGCTCCGTTGGTTCGGCCACGTGGAAAGGATGGGAGAGGATCGGGCTGTGAAGCGAGCGTACTTGGGACGACCAATTGGCCGACGTCCGGTTGGTCGACCCAAGTATCGCTGGGAAGACCTAGTGCAGCAAGACCTGAGCGCACTTCATGCCACAGACTGGCCGGAGACAACAGAGGATAGAGAAAAGTGGCGTCTCTTGGTGTCGGAGGCCAGGATCCATTTTGGGGTTAGCGAGCCATCATAGTATTATTTAGGGGGCTTCCATACAAAAGACGTGTTTATTTGCAGTTTTCTTAAGATAATAGTACGGAACCCTTTTTGCGCGGATGCGACTCAAGCGTGTTCAATTATAATAATTTATAATTGACCACGCTTGATTAATTATAAATATAGTATATTTTTTTAATTATGTGCTTGATTTGTTGAGCAATGAGTTTTCTGAATGAAGAATGAGATGCTATTGTGTTTTTGCGGATAAGCTCTGCTTGCCCACGCGTTCAAATTTATGCCAAGCGATGCTTTATGTTGCTAAAATCTGGCTACGAATTTCTACTGGCAACATTTGTTAAGCAAATCTATGGTAAGTTGAAAAATCCGGGTAAAGTAAGTAGGTATTCATATTTTTTATACAGATATATATATATTAATTATACTTAGACTCTTTAAATATATTTTTATATTGAATATGTCACAATACATTTTTATTATGGTCGTATTATCTAAAATTAATGAAATTAAATAAAATTAAGTCTTATATCCTATAAAGACTAAGTCAAAGCCCCTCGCCCAAACGTACCCATTAGGCTGGCAGCATTTCCTCGCTGAATCACGAGAGATTTTTTTTTATTGTCTCTTTTGACATATTTATGCACTAACTATAGGCGACGTGATGACAGGTGGAGCAAGGTCGTAACCGAGTGGTGGCCGAGGCTAGGGAAGAGGAGCGTCGGTCGTCCAGCGGCAAGATGGGTCGACGACATTACAGCTGTCGCGGGTCCAACCTGGACTAGATTGGCACAGGACCGAGACAAATGGCATGACAGGAGAGAGGCCTATACCCAGCAGTGGGATAGAATCGGCTGTGGATGATGATGATGATGATGCACTTAGAGACTGCACAGCACATAGTTTTTTTTTTCATATCTATATAATAAGCAAAACATTCTAAAAGAAGTTAAGGCGATGAGAAGAGCATAATCTTGAATATACTGTTGTATAGTTACACATCTTAAACGGCTATAAATATTGAAATAATTGGCCAAGCGCGAGTTGGGCTCGCGCATGATGGGTTTCGTACCTTAAATTTTATAAATTAATTGACAGACAAAATATATAAATGTATACATTATATATAAACAAAATATATAAATGTATACATTTATATATTTTGTGGAAATTTTAAGTGTCTAGCAGCTACCGTTATTAATATATAGTTAGCAAAAAATACGAAAAAACCACGTTTGTTGTATAGGGACCCCTTTTAATATTTGAATTTTTTTATTTTTTGTATTTTTTGTTATAGCGGCACGGGAAATATATATCATGTGAAAGTTTCAGCTTTCTAGGTATTACGGTTTCTGAGATACAACTTGGAGATAGACAGACAGACAGCGAAGGCTTAGTAAAAGGGTCCTATTTTTACCTTTAGGTACGGAACCCTAAAAATAACATTCTGAATAAAGATAAGGCGACGTGAAGAACGAAAACTGAAATTTATTGTTGTATCATTACACATCTCAAACGGCTATAAATATTGAAAAAATAGCTATCTATTAGCTAGTCTAAGGAGCAACCCTTAGAATATTTTTACCAATTTTTCAACACCGTTTTTCATATCGAAACTTAACCAAAATGACTTAGAATGTTCTAGTCAAGATTTGCAAAATGCACCGCGCGTGGTCGATGACCTTTTGACGTTCCATTCAAGATGGCGACCAGAGCGGGAAACCCAAGAGCACTTATTCAGATTGCCTCTCTATTTTTTTAATAGCACGCTTGCGGTTTTAGATATTTTTATTGTACTTCCGAACTCGAGTACCACGATAACAAACTTGAGGGTTTTTTGTTATATTTAAATTATCTAATCGAGTTTTTGCTGTTACATCGGTTGTACGAAAGTCGGTAATGCAGTATTTACCTACTTAAGTGGGTAAGTACCGACTTCATTAGAATAGAAACTTAAAAAGTTGACAGTTATATCAAATTTGAATTATTTTGAGTGTAAACATAAGATAGAAAACTTTAAAGTCTTTAAAATGTTTATAAAAGCATCCATAATAATATTTAAACTATGCTCAAATGACGACCTCGTTGGCGTAAAGGTTACCTTGCCGGCCTGCTAATCAGAAGGTTCCGGGTTCGATTCCCGGCCCGGTCAACATCTTTGTGCTTAACTAAATTTGTTGGCTGTGGGTCTGGGTGTTAAGTATATATATATTTATATATAATATGTATGCATGTATATGTATGTATATCAGTTGTGTTACCAACCATAATACGAGCTAGAAATGGTTCAGTATGGGGCTAACCAGCCGTGTGTGATTATGTCCTAAAAAAAATTAAAAAAAAAAAATTTTTTTTTTTAATTAACTTAGATTCTAAAATAATATTGTTATAAATCATATCATCCTATGTACTTCCGACTAATAATATTATAAATGCGAAAGTTTGTGTGTGTGTGGAAGTGTGTCAGTGTATATGTTTGTTACTTATTCACGCTCAAACGTCTGATTTATATGACCCTGGATTTTCACATAGACTACTTTTATCCCAGGTTAAGTTTCTTTATCCCGTAAGAACGCGAGTAGCACCGCGGAGCGCATTTAGTATTATTATAAAATTGCATATAACAAAATATTTGAATGCTAATAACTTAACTCAAAAATCTTCATAAAATTGCATATAACAAAATATTTGAATGCTAATAACTTAACTCAAAAATCTTCATAAAAGCAGCTTAAAGACTAACGAACGGGTAACGAAATGGATTACAAATATAATCCTCCCTTTTGCCTAGTCGGGTAAAAAGGTCACAAAACAAGTTAGCTTATGACCCATGAGGTCGTATTTCCCGCTTCTAACCTTCTTATATAACCATAAAATGTAGCGGAAACGCACAACGTGCCTTTTTTATTGGCAAAAGAACCTAATTCTTATGTTTTGGAAGTTTATTGGAGAGAACTTAAGGGTGTTCGTGCTAAAAACAATATGTAATACATTACAGAGAAATGTGGTTTTTTGTTACTAAATAAACACAAGTTGTCAGAGATTCTTACTTTTTCACAAAAAATCCTCAAATATACACACATACTTTGTGCCTACGCTCGAAAAACATAAGCTTTACTCATTAGTAAAGAATATGATTATTATAATCACATATTTTTGTTAATTACTTCATAATATGAAACACTCGAAATCGCTTAACAAAGCAGTAACAAAATACACGTCCGTGTTTCTTGACGTATTAGAAACATGGACTATACGAAAACTATAAAAAAAGTTTTAAAGATTAGATAGCAAATATTTAGACAAAACAGCTAAATAGGTCACCAAATCGATAAGAAATAATAAGCTAAATAAATTCCAAAATCAACAAAAAAATGTTTTTTTTTTGTATCTACAGTGTAAACTCCAAGTAATTACCTGATTTAACGACAAACTCTCCAAAGCGTCTAAATCAATTGGCTTTAGTTGGGTAAGCTTGTATTCCATTCAATGATACATTATCTCCATTTATATATTTATGTATATCCCACTTTCCTTCCCATCAAGTTATCTTCAAGCTTCACTTGTAACCCTCCACAGCTCAATAGACTCGTATCGAGTGAATTCTTACATTAAAGCCTTTATTCTATATATATATTAATTCTATAAACCTTTACGCGATGTATAACGTAAACATGAAACGGTTTTATACATCACTTGTTCAGGTAACCGCCATGTCTTGACGACATACATGTAGATAAATATTAAATAGACGGCATACATGTACAAAAATATGATATAGACGACAAAAATGTAGATAAATATTAAATAGACGACAAAAATGGAGATATATATTAAATAGACGACAAAATGTAGATGAATATTAAATAGACGACAAAAATGTAGATAATTATTAAATAGACGACAAAAATTTAGATAAATATTGTTTAGTTTAGAAAATCTTATGGTCATCACCCGATCCTGAATATCTATAGTACCAAAGTACTGTCTATCAAGACATAACGAATAAGCGCAAACTCGATGGCTACATCTGTTTTTTTTTATACAGTTAGGCATTTGCACGAAACTACACGAGTTAGTGGACATTATAGGAGGAGCATGCCTAGTCTGGAATAACTGTCTTTAATATCATTTAAAATTCAATTGGTATAGTATAGTATTTGTTTATTTTATTTTTTTGATTGTGTAGGAATTATTTGAATGTTGTTTTTTATGTTATTTTAAAGTTCATTAAAATTAGTATTTTGTATTAAATTTATCATTAGTATAACTCGTTTGTACGGTGCTAATTTGAGAAATAAAATAAAAATAAATAAATAAAGAAGGCTGCAGGAAAAGACTGTTAGGGGCTTAGGGACAGATATATATTTCATAATGCCAGCATTTCATCAAAACAGCTCCTATAAGTATTGTATTGTCACGGAAACACATTAAAGCTCCAAAGAATCCCATCGAATAAGAGGAAGTGGAACCGATTTATCTTCCAAGATTCCAGTCCAATAAACAGCAAACCTTATACATAAATACAATTGCAAATAGAAAGCAATTCTTATACAAAGAAACCCACGCTTTCGTACTAAGTAGTTACGGATCTTTTAGATTTCCCGCCAGCATTTATTATTGTTCCCTTCTTGTCCTTGCCCTAGAAACGCAAGTCAGCGGAGTGATGCTGCCAGCTTAAATTACCCGGAAGTGCTTCACGTCCTCATATTGTATTCGTGCAATCAATCATTCAGGGGCCTTGAACTGCGAGGTCGGGGGTGGTTACGCAGATTATGCCAATCGCAGAGACTACACTTACGGCATAGAATCTCTTTGTATAAAGAAAGCTTGCCGCCACTTTTAACAGAAAACTAAATACAGTAGAAACTCAATTTAACGGACTTGTCGTTTTTGTTAAATCACAATGTTTATCTTTCTTATATATAAAATTTCCGTGTCACAGTGTTTGTTACCGTACTCCTCCGAAACGGCTTGACCGATTTTTTCCAAATTTTATATGCGTATTCAGTAGGACTGAGAATCGGCTACTGTATATTTAGAAATTTTTTTAAGGCAAAACAACGTTTGCCGGGTCAGCTAGTTATTGTATAAATCTCAAATTGTAAGTTTCAGATAAGCCTAGTGTTTTAAAATGAATGTAATCGTATCTATAACAGCTAGGATATTGCGTACACTGGCATTGTTATTTATTGTATTTTGTCATTTATCAATAAAGATATTTTGAAATTGAAAATTGAAATTGTTGTTGTTAGGCATTCGGATAGTCGAAAATCCGGATAATTGAAAGTAAGAAATTTTTTTTTTTTTACCGATGAAAAGCCGGCGCGGACGGGGTGATGCCAATTCCATCTGACACGTTCATGTTTGCAAAAATACGAGTTTGGACAATTAGTCTGTAGTTCGGATAATCGCGAATCCGTATAACTGAGGGCCGGATAATCGAATTTCTACTATAGTTGTATATAATTTAAGTTGTGCTGCCAGCAAACATAACATAAAATAGCGCAAATATGTTTAAAAAAGAAATAAAATTTAAATACATATGATGAAAAATTGTTCCATTAGTCACAGTTTTTTTGGTTCCATACATAAGTTTTTTATTTTTTATTTATGGAATACTTACTTAAAATTTATTTTCATCTATCTAATTATGTGTGGGTAATGGACCATTCGTATCTTATTCGTATCTCTATTTATCAACATCAAATTTTGTTTTTGGAAACCATTTTGGTAAAATAACAACTATTTCTCAATGGAATTCTATGAATAAATTAATTTGGTCATGGGTTTATTTTTTTTTGATGTTTCAAATTATAATGTTAATTAGCAAGTCCGTTTCCGGTCTCAGAACATGTATACTAGGTACCTAGCAGTAAAGTTGGAATATTAACAATGTATTTAAAATGTTTTGTAATAAATACACGTTTTGACGTTTTACACTGGTGAGTTTGGACTTGATAAGAATAATTAGAAACAACAGAATTTTGCATATTAACAAACAAGATAATGTTTTCTTGACTGTAAACATAAAGGTTTCAAAGTTAAGGTAATGTTTGTATTTCTGCATTATTTTGAATAACTCGCATCAATAAAAAAAATAATTTCACATACACACAAGTTTGATACCTCTTACTCACATTCATTTATAGTTTTATTAAATAAATATAAGGGCATATTTCAAACACAGCTGATTAGGCCCATACTATACCATTTCTAGTGTGTATTATGGTTGCTAACACAATTGGCATACTACATATACATAAATACTTTATATCGATACGTATTTAGCACCCACACCGAGACCAACAAATTTAGTTCAGCACAAAGATGTTGCCCGTGCCGGGAATCGAACCCAGGCCCTTTGGTTGGCAGTTCGGCATGGTAACGATTAAAGAAAAAAACATTTATTTTGTGACACTAATAACAAAGAAAAACAATACACAAGAAAACGAGGTCGTAAAGATTCGGTAATTTTAATACAGAAATACAAAACTCTATTATAGCCTTAAATAACATAGGTTAAAGGCAAGTCATACCACAATAATTACTTAATACTTAAAAACATTAATTAGATTAAATTAAATAAACTTACAAATTTCATTAAATAAATATTCGACCCCGTTAAATACTACACACATTAGCACTTGTTTTTCATGTCTACTACTTCCATGTATATTACTCTGTAACAGTAGTATTTTAAATTTAATAATTTAAAATACTACTGTTTACACATGAATAACGATTCTGCAAGCTCCATATTTATATATTTGCTTAAATTATAAAAGGAATTACTTTCACAAAAACTCCTTATTTTCCAAGGAAGTAATGCAAAGGAAGTGAGAGGACACGAACTTACAATTGTGTTTTTTGTATGTTTGTTTATAACCGACTTCTTTGGACGCGATTTTGACCCACTTTAAACGGGCAGATTTCGTTGAAACTTTGTAGATTTATTGAGGACCGATGACAATACACTAATTTGATAAAATTATTACTTATTTTTGTATTTTTGTTTGTATGTTTCTTTGTAACCGACTTCTTTGGGCGCGATTTTGACCCACTTAAAACGGCCAGATAAGCGTGTTTTTTAGTTTTTTTAAACTACTATTTTTTTATTGTCTCGAGTTACACTTCTGCATTATGCCGCGTGCACTGCTAGTTCCCAGTCCGCATCGATCGCGCATCCAATGTGCGGATGACACGCGAGAAACAAACAAACAACGCCACAGATGAAACATGGCTTGGCATCGGAGCCTTGCTTTTTGTTAGCCAAATAAATGTATTTATGTGATGTATTGAGCAAATATTTGAGCTTTGAGCATCGTTGTAGTGTAGGTTAGTTACAGAGGATAATCCTAATTCCTCGCTTATCAACTGGGAAGCGTTAATATAATCTATACTATAAGACTCTTTGTCCTGACCTATTCATTCATTCATCTATAGACAACGCAGAGCCCAAACGGCTGGTCCTAGGGTTGTAAAATTTGGAGGGTGTATTTGTTTTGGTATGTAGACGCGTACTAAGAACGGATTTTTGGAAATTCCACCCCTAAGGGGGTGAAAGGGGGTAAAACAGTTTGTATGAAACTTCTTTGTTTTTGAACTTATAGCAATGAAATTTGGAATATGTATAGTTTATGTAAAATTAAAAATAATGGTATCAAGTATTTTTGCCAGGGGTGAACTAAGGGTTTGTAATGGGGGGGGGGGGGTGAAAGTTTGTATGGAAAATTCATTATTTATCACATTAAAGTCTTGAAAGTTGTCATGGCAATAGATTATTAAATGGTTAAATTAAAATTATATTTTTTTTGTCAGGGGTGCAATAAGGGGGGTGCCATTGGGGTTGAAAGTTAAAAATGAAAGTTTTGTGTTTTTGAACTTAGAGGTGTAAAATTTGAAGTGTGTATATATTTTAGTATTTAAACGTGTACTAAGAACGGATTTTTGGAAATTCCACCCCTGAGGGGGTGAAAGGGGGTAAAACAGTTTGTATGAAACTTCTATGTTTTTTGAACTTCTAGCAATTAAATTTGGAATATGTATAGTTTATGTAAAATCAAGTTTTTTTTGCCAGGGGTTAAATAAGGGTTTATAGGGGGGAGGGGGATGAAAGTTTGTTTGGATTTTTTTTTATTTATCAATTTAACAGTCTTGAACGTTGTTTTGGTTGTAGTTTATATGGTGGTTAAAATAAATTTGTAATGATATTTGCTAGGAGTGAATTAAGGTATGCCATTGGGGTTTAAAGTTCAAAGGGAAAGTTTTGTGTGTTTGAAATTAAATACTTCTGAATTGGAATTTAAGTATGTGGTTTACTTAGTGGTGTGATTCACGTATTCTTATTATTTATATTAAAATAATGGCTTGGAGAAAACGATCTAATCTGTAGCATCACCACCAAAATAGCTAAAACAGAGGTTAATTAAATCTCAGGAATCGAATGAGGAAAGACAGATGCGGCTTATTTTGATATCGTAGCAATGTAGTATTTATATAAAATTGGCACGGGAATAGGATACAATAGATTTTTTCCACAGGTTACGCAAAAAGCGACCTACACGCGGGCGGAGCCGCGGGCAACCTCTAGTCTTATATATAAAATTTCCGTGTCACAGTGTTTGTTACCGTACTCCTCCGAAAAGGCTTGACCGATTTTTTCCAAATTTTATATGCGTATTCAGTAGGTCTGAGAATCGGCTACTGTATATTTAGAAATAATTATTAAGGCAAAACAATGTTTGCCGGGTCAGCTAGTAATAATATAATAAATAACACATACATAACGATGCAGAAAGCCTCGATATTGAATACTTGTCGGATCGTACGTAAATTTTTCCAAGAAGAGGCTACAGGAAATGAGCATCACTTGGCTTAGGTTGGGTGTAGGTATCATAAAAATACCGGAATTCTTCAAATTCCGAGTAGAAAAATGTTGAGTATAATAATAAATAAATAATATACTAAATATTAGGACACATTTCACATACGGCTGGTTAACCCCATACTGAACCATTGCTAGTTCGTATTATGGTTGCTAACACAACTGATATACTACGAGTATATATACGTACCTACATACGTATTTTATATAGATACATATTTAACACCCAGACCGACAGTCAACAATGTTGGCCGTGCCACAGAATAATAACTTGTACTGCCGTGCCGAGAATCGAACCCGGAACCTTCTGATTGGCAGTCCGGCTTGGTAACCATTACGCAAACGAGGCCGTCAAAGTCTTAGTAATAGAGTCTACTTAGCGTCTGCCCCTTTGTTCTTAGGTCCGATTAGGGTCCCTTTAAAATGGAGCCCAAAAAACATAGCCCTGTATGTCCTCAAAGATAAGGCACGATCTTGAATCTAAATCTAGGCAGAAATTAGGGTATTACATCTCAAATTGTTGTAGTAATGGGAAGTCGACTCACGTAGAACACACGTGGATGTAATTCTTCCAAGGATCTGGAGAATCTAATTATAAAAACTTTTTTTTTTATTGATGAATAGGCTTACGTTTGACCGCAGCTAGCCTGATGTTAAGCTTGACCGTGGTCTAAGATGTAACACGCTTGCCTAGAAGGAACTTCGGTTCATAGTTTTTTTATTGATAAGATAACAAAAGTTACACGTCATAGCGTTTTCAATCAATTATTCAATTGTGTTAAGAATAACCAAAATTATTCAGTAAAAATATTAAGTTAGATAAAATAATATTCATATATGTCTATTGTCTATGTATATTATATAGCTGTCACATTAAAAAAATATCATTAGTCAACTATATTCAATATTACTATATTATATATACATACTAGCTGACCCGGCAAACGTTGTTTTGCCTTATTAATAATTATTTCTAAATATACAGTAGCCGATTCTCAGACCTACTGAATACGCATATAAAATTTGGAAAAAATCGGTCAAGCCGTTTCGGAGGAGTACGGTAACAAACACTGTGACACGGAAATTTTATATATAAGAAGATTTACCACCCAGACCCACAGCCAAAAAGTTTAGTTCAGCACAAAGATGTTGGCCGTGCTGAGAATCGAAACCGAAACCTTCTGATTGGCAGGCCGGCATGGTAACCATTACACCAACGAAGTCGTCGAATTAATGGATTACAAGATCATGTACAACAGGATTTACAGACTAACTATGTTTTATGTCTTGTGTTGTAATTTCAAACAATTCTGACATTTTCTTATGCCTGGAGCGGGCAGTAGGAAACATGACATGTTGGAAATAACAAACCCCGGAGGCTCCATGGCTGCTGACCACGAGGCTTCTTAATTGGAGACCCTCTTCAAGAGATCCAGTTAGATAAGGGTAAAGGGTACCATCAGACATACCTAGAGGGCTCTGACTGTATGTTACATACGATATGTTAGGATTTTTATTTTGACATTATAACAAGTATAGTGGAAATTCGATTAAACGGTCTAGTTATTGTTGTTAGGCATTCGGATAATCGAAATCCGGATAATCGAAAGTATGAAGAAATGTTATTTTTTTATTTTCCGATATACAGCCGGCGCGGGCGGGGTGATGCCAGTGCTTGCAAAAATACGACTTCAGTCATCTGATCTGTAGTCCGGATAATCGCGAATCCGTATAACTGAGGGCTGGATAATCGAGGTGCCTGTAGAACCGAGATGACATATTTTCTACTAGCTGACCCAGCGATTGGTTTGCTTTTGACGTCCTCGATGTTAGCCGTGCCGGCAATGAAACCTGGGACCTTCTGTTTAGCAGTGCGGCATGGTAACCATTACGCCAACCAGGTCGTCAAAAGCATAACAACCGCTGCGTCAGCTAGTAGAAAATATGTCAACTGATACAGGTAACATAGAGGCGCATCTTGGTTCAACCATAGAACCTCGATTATCCGGCCCGGATTCGCGATTATCCGAACTACAGACCTGTTGTCCGAAGTCGTATTTTTTGCAAACATGAACGTATCGGACGAACCTGGCATCACCCAGCCCGCACCGGTTGCTTATCGAAAAATAAAAAAAAAACATCTGAAAATAAAAAACCCCATTTTCTTTATCCCAGGGGTAAATACTTAACTAAAAAGCTTTTCAAGGAATTCGCTATATTAATTATTATTATGAATAATATACAACAGGTAGTAAGTAAGATTATTTTCTCGCAATTATCCCTCATTTTGTCGAGAGATTACGGCTTAAAACGCCTTGAGTTCAGGAGGTGGAGTCTCTTATTTAAGACACTGGCTACAGCTGTTCAACTATTGGCCTAGATACATAAAAACCCGAACGCAACAATTTGTGTTGCATCCGATCGTGGGTTTTAAGTTTTTTATAGTGTAAGTATTCTAATAAACAAGTCCTTTTACTTAATAACCATATTGAGAAAGCTGCAAAAATAGGTCATCCGCCATTTTATGGCACTGTACATATTGAATCTATTTTCATCACTTGTGTGTGACAAAGAACACTATAGACATTTTTTTAAAGTAATCACTAAATAATTCAAAATCAAACACACAGAGAAGCGATAAACTTATACTTAAACGTGTAACTTATTCGGGATAAAAACTAAACATCGGTTAACCTTGTCTCGCCAAATCTAGACTTCATAGTTCGGAGCACCGGCGTAAGGTTGCCAGTCTGTCGGTGTTTTATAGAATACATTTCGGGGAGTGCGTAAAGGAGTTGCATAATATTATACCACCATCTCCGTTCCATTACAGAACGAGCAGAAACTCAACGAAGAGACATAGGTATACAGTTGAAATCCCTAAGTTTCGCACAAGCCGTTTCGCTTCTACCTTTCTTATGAGGACTGCAAATCTTTGGCATTCTCTTCCTGAGTCTCTGTTTCCTGAGAAGTACCACCTTCAAATCTAGAGTTAATAGGTATTTTCTAGGTAAGCGTGTAACATCGTTGGTCATAGTATTGTTTAACATCAGGCAAGCTGTGGTCAAACGCAAACCTATAAGTTATAAAAAAAAACTAGCCTATATTTTATCTAAGTTCTATCCTATGTTCATAGTAAATCTTATCAAAATCGTCTATTATAATCCAGCCGTTGGAGCGTGAAATAGTACCATAGATTTTAAAGTTATTTGCGTTACCCACCGGGAACCGCAATTGCTTTGGAAATTAAAAAATGTGTTTATCCAAAGTCTAACCTATCTTTATTTATTTACATTTACACGAAACAAACGGTCACACTTACTTAAAAACGTTGGATATACGTCCAAAGTGGTTTCAACGCATTACGAGCGTCTTCATCGGGGACGAGCTATCTTCATATCAAACTTAATCAAAATCGGTTCCACCGTTTGGGCGTGTAGAAGTAACAAACATAGACACAAACTTTCGCATTTATAATATTAGTAGGATTTATTAACAATGTAAGCCACGACCAGTGTAAGTCCAGTGTCTTAAATAAGATACTTGACCTGCAGAGAAATGTTTTGGGATAATCGTCTGAGAGCTTATAATAAGACATCAAAGATTGTTAAGTACAGCTTCTACTTAAGGTAAATACCGGTAATCTCCATAAGTAAACTTATTTAAGTATAAAGGTATCTGATCTCAATTTCAGTTTAAGCGTTAAATCTTTCTACAAAATAGCTGTACAGAATAACCGGTTAAGTTCGAGTCGAACTCTTATAGGAAGGATTCCGTACTATGTCTATAAAAATTGATGATTTTTTTAAAACTAATCCATTTTATTCTATAAAAGAATTCTTGAATATGCAACTTGATGAATCTTCATTTTCTTCTGACATAATTTTGCAATAGCATCCCTAATTTTAAATACCTACAATTTTTAAGTCTATGTTAAAATATTAAAGTTTAGTTTAGTTTAATTAATATTATTCTGTGTTGCTTAAACTAAATATAAATGACTTGCCAAATGCGATGAGATGTTGCAAGGTTAATAAATGGTTTTATTTTATTAATTTTAATTTATTTTATTTATTTTGAAAAAAATCGTGTCTGCTGTATGGAAGCTCTCGTTAATAATTATTTTATTTCAACTGCCTAGCTTTCATGGTGAGATAGAGCGCAGTCAGAGAATTAATAGAGTCGATAACTATTGGTTACGGAACCCTAAAAAAAGTCTTTTTGTAGAAGAAGTGTTATTATCAATGTAATATAACACTTAAATATTTAATAAATAATTATTAATTATTATAAATGCGAAAGTTTGTTAGTTAGTGTGTAAGTGCGTATGTTTGTTACTTCTTCATACTCAAACGACTAAACCGATTGCGATTAAATTTGGTGTAAAGATAGTTAAGACCATGAACTAATACAAAGGCTACTTTATATTTCGGCTTAACCCGGGTTATACCGCCAGGTAACTAAATACAACATATCAACAGCAAAATCAATCAAAATCAAATCAAATAGTTTATTTAGTACAAATACAGGGGTGAAACATACTGGTGGCGATTCAGCGGCACACACGACTAAACTAAATTTAAAGAAGCCCCGTCTCTTTTCATCTTAGGTGGCCAGAAAGAGACGACACGTTCCGCACCGTAGTCAAACCAACTAAAATCACGTCAAATATGGAATGTGCAGCCAGTTTTAGAAGTGATACAAGTGAGTGCGGACTAAAGTCGCCTATATTTTCTACATTTGACGTGATTTTAGTTGTTTTGTCTGTGGTTCAGAACGTGCCGTCTCCTTCTGGCCACCTAAGATGAAAAGAGACGGGGCTTCTTTAAATTTAGTTTAGTCGTGTGTGCCGCTGAATCGCCACCACTATGAGTAATTAAATACTAAAATATAGCTAAGTCTTAGTGTACGTTTTGTCATATTCACTGCGCCCCAAAATCTGGCTTAATTGTAATTTTATAATGCCTTTAGTGACGTCAGCCTTCGTCTCTTAGTATTATAGAATCGGTATAGAATTGTTTATTACACAACCATTAATCGAGGCAAAGACGTTAAAATAAACAGACGCGTCATTCGAGTCTTCGATTCGACCAGCCGAAAGTCGTTATCCGCCCTACACCCTTCCGAGCCTCGATACACGACCAAATTGAGAATACCCGAGCGACGTTACTCATCGAGTGATGTAACAACTCTTTATTATGTCCGGGTTTTACTACAAGGTCACGGGCTAGCACGGTGCGTAAGATGCCAGAAAAAATACTCATTACCGATGGTGGCAGTGTTGCCGTTTTAGCGGATTCGGCGCTAGAACTAGTTCCTTTTTAGCGGTCGTCAGTGCGTTTTTTTCTTAAGAAAATTGTACTCGTAACTACATTTCTAGTGCAATTTTGACGCTAGATTTTTTTGATGTGAAACTGTGTTCTGGCGTGGTGACGCCACACTATATGATGGAATACATATACAGTTTATATGCAGTAGTGGGTAAGGTGTGACGACGCGTCTAGTATAGTAAAATAAATATTTATTCAATAAATAGTCACCGTGCTCCGCTATTTTAAGGAGCTTGGATGGCTTGGGTAGGCTGGTAGGGGGAAATGCACAATACGCCTCTTGCAGGTTGTCAGTGCAGGTCTGATTGCCCGCATCATAGAACAAGAAAATAGTCATCGTTATCTGGAAAATAATCGTAATATTTTATTTTATAATTATGACATATTTAGTTCACAAAATATTTTTTTCTGCATATTACTTTTACGAAATAATGTCGATGTTTTACATCTGCCAAGCTACTAGTCATGTGGCTATGCTCTGGTGCCGAGAGTTTTCAGGCCACCCGAAGAAATTGGCTTAACGACTTCTCGTACTAAGACTAAAAGCTAGGATTTATCGTGTCATCCTACCTACGGTAGCGGACAGATGAAAATGCCACTTTTTAAACGACAGTCTTGTGTGTGGTCACCCAATCAATGGCCGTTTTTTTACCTCAAAGATCACGTCAGAAAATTTAAAAAATATATTATGACAAATAAAGTAACACACAAAATAACAAATAGTAATAAATTATAGTTTTAGTGAGTAAACTTTAATTTGTCACAACTCAGCATAATTCTGGTTGCTGGAAAGCAACCAATGCTGGTCTTCCGTTGAGGCTGGCTGTGACGTCACGCACGGGTACATAAACATAATGTACATAAATAATATATTATATAAATATACGCATTTACATATATGGATAAAGAAATAAAACCGGTTTATAAATTATACTTTTCTACTACTGTAGATCCAACCGCTTATTTTCTTTTTTATGTTTTTTTCAACATAAAGAAAATAAACGTTTGCACAGGCTCTAGTGCTTTTTATTTTCTTAGAGTGGCAACACTGGACGATGGCGTGACGATTCGGTCAAAGATCGTTATGGCACAGACGCATTGTTTCACGCATGATTTCGTTTAAAAACTCGAAATGTGTTTTGTTTTTAAATTCTTATATTCATATAATCAGTCAGAAGACAATTACAATCCTACGTATATTAATTATTAGGGTTCCGTACCAAAAGGTAAAAACCCTATTACTAAGCCTCCGCTATCTGTCTGTCTGTCTCCAGGCTGTATCTCAGAAACCGTAATAGCTAGAAAGCTAAAACTTTCACAACATATGCAGTTCTCGTGCCGCTATAACAAAAAATACCTACTAAAAATAAAAAAAATATACTAAAGGGAGTCTCCACACAAAAAATGTGTTTTTTTCGTATCTTTTTGCCATGTATCAATAACGATAGCTGCTACACACTTAAAATTTTCAAAAAATATATAGTATTTTTTTATTAGCTATTAAATTACATTATACAATTCAAATTAAATAAATATTTGAGGAGGGCTCCCATACAACTTTGGTACGGAAACCTTCATACGAGCCAAATACACACTTGGCCAATTTTTTACAACTTACAGCTAGGCATTAGACCAGTAAGGCGTGTAACCACAGGAGTTACCGACACTAACCTAAGGTGGAGCATGCCTAGTCTGGAATATTAACACTGATATATAAGATAGCATCTTCCATGAAATAGCCATGTTAAATCAGAAAGTTAAATATAAAAAAAAAATGTCTTAATAAAAGTATTTTTTTATTTATAAGTAAGTATCATTCATTCAATATTTAAGAACTGGGCTCTTGTCCGTGGAGCTTTTTCCAGGTAGTTCTATCTTCGGCCCAATCCTTGACCTCCCTATACGACATGACTTTCGCCTTCTCCTTAATTTGGTCTAAATATGATCTTCTAGGTCTTTTCCTCTCCTTGCTTCTATCTTTCCTTCTACGATATTTTTAATGAAATTGTCATGTCGTATAAGGTGGCCTATCATCTTTCCTCTTATGTTGTTTATTTATATGTTTATTTATATATAATATCTTTATTTTACCAAAAAGTTGTACATTTTTGTATATCAACACAAACTATGACTAAATAAGTACTAGGCTTAAACGTATAAAATACGTGTTAATGTACACTTAGTTGCTCCCTGATCAAAATATATAATAGTAATATCCATATAATCAGAAAGATAAATAAAAAAAATGACATAAATAGATAGATAGATTAACTCTTTATTGGGCAAAGTATAGGCACAAATTGTACAAGGTACAACAAATAAAAAGTAACAACAAAAAAAGATTTACAAAGTGCCACAAACGGCGGCCTTATCGCTAACAGCGATCTCTTCCAGGCAACCTTTGGATGGAAAGGAGTTGAAAGGACGAGAAAAAAGAGAAAATCTTAAATACTAATATAAGTAGTAGGTACATAATTAAATATGCAAGCTATGCGACTAAAAACAAACTGGAAAAAGTGAATAAAAATAGGTTTTTTTTTCTAATGTCTGGTGTAGGTAAACAGCGAAGCGTTATCGCGGCAGGTTTTAGATATTAATGTCTAGTAGATGTATTAGCATATTTTTGTTTTTCTAGTCTGTGGCGGGTCACTGACCGGGGCCGAGTGCGGGATCCAAAACTCAACTTGCTCCATTGCGATACATTATAGCGCTGCCGATGGAAATAGATATTTCGTAAGCTCACAAGTATCTTAATAAAATTAATTTATGTTTTCCTTCTCTTTGCGGGGAAATGGGAAGTAGTTAAGTAACTTTAGATTCGCGAATCGCGATATAGTAAGTTGTGTTGAAGAACGTGGTTAATTCAGACGTTAATATTATGGAATTATGAAGTATGTTATGTGTGAAAATGGGTCACTATGCCAATATATAACGGCCGTAGCTCGGCTTAACTAAGGTGCTCTGACGCGATCATCGAGGTTAAACAACGGTCAATACGGCCAGTCTTTGAATGTGTGACCATGCACAAGACTCTTTGAATGTGTGACCATGCACAAGACTCTTTGAATGTGTGACCATACACAAGACTCTTTTAAAGAATGTGTCATTTTCACCAGGGCGCTATCGTGGATCGTATGTCGGATTGAAATAGAATTAAATAAGGTCCCACGTAATATTTTTAATTAGGAGTATGTTTCAAGCTCTAAAACACGATTACGTAAACTCGCTCGTTAGTTTTATTTTTTGAAAATAGTTAGTCGTTTTGACGTGACAACGTCTTAAATTAGGTTGCGGCTGGGAGTCACTTATGAAAAAGTGTAACGCCCGGTAACGTTACGATGAGTCACCGAACGAGAGAGAGGCCCGCCGAATGCCTTGCGTCTCTCTCCCACTCAACTATGATCGCGTGCTGCGCGCGCGGCAGACGTTGTCACGTAAAATCTTCGCCCGTAAAACCAACTTTACAGGCAACCATTTTTTATAATTTTAATAATATGTTGTGATTCTGAAAGTAAGAAAGATGTTACAACAATTCTTACTTCTTTTTGGTAGATCATGATATTATCTAGAATTGTTAAGGGTTATATCTATTTAAATATTGTTACTTGTTGATTTTATATGAATGTTTCGTTAAATACCCACTGTCGCGCTTCAGGCGCTTTGCTCAGTGTATGCTGAGCTCTTCTTAAAACAAAATTAAATGTAAGACCAAGGCAATAAGTTTTAGTTTCAAACAGTCTAGATACTCCAAAACGTTCCCAGGTTACCTCCCTTGGCGCGTAATAGATGGGAAATTAAACAAGAAAATCTCTTCGAGAACCTTCAGTACCCTTATCAATGCTGGCAAGCTTATCGAGACCTAAACTTTACTCGATAAATTTCTACTTGGATTTATTGAAAGCCCTTATAAGCCCTTATACTCATATTTGAACAGGTACTCGATACTACGTGAATTTAGTTTCCACTTTGTAACCAATCTATATCTTCTTATACAAGGCGTTGCACATCGGTGTGACAATACTTATACTACGCATACCTAGACATATTTAGGATTCAGTTCCCAAGGTTTTATTATTCTAAGTATCATAGATTTCAAGTAATCGCAAGTTGAACTTCAACGAAAACTTTAAGAGTTTCAACTCTACAGCATAACATTGAACAAAGACCCTGACTTACACTTACTAATGTCTGGACCATATGAATTTGAATTGTAAATAGCTTAAACTAAGTACTAAAAATTTTACTAATAGTTAATAACAATATTTCTAAATCTTATATATAAAATTTCCATGTCACAATGTTATTTACCGTACTCCTCCGAAACGGCTTGACCGATTTTTACTAAATTTAATAAATTTTATATTTTTACTAATATAATCGGCTACTATATATTTTTCATGCCCCTAAATGAGGCAAAGCAACGTTTGCCGGGTCAGCTAGTATATAATAAAAGCGAGTGTGGCTCGGTGGTACATCTGCTTTTCAATCAGACGGCCCCTGGTTCGATCCCGGCCCTACCTACACCAATGACTTGTTTTCCAATATTTGTGTGGGTTTGCACTCGCTTTACGGTGAAGGGAAACATCGTGAGAAAAACGGCACGTTTAAAGACCATAAATCCTCACAAGATAATAATTCCTAAAAACTTATGATTTCCTTACCATTCAGTGAAATAACACAGCTCTACAAAAAATCAATTTTTTTTTGTTGCCCTGTTTATCATCGCAAATTGTTACATTTTTAAGTGCCCAGATTACGAATATATTCGTAAAAGTACTAAATATGCTCATTTCTACAAATTGAATTTTGAACGATTTATCGTCAAAATTAAATTTTTCAGTCATTTGTTGAAAAAAATCCGAGCAAATCTTACAAAATTATTGATATTTTCACGAATTGTGTGTATAAACGGACCCAAAATCATTATCATATCAAAGGCAACAAAACCACTGTAGACCAGTGTAATCAAATCTTGAACAAGTTATAATGAATAATCATGATAATATTACTATAAAATAATTATTATTATTCGTTGTGGCTTGTTATAGTGGGAATAATAATTAGGTATTATTAATTATTCGATTTATTTTGTATCAAGTGTAACGCGAAGAGCTTAAAGCTCGCATTACAAATTCAAATTAATTTATTTCAGGCACCAAATCCATATTAAAATATAACATTACACAACACCTCATTCAAAACAAAACTTAAATACTTGAATCAAAACAATATTAAACACAAAACTACAACCTTACACGTGTTCTAACCGGCTTTGTTTAATATTTATTATTTTGATTAATGTGATTTTGAATAACATTTTATGAAGAATCTCACGTGAGATTAGAGGAGCTGAGAGTTAAATCTGTGTCTGAGCACGTAACTATTAGTCTAGTCAACAAGTTCAAAAACGTGTTAAATAGACATAAAGCTCCTAAAAATATGTGCCATAGCTCATTCGATTCGGGATGACTTCTAGAAAAATGTTTTTAAGGGTTTATTAGCACATAAAAAATTGCGATTGTTATAAACAAAATAAGAAAAAAAAAGGTATTTAGTTTTTCGTTAATAACCTTTAAAATAATGATATATATTCACATATTTTGTGAAAATGTTGATTATCTAACAGCTACCGTTATTGATATATAGCAAAACAATACGAAAGAAACACGTTTATTGTATGGGGGACCCCCCTTGATATTTTTTATTTTTTGTATTTGTTGTTATAGCAGCACGGGAAATACATATCTTGTGAAAGTTTCAGCTTTCTAGCTATTACTGTTTCTGAGATACAGCCTGGAAACAGACAGACAGCAGTCTTAGTAATAGGGTTCCGTTTTTACCTTTTAGGTACGGAACCCTGAAAAGGCTGTGAAAAAAATCCCTGTTAATATTTAGGCTAAAAATGTATCTCAATTTTCACAGATTTTTAAGCACCTGTTCTGTAAAAATAATACTTCTAAATTAATTCTTCTGAACTGTAGCCAGGGGTCCTGTTGTTTTTTAGAAACAAAGAGAGACAGCCCTATTAGAAACAAAGACAAAAAAGAGAGACAGCCCTAAGTAAACATCACAGTTTACATTTTGTGCTAATTAAGCGTTTTAGTTGCGGAAAAAAACTTACAATGTAAACTCCATGTAACGTCACTTGATTAACGACAAACTCTCTAAAGCGTCCACATAAATTGGCTTTAGTTGGTTTAGCTTATATTCTATACAATGATACATTCTCTCCATTTAACGACCACTCTCTATAACGTCATAATATGCACAGTCCCTTCAGTGTCGTTATACAGAGTTTACACCGTACTTAATTATTTCTATAAAAAATGGAATGCTGGCACTTTTTATATCGGTATTTGTTAATAGTGGTGGTACATACACATCGCTATAGGTATTCGTGTATTTGTCATATTTGGCAAATAATCACGATGAGTGAAGTACAGTGTAAACTCTATATAACGACACTAAAGGGACTGTGCATTTTATAGCGTTACGGAGAGTGGTCGTTAAATGGAGAGAATGTGTCATTGTAAGGAATACAAGCTAAACAAACTAAAGCCAATTTATTTCGACGCTTTAGAGAGTTTGTCGTATGAAGTTTACACTGTATGTATCTATATAAAATATGTATGTATGTATATGTAGTATATCTTTTTGTTGTATTAGCTACCATGACACAAACTAGACATGGTTCAGTATGGGGTTAACCGTGTGTGAAATGTGTCCTAATACTTATTAATTTATTTAACTCCGTAGATTAAAAAAATATATAATATTTCTAAGAAAGTACAAAAACAGAAATAAGAAAACCCTAACAGCTCTCGACCCCTTTCTAATAAATTAGATTCCAAGAATAAGTTTAGTTAGAAATGTCCGTAACAGATGTCCCAAATAAATCGAACGCAAAATCGCCAAATAACAGTTTGGTAATAGTAAACATTAAAAATAACCCTTTTTACTTTCCGGTTACGTAACTTAGCACCGCGTATGACAGATCTGAGATACTTTTTAGGGATCCGTACCTAAACGGTGATAACGGGACCCTATTACTAAGACTCCGCTGTCTGTCTGTCTCCAGACTCTATCTCAGAAACCGTAATAGCTAGAAAGCTGAAACAAGACATGTATTTCCCGTGCCGCTATAAACAACAAATACGAAATATAAAATAAATAAAAATACTAAGGGGTTCCCTTACAATAAACGTATTTTTTTCGTAATTTTTGCTATATATCAATAACGGTAGCTGCTAGACACTTAAAATTTTCTAAAAATATACAAATGTATATTATTTATCAAATAAAATTAAATAAAAATTAATATGTAAGGGAGGCTCCCATTCAACAATAGTACGGAACTTTAATGCGCGAGCCCAACTCGCACTTGACCAATTATTGACTCAAGTTATACATACATGCATACACACGAATAACTAGTCAAAAACAAATTTACCCACTTCATGTGAAGACGCTTCGCTCGATCGGTCAATGAGTCTTGTTATTCTGGTCTGACGAGTCTCAGACAAGAGTCTTGCTGAATGGACCCTCGAATCTTGTTTTTTACTGTGGGAATAGTTCTTTTTAGTTAGCGTCCTAACGGCATACGGATTAGCTTTTTGTGGGGTTTTGCTTCTAACAAACTGTGCGGGATTGAATTTAAATTCTCGAGGACTTTAATTGTGGTTATAGTTTAGTTTATAGTTTATTTATTATCTTGCTATTAACACATTTATGACATAAGGCTATGTTACATGTACCCTGTTGTAATAGGACGTTATCTGGCCAAGTGAAGGCCGACTAGCGCATGAGGGGTTCCGTACGTTGCGATTGTTGTATTTTATTCATGTTCTGTTTTTTTCCTGACCTGTCCTGACTGGCACGGCTACAGAGAATATACTTATCAACTGTGTTGCCAGTTATTTTTTTATGAAACCTTATACGTTTGGATGCATTTGTATATACTCGTATGTACTAGCTAACCCGGCAAACGTTGTTTTGCATTATAATTGAAATCTTATTAAAAAAAATGGTTGCCTGTAAAGTCGGTTTTACGGGCGAAGATTTTACGTGACAACGTCTGCCGCGTGCTGCGCGCGCGGCAGACCGATCATAGTTGAGTGGGAGAGAGACGCAAGGCATTCGGCGGGCCTCTCTCTCGTTCGGTGACTCATCGTAACGTTACCGGGCGTTACACTTTTTCATAAGTGACTCCCAGCCGCAACCTAATTTAAGACGTTGTCACGTCAAAAAATAAGGGTGAACAACCCTTATTGCATAAGGGTATGGAAAATAGATAGTAACCGAATCTCATACCTACTGAATACGCATATAAAATTTGGTAAAAATCGGTAACTAACATTTTGACATGGAAATTTTATATATAAGATATATTATGTATAAATACAAAGCACTTGTAGAGGAATAGCAATTCTTCTCCAGCCACGTTTAATCACCGAGGCAAGGTCTCCCTTCTAAATATAGGGAGATATTCCTGTTTAGAGCATGTATAGTATAAGAGCCCTTTAAAAGGATGTAAAAATATGTTTGAGGAAGGTCAGGAATCCTTTGTGTCGCGGCCGGTGTTGCTAAGAAGATTATAATTCAGTAGAAGGGTACCAGCGGAACCTATTATAAAGAGTCTACTGGTGGCAGCGGCACACACGACTAAACTAATTTTAAAGAAGCCCCGTCTCTTTTCATCTTAGGTGGCCAGAAAGAGACGGCGCGTTCTGAACCACAGGCAAAACAACTAAAATCACGTCAAATATGGAATGTGCAGGCAGTTTTAGAGGTGATACAAGTGAGTGCGTTCTAAAGTCGCATATATTTTCTACATTTGACGTGATTTTAGTTGTTTTGACTATGGTGCAGAACGTGCCGTTTCTTTCTGGCCACCTAAGATGAAAAGGGACGGGGCTTCTTTAAATTTAGTTTAGTCGTGTGGGCCGCTGAATCGCCACCGCAGCTAACCAAGCTTTGACAAGTAAGAAAATAATATGTAAGGATACAAATAGGAATAAATGCAGTGTATACTCCATGTAACGTCACTCGATTTAACGACAAACTCTTTAAGGCGTCGTAATCAATTGGCTTTAGTTGGTTTAGCTTGTACTCCATACAATGATACTGTTTCTCCATTTAACGACCACTCTCTATAACTCCATAAAATGCACAGTCCCTTCAGTGTCGTTATATAGAGTTTACACTGTAATTGAAAATCAGTGCTGCAGAATAACTCTAGCGTTTATACTGTGAGGGCTGACTTTTTTCGGACACATACTATGATGTCTTTCAAAGTAAATCAGCCGGGAAGTACTTAGCGTTGTGTTTCTATATTTATAGCCTCTTTGTAAGCCAGTAAGTCTAGACTACGAATGCTCAACCAGTGTGTCCCTGACTCGTGTGGTGACAAGCTTTGCTGGCCAAATGCCTCTTTGTATTGTATAAAGTGAAAAAACTAATTTAGATCCTAACAAATCCACCAATGGCCGATATTATATACACACTCTATAGAGTAAAAAACAAACAACTTCAAACCAAAATGATCCTTGAAACTATTCTACGAATCACTCAACTGACCTTGTCGTATCTACGCCTCTAACTCTTTAAATGCTGCCCGATTAATTTCTAGGCCAGTCTATTGCAATATAAATAAAATCGGTTTAATACCATGACCTGCCTAACAAAAAAACAAGTTGCGAAATTACCTAATGTTGAATATTGAACGGTTACAAAATCACATACTGATTTATGCATCTTTGTCTTGAACCCAGCGAACTAGAATAAACGGAAGAGTAACTCTATACAATTGCCGCTTAGAATTTGGATCCATCTACGCACAAAATTGTACTGCTATCCCAACGAAATACTTACACACAAAGCTTGCACTTAATTGGTAAGTTAATGTTAACAATTTACAAATTCATTTCCTCTGTCGTAACTTACTTTTATAGTTATGACACTTTCAATTTATAGAATAACTAGCTGACCCGGCAAACGTTGTTTTGCCTCACTGAGGGGTATGAAAAATAGATAGTAGCCGATTCTTAAACCTACTGAATCGCATATAAAATTTGGTATAAATTGGTCAAGCCGTTTTGACCGGGGAGTATGGTAATTAACACTGTGACATTCAAATTTTATAAATAAGATAATGAAAACTGTCTGTTGTGTAGTCTTTTTAGTTTTATATTTGAGTAAGGCTGTTTAGTTCATGGACCCCAAACCTACAAGCACAAGCAACACCGATTCACTGTTGAAGTTCCGAGGATTCGCACAAAGCGTTTTGCTTCGACCTTCATTGTGAGAACTGCGAAGCTTTGGAACTCTCTTCCTGAGTCTCTTTTTCCTGAGAAGTGCAATTTGGAGGTCTTCAAATCTAGAGTAAATAGGTTCCTTCTAAGCAAACGTGATACATCTTAGCCATCAGGCAAGCTGCGGTCAAATCTAAGCCTTTTCATCAATAACAAAAAAAACTTAGTCTTGGGGATCCATATATCTGGTACCTTATCCGATATTCATGTCTATATATAATGACTAGCTGACCCGGCAAACGTTGTTTAGCCTCATTTAAGGGTATGAAAAATATCTATTTTTCATTTCATCTAGTGTAGCTTATATGACACGTTCGTAGATTTACCATAGCAGCGCCATCTATTGATTAATTACTCAACCCAGTCGAAAGGTATCGACATCTGGTAGAATCATTTGGAGTTAACAGATAATTGTGACTGTCAAGTAATAACAGACAATAATTAGCAATAAATTAAAATTGCGACTATAATTTGAGATTTAAACTACCCTATCTCTCAAGTTGGATCGAACTGCACATGGTGTGCGAATTTTATTATGATCGGTTATGTATATGGTTATATAATATATATGGTTATATATAAATATCGTGTCACAGTGTTTGTCCTCAATGGACTCCTAAACCATTAGGAGTCCATTGAGGACAAACATTGTGACACGATATTTATATATATTAAGATAAATTCAGTTGAAATATTTAAACAACGTGATAATACCTAAGCCTTATTTTATCAGAAAAACAGAAAATCGGCGCCAACTTTTATCTCAAGAGGGCTTTTGTGTTTTGTTGGTAAAACTTATCACTAATAAACCAAGTGGTTTATTATGTTATTATGCGATAAACAATTATTATCGTACAGATTTCAAGTCGGGCAGAAAATGCAGCGCGAAGTACTTTCAGATTATAATTTGATTTGTGATAAGGTCTTGTGGACTTTTATCAAACAGGTGTGGAAAGTCACGTGGAATTGTAATGTAAAATGTATATTAATAAACAAAAAAAAAACAATAAAATTAAACAAGCAAGAGACAAAGCTTTAGCAATCTATGTATATATCGTATATATATTAAAATAATGATTAAATGTTCTTTATTTACAAAACAAAACTAAATTAAGAGAAAGCAAATCTTTAGAAGCTCTATTACCATGACTGTTATTTGTAAATTCTCGCACCTTGGGTTCCGTACCATTATTTTATATGTTGTATCGGAGCTTCCTTGAATATTTATTTAAGCGCTCCACCTTAGATCTCAACGTCGCTTCTCATCAGGTGAATTGTGATGAAGCGTAACCCCATCTAGTATTAAAAAAATATATATATACAGAAGATTTTCCTCATACCTAACAAAATACCTGTGTATTCTAAATAGTGTAGTCACAGACGAGTATTTAATACTCAATAAATAGCCGGTTAGGCTGGCTAATTAGATACCGTCTAGGTCTGGACAAATTAACCCGTTTTTAAATACCTACGACTTATTTTACATCAAAACAACTTATTGAACATATAACTTTGAATTTAAGTACATTAATCTACCAATTATGAGCGACTGTGGCTCGTCTGGAGTGTTGAAATCCACACGGCTCGGTTCGAATCCCACCTTGCGTCAATGACTTGATTTTCACGGTAAAAGATAAAGTGGGATGAACCCCGAGGGTCCATGTTCGTAGGGCCATAAAATCCAAAGACATGTATCCTCAAACCCACTCTTGGTCAGCGTGGCCCATACCTTTCTCCACAAGTGACAAGGCCCCGAGTCTCAGTAATGGTAACTTATACTGGTATTTGTTTAAGATGAAATCATAACTCATTCAGAAACGCACTATCTATCAATAAATATATCTTTTTATATATAAAATGTCCATGTCACAATGTTAGTTACCATATTCCTCCGAAACGGCTTGACCGAATTTTACCTAATTTTATGTGCGTATTTAGTAGGTCTGAGAATCGGCTACTATTTATTTTACATAACCCTAAGTGATAAGGGTTGTTCACCCTTAAATATATATTTTTTTTATTATTCGGCGAACTTTTTTGTTGTAATTTTTTTATAATGTGGCATAAAAAATACATACCTACAATCCTAAATTTTTATCACCAACCCCTATTTTTTATGGCCATTTTAGTAATTTAATCATTTTTCATCCCGCTCGATAACTGATCAATTATAGTGTTTTTAACTGTACTTAAGGCAAAACAACGTTTGCCGGGTCAGCTAGTCTATTATATCATAATTTCATGAAACACTTCAAAGCTAAAACACTCAAAAAAGAGACGAAGAAAAAACAGTTCTAGATATTAACGATCACATCACAACATCAAACAAACGAACTAATCAGAAAACCGCCGCCAATCTGACAACGATTAGCATTAGGTATTTTGCGTCCATTTTGTAGTAAAGCATCGCATACGATGCGTAATATGCTGGTAACACTCAAACAGTTTTACAAACACAAATTAATCGTGATTACGCGCAATCATAAGCTTTTTTAACACGCGTTTCAACTTTTTTAGCATCAGCCGTTTTTTTAGCGGCAATTTTTTCATGGCGGCGGTTTTTACCGGCCAGCCAGACGGATTGGGACCTAAGAACAAACGTAAAGACATTAATAGCTGCGTAGCTAAGTGTCGTAATTGTGGCAGTTAGAAGCAAATTTTGCGTTTCAAGATGGTGATCATTCAAATTGGTATGTCGTTTTGTAAGTTAAAGTTTTTTTTTACAACTTTAGGTTTGCGTTAGAGTACAGCTTGCCTGGTGTTACAATACTATGGTCTACGATGTTACACGCTTACCTAGAAAATACCTATTAACTATTGATTTCAAGATCCCCAAGTAGACTGTGGTGAAGTAGACCTTTATGCCGAGAACCATTGAGGACCGCATCTTTTTCAGATATTTTACTACCAAGCAGTCTACAGGCACTATTGCAAACCAGTTTGATGGATAATGTGTACGAAGTAACATCTAAAATTGCTCTGAGCGGTACAACTCACAGTTTAAAATGCCAACGCAGTTAGGCAAGAGTAGTAAATTTTTAAGCACCATTCGTTTTTCCATCTTCTTCTTCGTATTATCTTCTAAGTGACCAAAAGCTCTAGAGAATTTCAAACTTGCATAAGATTTCATTTTCATTCAATACCTATATTCTATCGTTACAATCATTCCCAATTTCGTATAAAAATCAATACCTATACCACAATACGATTTTTTCGGTCGATATTCATAATACGATTCCTTCGTGACCAAAACCAATGCAAGTTAATTGAATTGTAACTTTGTTGGGTATCGATACCTTGGGACCAACTAAGTCATTATTAAAACCATAACGCATAGAAATAAAAAAGTTTTGGAAAGTTTCTCTCAAAGATTTTTACTGATGATGTTCTTGTAGTTTTATCTTTCTTGGTATTTATAATTATACTATTTTACCGACGATACAAATCACTATAAGAATATTGTTGTCTAAACAAAACACTAAACATAATCATTATTCAGTCACTCAAGAATTCGTCTAAATCAATCTACAACGTCATTTCCACAAAGATTTCATAAAGAAGAAAATTATTTTCCTGTTTTGTCATTGTTTTCATCTCAAGGTTTCCAATGAAAATAAGTGTTAAATAGTTGAATTTCAGGACATCTATTATTCGTCCTTCCAGTTGACGACATCCCTAATGGTTAAGCTCTTTGCTCTGTGGTTATTGTATTCTGGACCCTATGTCATGCAAATTGTTTTAATTGAGCAATGCGCAATTCGAGGAGCGATCTCGTTTCCAAGGATCCAAAGGACAATGAAACCATCTATCAAGAGGTTGCGCGGTCAAACACGCCCGATCGTTTGCGAATAATTCTAATGGCTCTATTCTTGTTTGTTTTCACATTTTTTGTGGCTCATATTTTTTATTGGCTCCGTCACTGAGGGTTGCCTTGTCTGACGAGTTTTGTTCGAGTCTATGAATTGAATGGCGATTCTGTAAAGCGGTTTCTTTGTCGTCGATCTATTATTCATCTAATACGGCTTCGATATATCTAGGTAGTTATGCTCGTTCCGAACTCCATCATCACATGTTTTGTTTATGTAAAGGAAATTGTTTTCGTCCGCGTTGGTAGGTATAAAGACAGTCGAGATAATTTTACTTTCAAATGTGTAATCGTTACGCGACCGAGCTTCCCATTTGGCGAGGCGCGACACATACCTCCGCATTGCAAAAACGAAACCGTGAGAAAACGGAAAGATCCTCATCGTGCGGATCCGTTAAATCGCGCGATGCCAAATTTGGTCAATACATAAACAATCGTCCGCGAAGGTGCGCGCGCGCCTGGGCCCCTGACCTTGTTCCGCGCACGCCGCCTTCCCCCCGCCTCCCCGCACCCTCCCCGCGCCCGCGCCGCTACACACGCCACTTTGATTTCCACAACTTTATGTAATCAACGTAATGTAATTTTAGAGATTATCAGGATATCTCATGGCTTGGTTTTGGATCCTATTTTATATTAACTACTCTATATTTCTGTTTAAGTACATGCACTAGATACCTGCGGCTTCTTATATGCTCTCGTTTAATATAGGTATGCAGGTGTAAGTATTTTGTAGGTACAGTGAAAAAATTATACCTACTTTACTTACTAGGTAAGTTACCTAACACACATTGGCGTAACAATGCGTCTCTCTTCTAAAAAAAAACATTATAAAATAAATCTAAGAACGGTAACTAAATAAAATCAAACAAATATTTAAAATTAATAACAAAGCGCTCTTAAAGTTTGGATAATATAGAAGTTTGCTGTTGTTTGCGTCGAAACTCGGTTAGGTACGTGGAGGCACTTGGCAAATAGAATAGCCAGGCATCACCTTGAGCGTAAACAAAATCGAGTTGTCCTTGTTAGGCTAACTTGACAATTATGAAAAAGTTACGAGGGAGCTAGGAGTCGTCACGGCTCGAGGACAATGTTTTCTTCCACATATTTCAGTAGTAATCCTACACTCCCGTGCTTGTCCTAATATTGTCAGATTTTGGCTCGACGCCCGGTTTGTACGAAGCGGTAGGGCTCAGCCATAAGTTCCGTAGCAAATAGCTGCGGAATGGGAGCGTTGTCACGATCTATTTATTTGGAAAATCAGCGGTGTAGAATGGGAACTTGAAATACAATTCCGAAGAGGACATTCCTACGCAACAGAGCATAAACAAGATATATACCCGAATTTATTTATGGATCTTCACCAAATAATGCCAATTGAAAAGCTAAACTAATATTCAAAGCATTTGAATCTGTAAATGTATACCTAGATTCCAAGATTTTAAACAGATTTCCAAGTGAATTCGCAACTTGTTTCGAAGTCAACAGATTTTTGTGGAAAAAATTATGAGTATGTATTCCTTTGGAGGCTAGTTAATAAAATTAATAACCTTCTGAAAAAATAATCAAAACATCTGACACGAAATATTCTGCACCATCAAACTATATTACAATAACAACAAAGACTCACAAAAGCTTATCTTCCTCAAACAACTAAATTGATGTGTGGATCTCACAAGATTAAGAACATTGTTTACACATTCAATACGATGGGATTTTCAAAAGATTATTTCGCAAACACATAAACTCTATCTGTAATTGCGACAATACAGTTAATACTTTTCAAGTTATAAATTATCCATCTTTGTTCGAACCCGAAACAAATGCGGGAACATCTTTTGAAGCAATGGGTAAACCAAATGCAGGGTTCCAAATTCCTGCGGTCAGAACATTATCCGAACCCTGGGGTTCATGTAACCAGCTAATTGTATCCTAATTGCGTTTACTCTAGAGACACCGATACGGCGAGGTCTCGTTGTTAACGTTGTACCTTTATAGGCGGAAGGGTTGACCTGAGTAATCTTATTAGCATAATTTGTAGATTTTAAAGTAGGTCGGTATAAATTGTTATTTAGGTACAAACTACCAGAGGAGAATACTGGTTGAGTTATCAAAACAAACGTTCATTCAAATTCAAATTTATAAAGTTTTGTAAAACCAACTCAATTAAATTCTAGTTGATGGAACAAACAAGCTTTAAGAATCTAAATAAAATGTTGACGACCGCGTCTCGAGAGCTGTGATCACGCTACGACTGTTGTGCCCAACGCGATATTTTTATTTAAAATTGTGCGTTCCATTCATCACAAGTTTCCGCAGTTAATGTCCAATATAAGCCTGTTTTTTGCTCGCGCAAAAACCGTACAAGCCAAGGCCAGTGTTGAGTAATTCGACGGGGATTGAAGGATTCCACAGCCATAACCTATTCACAGTAATCGATTAAAGGATGAAGTGTGAAAGCTCACTTTATGGTCCCATTAAACGCTGGTAAATACGTCTGTACTTCTCATGGTCAAGAGCCAAACGGAACCAGATAAACAAGTAGAAATAAAGCAAGAAATTAGGGAAAACAAGTTAAATATACATGGATAAAGAAGCATACCTAGAAACATTGGCTCAATAGACTTAAATGATAAGCCTGTCAAAATAATTTGAATAGTTAATGACTGTTAAATCCGCGCCAACGTTTGAGCGTAGTAGGTATCAGCTTCTGTTCTCTACTTGAAAGGGCGACATGATGAAAGGATTTCTGACACAATAAATACAAATTGCTGAAACATTTATGAGTCTAGAGAGGTACCCGTCAAACATTTGATAAAATTTATTTGATTCCTAGAAGCCGGGAAAGCTGAGCTCTTGGAAATGGGTTATCTTAAAACTGTTTATTGTGTAAGAGTCAGGTAGGCACTTACAGATTAAGATTTAGAGACGTAATTTTATAAAGATATTCATACGCCTAAGCTTGAACTTGCTTAATCCTTAACGTTTTGGTTATGGCAAATTATGTCTAGATCTAAATTGCTTTTATTTGTTTGGCTGCTGCGACCTTGTCGTTTGCCTAATTTCGATATTTATTCGAGCAGCTGATTCAATCGATACATAATGAGATACAGTGCCTGAGCTTTTGTGGTAGGTATTATTAATTTTGGCTAGACATTTAATGTATGTACCAACAGATAAAAGTAAAGATTTATTTAGTAAAGATTTGTGTTTTAAAAATGAATAATGTGATAATCTATTCCGGTAATAATTAGAATTGTAAACTAACTCAAAAATACACCTCACCTTAATTGTTGTCTAGGTACTAAATATAGGAGGAAAAAATTTAAAGCTATTATTAAAATAGTCATATTGTGGTCAAGTCTAAAATATGTTATGTAAGGTTTCATAGTAAAGTAATTAAATACAAAAATTAGAGTAACTATTCACGTTTCCGCAGCATTGTATCATTAAAATATTTTATCAGAATCGCCTACGCACAGGACAGCTGTTCAAACCGTTCCGATTCCGACTATTAAATCAACCACTAAAGAGATGTTTATTCGAAGTTAAGTACGTCGTAAATATAAATGGATTCATGAAAACAATTGGGAGTATATGGTCCAACGAGCAAGTAGTTTATCAATATTTATTGAGTGTTCAGAGGAACCCGGAGGAGTGGCGCCTCGTGTTTGAAATCGCTTCGCTTGAGCACGTGGCAAAATTACTACGAAATTGGAATCTGATTGAAGTTGTTATAAATACCTACGCGATCGTTCGTAAAATTTTATTATTGTTTCATTTTGAAATAACTCAAACTCAGCTTTTTGGTAACAAATTTGGTGTGGTTTTAAAATAACTTAGGAAAACATTGTCATGATGAACTCTCCACTCTATCTTACTCATACATCTGTAAACATTAAAACTCCCAGGAGATTGTATGAGATGACTACCTAAACAACGAAGATAATATTAGTTTCAGTCAGAAAAGCCCTGCAGTTCAGTACGGACAATGCAATAAAAACCATAAATCAGAATATTAAACTCTCCAATTCGTGGGCTAGGAAAAATCTGCCCATTGCATCCTCGCTCGTAGGATGCAATTGATACACAACTTACTTCCGACATAGATTACACAGCTCTACAAAAAATCTATTTTTTTTTTTGTTGCTCTGGATATTATTGCAAATTCTTAAGTTTTTAAGTGCCCAGATTACGAATATATTCGTAAAAGTACTAAATTTGCTCGTTTCTACTAATTGAATTTTGAACTATTTATTGTCAAAATTTTAATTTCCAGTCATTTGTTGAAAAAAACACGAGCAGATCTTACAAAATCATTGATATTTTCACGAATTGCGTGTATAAATAGACCCAAAATCATCATCATATCAAAGGCAACAAAACCACTGTAGACCAGTGTTATGGACTAACGGTAGTGGAAGACCTAATGCCAGCTCGTCTAGGCGTCTAATGATAATCTCCGCACAACACACGGCTAGACAGGCCACAGCCGAACTGCAGACGGCATCGTCGTCCCAGACGGTGTTACGTCAAACTATCTCACATCAAGATAGTTTCCCGGTGCCACAACAATGGATCACTTGTTATTCGTTATTCCATCAGTAATACAAAAGGTTGTCCCACACAGTTGCCATTGAAACCTTGTCTCGTACGACCTTAAGTTTTCTCGGTGAGTGTCAAGGGCGCAGAAAATGTTTAGTGCGAAATATTCTGTGGTGTAGTTCACGTTATATTTGTTGGTGTTAGTTTTTGTGCTAAGAAAAGAATCTGTCCAAGAAAGGTGATTTTCATTATTGTTTAGATCTTTTAGAAGCTTCTTCTTCTATGACTTTTTCCCGCGAGGTGGGGTCAGCAAAGCAAGCCTTCCTCTTTCACACTATTCTGTCAGCCGTCATCTCTTCATAAACTCTTTTTTCTTTCACATTAATTCAGAAGCTTTGGAGTATACTTAAGTTAATAAGCGTTACTTTAGAAGCATATTATAGATAAATCCAAAACACGATAAAATGTATGTATTAAGTGTCTTTATGTGATTATAACTTCTCCAGCACACAAGGCATTAATATTGAAATTATATCTAATGGAATATTATTCATGAATTAACAGTATGATGAGATTTTTTTATTTATTTTCGTTCATATTAGTATTTTCTCTTAAATTTTTAAGCAACGTGGACTGTTAAAACAACTAAACACGTCTATTCGATAATTTGGAAATCTCCAATGTGCCAATTTTTTTTTTCTTGGAAGTTCTAGACGCAAATAACCAATTACTTAGGCCTTTAGAGGTACCTCCGTTGTTCACAAATTATGAACGTAAATCGCTAAGGATTGGCGAATGTTGCCTAAACAAATATTTCCGAGATTCGGCAGACGCGATAATTATGATTGATGTTCGATAGACGCTAATTACTTTTCTGAATTTCTTTTTGAAGCAAGCAAGATCGATAGCTTTATTAAATTTGATTTTAGGTAATATGATTGGTCGTGTATCGACTTAAGATTAAACCTATGGATTTATATCTACAAAAATATGTAAAATATAATAATATAGTAGGTATACTGCCGCGTTCTGTCTGAAACTACCTAATTGTTAATTTAGTTAAAAAATAATAATTCATCTATTTCATAATCAGTTTAGTTATTTTTCTAGTTCCAATTAATATTATAGGTATATGTTGCTTTGTACATGTTTGTTATTGTTTTATGTTTTTTGAAGGCGCCTTTCATAGGTTTTCCTGTTACAAATTAATAATGATTTCAATTTTTATTTTTAATTAATTGGATAACCTAATTATAATTATATATTCCTTTATTTTTTAATAGCATTAACACGTGAAATAAAATAAATATCCATTTATAGTTTTGAAGGAAAACCACTGAATTTCTTTATTACTAAGGAAATTAAAAAAATAAGGTAAAAAATTAGATGTAGATCTTTAATTCTAGTTCTTTTTATTTTTCTTGAAAGTATACACAATTAAACGGGCCAAAGGCATGGACCAGAGAGTTTCATAACCTCCAGAATGGGCACATCCCACTTCGGAATTAGATTATAGTAACTAAGCAGCCTCTCTGCTAAACGTTATGATCGCCCCGATTATTGGTTCTAGGTTGGAGCGAAGACTGAAACTTAACAGAGCTTTACCGTTGTAGTTATAAAATTCAACGAGTCGTTAATACAGTCTATCTAGGTATCACTCTGATACTGCAATCAAGCAGCAAGCCAACGCCAGAAATGTCCTTAAGTTGTTTCAAAATCTATCAGAAATAAAAAAATACTGTTTATGTTAATGATATTTCGTTTCTCTTCTTCCTAAGAACACTTCGTTTGCCTTTTAAACGAATCTCTTTTTATTACGTGCCTAGTTTTTTTTTTTATAAATTGTGCTCTATATTTTAGTTCTTTATCATATTCTTCCGGTATCCTTGGGAATGTCAATCAAAAACCAAACGAGTCTAACAGGAATCTCATACCAGTAACAATAACACTACTCCCCTTAGTTGTGACATTTAGAGCCTTCGAGTTAATATCAAATTGTCGGATATACTTTCCAAAATGTTACGACAATAACATCAGCGAAACGAAATGTTATGTTATCTTTAAGCATTCTTATTTATACAATTATAATGGTATTTAAGAAATGTTCATCCGAATCTGTATCCAATCAGTTAAGCATCTGATCTTCCCGCGCGTTTTATTTGTACTTCGAGGTCATTTTTTCTTAACCGAAACCGTCTAAGAGAGCGGAAAATCCGGCAAATTATTATTTACAGTCTCCAAGACCGAAATAGAAAGGGTTTACTTTGAATTAATCTTTGAAGGAACCGCTTTCACTTTTTGATCCTTTTTACGATAAAGTTGACCCTCTTGGTCGCTATTAAAACTTGTAAGAGTTTGAGTTGACCGAAGGGATTGGATTACAGGTTTTTTTGTGCGAAAACTTGTCGGAATCACTTTTCAGCATAATTCTAACAAAACATGCCGAGTTTTATACGGTTGGTTAAGTCTCTAAAGATCTCTTTGAGTCGACTTGTTCACTTGGATTCGTTTGTTTCGTACATGATTCTCGCTACCACCTTTAACTGCCGTTCGAGAAAGAGTGGCGTGTTTAATGTACAACATGCGTCACGCAGGTCTAATTAATCCAATTATCAGCGAACGAACTCATTAGGGTTAGTCAAGATCGTAATTCATAACGGCCAAATCGTTGATGGAAATACAGCAACATTGTTTGTGATGAATGTGTTGACCACATTTTTGTTACTAGTCAGTTTCTGTGAGTTTTATTCCACGACTAGTATTGTGAGTTAGATTATTTGAATTAGAATTTGATGTCCCCTTATTTTCCTGTATTATTATAAGTCATAGAACTGTTTTAAGAATTAGGCATTTTTTGGCTCTATGGACGATCGTAAGTTTAATATAGCTTAAAGATTGAATTATTCAAATCGTCTTTCTAAATTTCACTGAATGCGTTAGAAAATCTAAAGACTATATTGTCCATGAAACCACTTTTCCATACCAATGGGCAAAACTTATTTAAGAACTAGAATAGATATGTAAGATACCAAAGGTAATGAATGTAAGTAATCCTACGTTGGATGGGATCGAGGATGTTTATCCTGTTCCTTCATTAAAACAATGAACCAAACAAGCCCCAAATAAAGATTTACTTGTTATTCGGTCCGAGAACTCTACTATACCATCCAATTCAGTGTGAGATCACCTCGTAGGTATTTTAATTTGGATCTCTACGATGACCTATCTCAACCATCAAGCAAACAAGTACTAGCCGACCTGGATGTGTATTTATCTAACGCCCCAAACAAGGCCCCGCTTTAAACATCGACTGTGTCATTGACTAATGGAGCACATTTGCTATACTTATTGAAATCTTGGGTATTTACGTTTGGTAAATTTGCTTGTGGCATGAGATTCGTGACTTCTAATATGTTTTAGTAGGATACCCCTAGTATACTGAATGATGACTTCGTGTCTTCTAGTTAGATTTTCGTGTTGCTGTTTTTGTTCCATTTTCACGAGTCCCACATTGGGCGCCAATTGTCATAGTCTTATAAACATACCTTCCCGTATGTTTATAGAGCTAATTTGATTGAATAATATTTGCCTTAAGATCGTTTGTAACATTCGTCTAATAAGATGCGAGTTCTCATTTGCAGGGGCCATGTGAGGGTGTGTTGGGCGACGGCCGCCGGCGCGGTATTCACGCGGACCACCTGGTGGAACCAGTTTGTGTTACATTCGGCACATTCGTTTGCCATCGATCCATTGTTACACCTTTCAAATGAACCCTCGTTTCAGCCTTCCCACGACTACCTACTACGATACTACGGCCAATTTATACACAGACCAAACTAGAACTTGAATAATTATGCAAATAGACGCACGTAAACAAGCTAAACTGTCAGTCTGGCATAGATAGAGCCAGGAGAGCAGGAGCGCAGCGCAAGGACGGAAGAGAATAGAGAATTAATTAGGGGGTTAACCTTGAGCCGGTGCACAATAGACGGGAGTGGAGATCGAGCGACGCCGCGGAGATGTAAACACGGCGCGGCACCTGCAGCGGCGTGGGGCGAGGCGCATCGATCCCTCGCAGCGGCTCCGGGGCTATATCTAGACTTACTGGGACCCACAACATGTAGTTATAGGCAGCGGAGTGCAGGTTAGGCCGGTGTTTGACCCGGTGCCGAGCTCGCGCATGCGCCGCCCGCCGTAAACACGGCCCGGGCGAGCACGTGGCTGCAACACTACACTATACCCACGCACCGTCGGCCGCCGCCGCGATCACTCCCAACACCAACACTTGCAGTAATGTGCCCGCCATAAAAACACAATCATTTGCACAGCACGAGGGATATCGCGAGAGGCGGGCTGCGGGAACACGTGCGACGCAGCCCGCTGCCTCCGGCGCACTGACGCCCGGCACGCGCCCCGCGCCCCGCGCCCCTCGCCCGCGCGAGCCTTGCCTCCATTCAACGCATTTTCTGTCATAAGAAAATCGATAATAGCATTATACTTCCGCTTACAAGCACGCGCGGTGCATCCCAACTATGTCACGAGGCATGTACGCCGTGGCTTACATTTCTTAGGCTACCTTCCACACATGCTATCCCGGTACAATACGTCGCGTAGTCGGTTAGTTCCCTACCGGATCCTTGCCGCATGTGTGCGGAGTGAGGAACGCGGCGTCGTCGCCAGATAATGATGTTGTTGTTTGCACATGTTACATGTTTGTTACGAGTACGTCCGCGCTGCGATCATTCATCACTACACGCGTACCTACTTGTAATCTACACTTCCCACATATGTAGATGTAGGTACGCAACACCAATATTAAGTATTTAGTACACGGTATACCACAGTAAGGCTTAACATCAGGCAAGCTGTGTTGCGTGAGCCTTCTCAGAATTTAAAAAGGTATAAAGGTTTATGCAATTTAAACCGACATACATTTTAATACATTATATTGTCGAATAGACAGCGTCGAACGGGAAAATTCAATATTTTTTTTCGAGTATATTTGATTATTATACCAGTATTAAGAAATATTTGCCAGTAATGCTCGTAATTGTGCACATTTCTAAGGAAATCTTTTCAAACAATAAAAATCAAATTTGAATTTTTCCGTTTAACGGAAGAATTCCGCCTTAAAATAACGAGTTATCCATATAGATAAGTAACAATAAAATAAATAAGGCATAAAATGGCCAGGAAATATTAATTCCTAAATCAATAGTATTATTTTTTTATTAATAATATTACCAAAATAGTTTATCTGTGTTATAATTCCAGTAAAACGCTTAAAAATTGGTATGAGACATATTTTTTTTGCAATTTTACCGCGATATCTTTTGCCTTGACAAATGTCAAAATTCCTCACATACAATCCGAGCCCATACTCGGTATGTACACGGACTAAAAACTCCATTGAAAAGTCAGGGACAATGAATGAACTTGACCTACAATTCAATTAAATAAAGTACTGCCGTAATTTGACCCACATCGGCATCGCTTGATTGCAAGTAGGCAGATATAAATTAAAGGGTCATTACAGCCGAGTTAGGTACTTTATTTATTAATAAATAATGAAATAAAAAAAAAATTAGAAAAGCAATTTAAAAAAAGGTAACATTTTTAACCGACTTCAAAAAAGAAGGAGGTTATATATTCGACCTAATGTATTTTTTATGTATGTTCACCGATTTTTTAGCCATTTGTGTACAGAGTCTCAAAATCTTTTTATTTAAGAATGAGAACGTTATTTTTAGGGTTCCGTAACTGAAGGAAACGGGACCCTACTACTAAGCCTCCACTGTCTGTCTGTCACCAGGCTGTATCTCATAAACCGTGATAGTAGTAAAACTGAAATTTTCAAGGTAACAACAAATATTTAAAACAAAAAAATATTGAGGGCGGCTTCCATACATTAAACGTGTTTTTTTTGCTCTATATTAATAACGGTAACCGATAGACGATTAAAAAAATATTCAAAGAACATTTACTTGTACGAGTATGGTACCTTTCAAAATAAATTAGAAAATTAAAATAAAATAAATAGTTCAGGGGGGCAATCCAATTCCATACAACTATCGTGTTTTTTCGCCATTGTTTTAAGATAATAATACGGGTCCCTTCTTGTACGAGCTCGAATCACACTTTATTTTCAGTTGCTAAAATATTTTGATGGTTCCGTAGAATAAGGACCATGCGTCACTTTTTATAATCTTCTTCTTCTACTTCACCTTATCCCATTTAGGTGGGGTCGGCACAGCAAATCTTCTTCTTCCACTCTCCTCTATCAGACGTCATCTCCACACTCAATCCTTTCTCTCTCATGTCTTCATTCACACACTCCATCCATGTCTTTTTCGGGCGGCCTCTTGCTCTTCTTCCTTGCACTACCATTTCCATACATCTTCTAGTGACATGCTTCTCCTCTCTACGCATCACATGTCCATACCACGCTAACCTTCTACTCCTTATTTTCTCCCTCACTGGGGCTACTTTCACACTTCCTCTGATGTACTCATTCCTTATTTTGTCCATTCTTGTCACTCCACACATCCATCTCAACATTCGCATCTCTGCCGCATGCACTCCTCTTTCATATCCTACCTTGGTTGCCCAACACTCTGATCCATACAGTACGACAGGTCTAATGATCGTCTTGTAGATTTTCCCCTTAAGCTTAAGGGGCATTTTCCGATCGCATGTTGTTCCTGAGACCTGTCGCCATTTCATCCATCCAGCGTTTATTCGGCTCGCTACATCACGGTCAATATCGCCGTCGTTTTGGAGGATAGAACCGAGATACTTGAAGTCGGTGCAGACTGGCAGGGATACGCCATCTAAGGCAATTGGCGTGAAGTCCGAAGATCCGCCAAAGTCACAAAACATGTGTTCTGTTTTCGTTCGACTGATCTTCAGACCCACGTTCTCCAATCTTCCCTGCCATTGCTCCAATCTCCTCTGTACCTCTTGCCCTTCCTCGCCAACAAGTACAATGTCGTCGGCAAACAGCATACACCAAGGCGCCTGCTCCTGTATATTTGATGTTAGAGCATCCATTATAAGGACGAACAGGTAGGGGCTTAAAGCAGATCCCTGGTGTAAGCCTACAGCCACATTGAACTCGTTGGTTTCGCCAGCTGCAGAGCGCACATAAGTACTAGCTCGACCGTACATAGCCCGAACAAGCCGCTGGTATTTCCCTGGCACTCCTTTCACATTCATACTCCACCACAGAACCTCACGGGGCACCCTATCATACGCTTTTTCCAAGTCAACGAACACCATGTGCAAGTTTTTATGTGCGCTGCGGTATTTTTCACATAGTTGGCGAAGTGCAAAAATGGCATCCGTTGTACTGCGTCCCGGCATAAACCCGTACTGGTTCTGTGATACCTCACTTTCCTCTCTCAATCGTCTAGCTATAACTTTCTCCCACGCTTTCATACTATGTGACATGAGCTTTATTCCCCTATAATTGTTGCATACCTGTACATCACCTTTGTTTTTGTAAACAGGTACAAGTGAGCTTTTGCACCACTCGTCAGGTATGACCTCTTCGTGCAACAATTTATTGAAGAATAAAGTCAGCCACGTCCATCCATCTGCTTTCAAAAACTTCCACACCTCTATTGGGATTCCATCCGGTCCAGTAGATTTACCATTCTTCATATCTTGTACAGCCTTTTTTACTTCTTTCATACTTACTTCCCTTACTACACCAGCATTCGTTGGGACATTTTGTAAATCACCACTCCAGTCATTCTCTTCATTCATCAATCTTTCAAAATATCGCATCCATCTCTCTCTTATTTCTCCATCATTCGTTAACACTCGCCCAGAACTATCTTTCACGCACTTAATAATACACACAAAATAATGTATATAATTTATTTTAGACATCATTTCATCAAAATTAGGTTTGAGTATTGATTGATGAATTAATATTTATTTATTGTTTCCATGGCCTTTTTATGCCCGAATTATTTATATACACATATTATAATATAATGAACCTCCACCTAAAATTAAACAATTCTTGTATTTTAATTAGATTTTTATTTCGAACAAAATTAATTTGACAAGCAAATACAAGTGCCTTATTTTATTTAGTCAAAAACATTTTAATACGTGCTTATTTAAATTATGATATTAAACCTAGGACTAATAAAATAATTACTATGTTGACAGTTTGAATTTTCAAAGTTTTTTGGGTATATTGACAAGTATTTTGCAGATCTGGAGATGTTTTCAAATTAGAATAAGAAATAGTTGCAATATCAAGTCATTAGTAAAAAATACACTATCTCATTTATGCAACATTGGAATCATAACAATAATACCTTAAGTTTTTACATATACATTAATTAAATTTTGCTGTTGTTTTAGAAAAAACGTACATATACTTTGTTATTTTTATATTTTATATTTTTTGAACACCTTGTTGATGGTTTTCTATGGACTTTATGTCTGAAAATATGGATTTGTGTTACAAAAGTTTCATTGTGTTACTTTTTCGTACGAGTCAACTCAATAAATCAAACTTTTTATAACCTCAAGAAAGAAAACATTTAAAAGTGAATGCCGTCTCGCTTGCTTCTTGAAGAGATCGAGCGATAGGGAACGAGGGAGCTTTCGAATGATGAAAAAAAAAAATGAGTAAAAAAAATCAAGACATTAATTTACTATTCCTTTTTTTTCAATAATGTGAGTGTTGTGTATAAACTACATTGTGCAAAAAAAAAAATTAAGGTCAATTTTATGTGTGATTTTAAGCGTCGCATATAACCTATAACAGATGTCTTTACTTAATGACATAATTTTATGTGTAACATATAAAATATTTTTTTCATTTTTAAATATGTCTCATTTTAATTTATTACTTTATCATGTCTAGAGTTTTGTGTATCATTTAATTTAACAATTTAAATTTTATTTACGAATATTATTTTACGTCATATTTTAATTTGAGATTTGAACTAGAATACATTTTTTTTGTTATTTTTAGGTAGTTTTGGAGCTGGTACAAATTTGTGTGCGTTCTAAAATCGGCAATATTTTCCATTTTTGACATGTTATAATGGTTTTGTCAAATCGTGCCGTCTCTTGCTAGTCAATATTGAAGAAAAGAGACGGGGCTACCTTAAATTTAGTTTAGACTTATATACGCTATAATAACCACTATTGTTTATTTTTTTATTGCTTGTATTTAGCGGCACTTCAATAACTATGACTTATATTCAGTACATATCTACTTAATTATTTAATGAATGTTAATACCTAATGTTTATTTATATAAAAATGCATTATATAGATTAATAAACACTCTGCTGAGCTAAGAGTTATTATACATTTGTAAACAACTAATATGACCATAAAGTATAAAAAAAAACAAATGCTTAAATTCCATACCTATACCAAGTAGCATTTCTTGAAGAAAAAAAAGTGACACTTTACATCTTTTTTCAATTCGTTACTTCTGTCTTACTAGAGTAAGCAATCTTGCGTATTTTGTGTGTGTTTTTATTCTTATTCTTAGTTTATTATGTGTCCAATTTTAATTATTATATTTTGTCTTGTGTAGATTAATTTGTCACAATAAACTATTTTCTTTCTTTCTTTCTTTCTAACGTGACGTCATAGCTGTATATTGTATTCCTTATTCAAAATCTTAAATTTTTTTATTCCTTGTCATAAAAGTATTCATGCAACTTTTATAGAACATATTCAACTTCAGCGCTGCTGATGATGATGGTTTAGAAACGTCATCATTTTTTATAGTAATCTTATTACGAGTTTCTTTATCTCAATCTTCTTTTCGTACAAGTCAAGAGGCTGAGCTCTAGTGCTCCAATTTTGAGACTTCGACGGTGATTATTAAAATCTGTTTACATTGATATTTTGTTTATTCAAAATCTACATTGTAATTCAATGGTATTAATATTATTATTAATCAAAATGATTTCACCAGAAAGTATATTTCGCTCATTTGTTGCAATAATGGCGTAACTACTATAAAGAGTTTTTAACTGGCCTTTTTTTAACCCGACGTTGTAACGTCAGAAAAGGCAATTCACAAATGACCCTCGCGCCATCTAGCGGCATATCATTAAAATAACAATTCGGTCGATGTCTCTCCGGGTGGAAATACACTTTTATTGGTGAACATTATGATATAAAAAAAACCTATTCGACAAAAAAATTAATTCCAACGTTGTTGCACCAAATGAACGATTTGATGTTGTAGTTGCATGAGTATATCAGGTGTTGTAGTTGTATCAGTATATAAGTGACGTCACAAGACATACAGTTCAGTTAGAGGAGGAGGACCTGCGGCGGCGGTCGGTGCGGCGGCGCGAGTGCGAGCGAGACCGATGCCGGCGAGAGCCCGAGCCAGAGCGAGAGCGGCGACGCCTGCGGAGAAAACATATATTAAAGCATAGGCATGATGACAGGATTAAAACGTAAGAAGAAAGGAAGAAATCACATCTTATCGGTGACCAGCGATTAGTCGCAAAGAAGCTGATTAGTCTCGAGCACCGTCGTAAAGTGGTTTGTCTGTCAATATTTTACAGATTGCACTTCGGTGAGTGTGCGCAGGAGTTGCACGATCTCATCCCTCCTTCACCCTTCCACTACAGGACCAGTGGGAGGTCAGCTTTATATCATCCATTCCTTGTGGAGATTCCAAAAATCCGTACGCAACGATTTGGCTCCACATTCATCATGCGTACTGCTAAGGAATGGAATGGATTGCCTCCTACTGTGTTTCCTATAATACATATAACTTTGATTTTTTCAAGGCGAGAGATCTATTCTATTTTAAAAAAATGAATTGATTTATTAATTTTATTTAGTCATGTGGCTTGTATGCTTTCCGAACGCAGAGCCGGGGTCGTCACACAGTGAATTCATTTATTAATTTTTTATTCATTTATTCAAATATAAACATAACCTTACAGCATTTTACTATATTATATTTTATTTATTTATTGTTAGGACTGCGAAGCTTTGGAAATCACTACCTGAGTCTCTGTTTCCTGAGAGGTATCATCTGGGGGCCTTCAAAAGTAGAGTGAATAGGTATCTTCTAGGTAAGTGTGCCACACCGTAGACTTCAGTGCAGCTTTACATCCGGCTAGCTGTAGTCAAAAGCTAACCTATCAAGGATAAAAAAAAAATTGGCTAACTTACTTAGGTGAAGGACTTCGTTTCTTGCTCTTCTGTACCGCTCGCTCGGCGTTGCGTCGCTTCTCTATGTCGAACCCGTCCGAACTGCTCGACGAAGTGCGCTTCTTTTTCGCTTTTGTGTGGAAATAAAAAAAAATTAAACCACAATTACTAATGAATACACACAAACTAATAAAAGAAAGTATTTGTGTGTGTGTATGTTTATGTTTGTTACCACACTCAAACGACTAAACCGATTTCGTTGAAATTTGGTATAGATAAGATAAAGATAAAGCATTTATTGATAATTATTCAATTATACGTCAAAAATTTAAAAATGACAATATGAAATACAATTAATTTGTAATAAATGTCAATATGGAATAATATCAATATTACCTAATAAAATAATAACAATTTTCAACAATTACATGTCACGACAAACATGATACACATAACATTTTTTTCCGATATTAAAAAATTCGTCCATAGAATGAAAAGTTTTCTGAACGAGCCAATTCTTGAGTTTATTTTAGAAAATGCTGACATTACATGCATTTGTAATATCTTTAGGCAAACAGTTAAATACCTTCGGCCCTATAACGTGCGACAACTTATCCGAGCACACGAGCCTCACCGGCACCCGCGCCATAGAGACAGCCGTAGAGACAGGTAAGACCCTGGATTAACACTTAGGCTACTTTTAATCCCGGATTGACGCGGGTAACACCACGAAGTGCAGCTAGTCTTTCATAAATATGGCATTTTATCGCTCTACTATGTATAATTTAAAATCAACCAGTTAACATCGCCATCAAGCGCCATCTATAAGTATTTTCTTGAATCGATTTCACTCGGGGCACGCAATCTACTATCGTTATATCCTTATACGACTGCAGCGTGTTGCCGAATTTGGCAGCAGATAGGCTGCACGCTCGATTTGCAGCGCCATCTAGGTTTCATGTTTTGCTTCGACCTTCATTGTGAGAACTGTGAAGCTTTGGAACTCTCTTACTGAGTCTCTTTTTCCCGAGAAGTACAATTTGGGGGTCTTCAAATCTAGAGTAAATAGGTTCCTTCTATGCAAGCGTGATACATCTTAGACCACAGTCAAGCTGCTCTCTAAACGTAAGCCTATTTATCATTAAAAAAAATGTTTTTGGAAAACTTTCGCGCCACGCAATTATGGCAAACTTCCGTCCACGCTTTACTGTATGGGAATCAGCAATCCTCTCTAGTATTCTGATCCCTGGTGGTAACCAACCTACCTATGACGCGTACTTGAACGGTTATTTTTCTGTTATCTGTAACACTCACCTTGCGCCTTGTTCTCCCGGTCGCGTTGCCTGGACTTGATGAGCCTGACTATCTCCATCAGCTCCTTGCGAGCCTCGTTCCTCTCTGCGTCCTGAACAATAAAGAATTCAAATTAAGGTTATAGTAGTTTATACAACTGTCATATAATGAAGGGTATTAAAACACGAGTGTAAGTTTATCATAATAGTGTCGCGTAGGCTCCAGAAAGTGTTACCTCGAACTTTCTAGTATAGAAGATTCGAAAACTTCTCCCGAAAGCCGCCTGTTTGTTTACGTGTGTAAACAAACATCTTCTATCTCACTCACACACTACCTCGAATTCTCCTGGGGAATAGTTCCGAACGTTCGATATATAGAACTTACGAGTGCTTGTATGATCGGGTATAAAAAAGCGGACGGAACGTTCGGAGGCCAATCAGGAAAGAGCGAGCAATGTTATAATGAGATTTTACGATATCAATATTATACCATCATGTGAAATTGAGTGTTTTGTATAATCATTACGCCAACAAGGTCGTCATATAATAAATTTGTTATTTTTTATTACTTTTAGGCCCAGCAGGTCAAGCAGTCGTTGTCTTTTGGCGGTTTGAAAATTCTCGAAACCAGAGCCTGGCGACTACTTACTGATTTATTGAATCGCTATTTTGTCTAAATCTATGCTACTTACCTTTTTCTTCTCATCTTCATGCGACGACTCATTGGCTTCCTTATCGGCCTTCTCCGACGCCGACTTAGCTGAAGCCAACTTCTTCTCCAGCGACCGATCCCTTTGTCTTTCCGACGAGTCGGAGCGAGAACGACGTCTCTTGTCTTCTCTATTTTTGCTCACACTTCGGTCTCTGCGCCGCTCGCTCCTGTCGCGACTTCTACGTCTATCCCTATCTGCGTCACGGCTTTTGCTTCTACGGCGTCTCTCGTTGCTTCTACTTCTTTCTCTGCGCTTATCACGCCTATCGTCCTCTCTGTCTCGGCTACGGCTCTGTCTCTTTCTTTCATTGCTTCTGGATATACGTCTTTGATTGCTGTTGCTTCTATCGCGTCGACCAGATTTGCTTCGAGAACGGTCTCTGGGCTTTCTTTCTTCTTTTTCCTTGCTCGGGTCTCTACGTTTCTCTTTTTCTATGGACATGCTTCTATCACGTTTCTTCTCTTCTTTGATTTCAATTCTCTCATTGTTTGGGCTTTTGGTTCTTCTTCTTTCTCTTCGATCGTCATCTTTGGTACGTTTTTCCGTTCTATCTTTGCTTTGTCGGCGTTTCTCTGGTTCCATACTTCTGTCAGACTTGTCATCTTTGACAGGCGTCTTGTCACGTCGGTCGGAGTGACGACGCTCTCTGTCACGTTTTTCCGTCTCTTTTCGAGCGTCGTGACGTTCTTTCCCGCGTCTTTCCGGGGGTGCTGGGCGTTCTTCTTTTCTGAAAATTTGTATTATTTTATAATGTGGTAATATTGTAAAAAAATACTTATGTAACTTCTCCGTATGAGCTGTGTCGAGAGTTTTCATGTAACTCATTGTCTACTTGAAATTTATGTACGCGTTTATGCTCTTAATGACATTACTTATACTTGCTCAAATAAGAACAGAAATCACCAAGAGAATCGAGATGGAATAATCCTTATCTGTTAATAGCTGGTGAACGTGCGACAAAGAATTAACATCGATGGCAACATTTCCACACTGTTTCGGAGGTGCAACATGTTAACAGATAAAAAAAAAAAACTGACGAAAGCAGATATAAACATCAAATGTGTAACACGTTTCACATTTCTGAACCAATATAAGTAACTAAAACCTGAACTTGACATTTTAATCTAGATTAAATACTCAAGACTTACTTCTGAACATTTTGCCCCCTGTTGAAGGTACTTCTCAGAAGCGAAAAGGGGTCATACCCCCCCTTATTAATTTCCTCAGGCTTCGAGCCGAGCCCTCCCTCGTGGGGGGCTGATACGGTGGAGGTGAGCCGAGGCGCAGCTTGCACCACAGTGGAGGGAGGCCCGCGGCGCTGGAGTGGGGGGGACATGCGCTGCGGTTGGTCGCGCTCTCTATAGTTGGGGAACATAGAAATTATATTAGTTACATCCTTGGCGAAGCAATTTCAATAACTCTTGAGAATTCCTGTTAGTTAAGGACCACTAGGCATTAACTGGTTAATTCGGAAACGTTTCCGACAATAAACTGCACGCGGATGCAAATATCCGATTTTAGAAAAGGAGACCGAGTGAACCTGTCATCCGCAACCTGTGACTGTCGAACATGTCACTTTTCGAAGAACATTGTCGGATGCATTTTTCGATCAATAAATACAAGATTCAGTGTTGCATACAAACACAACACAAAAAAATACACACGTACAATATACACAAAAATAGAAATATGAACATGTCACAAAAAATATTTCAATTGTCAACCTTACCACTTCTAAAGGTTGAGTTTCTACTAGTGCCATAATAAACATAAGCTATCTTGCTCCGCGAAGACAGCCAGTGCTCGTAAAATTTTATGGGCGTACGCGTACCGTGAGCGTTAGAAAATTCAACTGTATTACTATGCTAATAACGCTTAAATTCCTCAAACTCAAATAAGACCAGACTCTTACTTGTGGTCTTATTTTCCTTGCCTTTAGAGACATCACCTTATATGTAGTACATATTTGATCGAAGGATGAATTCAAAGATACCTGTTCTTATTTTCCTTGCCGTTTTTATAGACATCACCTTATATCTAGTACATTTTTGATCGAAGGATGCATTCAAAGATTAGCTGAATAGCCCTACCGATCTTAAAGGCCTCTCAACTGACCTCTGATCATGTTTAGGGTTGACCCCGAGCGCGCGCGCCAGCATATCTGCCCGGGATATAGGCGAAGCGCGCACACGCCGCCGCGAATCCCGCTCCACGCCGCGTCGGTGCGATTCTGGCTCTTCTGTGTAAAGATATATATGAGAAACGCTGATACAGGCTTACTGTTTAATAGTTCTTCTAAGGTTAGCATAAGCAGCCCACTATACGTTCCCACTGCTAGGACTCGGGACCTTCTCTCACGAGGAGAGAGATATAGGCCATAATCCACCACGCTGGCCAGGTGCGGATTGGCGGATGACACAGGACTTCGGATATTCTGGTCCTCAAACATGTCGGTTTCCTCACGATGTTTTCCTTCACCATAAAGTGAGTGCAAATCCACACAACTTGAAAAACAAGTCATTGGTGTAGGGCCGGGATCGAACCAGGGGCCGTCTGATTGAAAAGCAGACGTTATTACCACCGAGCCACACTCGCTTTTAGCCACTTCGCTTCGCTTCTAAGGTACTTCATCCAAACAAATGTTTTTTGTCAGCTTCTTCTTTTTGCTTTACCTTATCCCACTTAGGTGGGGTCGGCACAGCAAATCTTCTTCATCCACTCTCCTATATCAGACGTCATCTTCACACTCAATCCTTTCTCTCTCACGTCCTCACATTCACACACTCCATCCACGTCTTCTTCGGTCGGCCTATTGCCCTTCTTCCTTGCACTTCCATTGCCATACATCTCCTACTATGAACCGTGCTAGATAAATGAAATTATCACAGATATTGTAATTTTGTTATGTATGGGGGACTCCCATACAATTTAGAGACTTTTTGCCGTCTTTTTACACATTATATTTCGAAACCCTTAAAATCGACCTTATGGATGCTTCAAGCTTCGTTCCTTACTTGATAACAACTCTAACGCGCTTACCATCGTGCTCGACATCTTCTTCGAAGTCCAAAGCGTTGTAGTCGATTCTCTCGTGACGCGAACGTTCTGTAAATGTTGTCGATACTTTGAATTATGTTAATATTTCTAAAACAATTTAATAAAAGTTAGATTTTTTGTTTGACGCTAATAGGCTCCAAAACTACTGGACCGATTTGAAAAATTATTTCGCCGTTAGGAAGCTACATTATCCCCGAGTATCATAAACTATATTTTGTTTAGCTTTGCAACAATCCCAATAGTAATCCTGATCGGTTCAACCGTCTGAGTGACAATGAGTTACAAACATCAGCATCGACATTCGCTTCTTAATACTGTCTTAATTACTTCCTAATACTGTCTGCACCCTGCGATGTTTAAAGTAACCTATGTGTTTATTCGGTTATTATCGCCACAGCAAATTTTATCGAGAAAGCAAAACTTTTGAGTCCATTAGCTCCGCTGAACAGATTTGAATAGGGAATTCTTGACTGGGCATGCACCACCTTTGGTGAGCGTATCACGTGTCATATGCCTAGATGTATGGTATACAAATAAACATTCCTGAATGTAACTCGAGTTATAGGGAAGTCAAGGATTTGGCCAAAGATAGAACTACCTGGAAAAAACTCGACAGACAAGAGCAGAGTTCTTAAATATTGAATGAATGAATAACCCCAGTTAATATAGAAAATATTTGAAGTTAGTGTCCTCTGAGTGTGAGCAATACATACCTAGTGTGGTATCACACTCTCCTTCCTCCTTTTCTCTTGGTTCTGGAGTGCCGCCCTCAGCGCGACCTTAAATACAACATATTTTTTTTTTGACTAAAATAAAATATGTTTAGCGGGCGCATCGACCGTTGCTTAGCTTCGATGATCTCGTCAGATCACCTTAGCTAACCGAGCTACAGGCACTACTTACGTTCCCTGGATGATCCCTCAGGTCTCCTTTTGCTTTCTGGAGGCTCCATTTCTGAACGCTCCTGCTCGGCGCGCTGAAACACGTTTTTTACTTAGCCTATACTAACTTATAAAACAAATTAAATGTGTTATAGACGTATAAAATATCTTTTTAACGAGTGTTAAGCTCAATACGCTGTCACCAAACATGTCAATGTCAGATGACATGGCGGGAAAGAGCTGTGTCACTGACGGCAGTTGGATCACAGAGTTCGGACGGTAAAGTTACACTCACTTCAAGTACTTCGTCTACTTCGTCACTTTATGTGCTTTACGTGTATATTCGTTTCTTAACTAATTGCCGGCAGTGAAGGGGCGACACCGAATGGGACCAAGACCGGGAGCGGGACCAGGACCGGAACCGGGACCAGGACCGGAACCGGGACCAGGACCGGGACCGAGACCGAGACGGCGTGCGGTAACGCTGCTATAATGTTGTGTTACCTCGAACTCTGATAGTTTGATGATGCGGCGCTGCGCCTGCCGCCAGTGCGGGGGCGTCACCGAGCGAGACCGGGACCGGGACCGGGACGGCGTGCGGTAACGCTGCTATAATGTTGTGTTACCTCGAACTCTGATAGTTTGATGATGCGGCGCTGCGCCTGCCGCCAGTGCGGGGGCGTCACCGAGCGAGACCGGGACCGAGACCGAGACGGCGTGCGGTAACGCTGTAACAACACTAATGGTCACAAAACATGCAAATGTATGACTATACTTCTACTTCTTCATATGAGCAAAGTGACCAAGCTCTGGTGTCGAGTTTTAAAGCCCCCAAAGGCCTCTGACTATACTTATAAATAAAATAAAATAAAATAGCCTTTATTTCCCTAAAAATATTACATTTCACTAATTAATTCTTAAGTTGTTTAATATTCTACTTAAAATTTATTTATTTATTTATGTATATTAGGGCACCCAAAAGCGGGTAAAGGACTCCTCCTTGCTGGTCCAGGCGTTGCGGTCTTGGGCTAATCTGGTCCACGTGACTCCAGCCTGACTATACTTAATCAAGGTTATTTGATAAAGTAAAACTTTTTCAAGTTTAACTTAGCCAGAAGTACCTTACTACTGGTACTTATTAGTAGTGCCAATTACTAAATTGGCAACGTAATCATATTCACGGTTTAAACCCAGCAATTAAACATATGTTACGTTGTGAATAACTGAAAGTCTTGAGACACAGTTGGTGAATTCTCAGCATAGGCTGCTAACCTCTTTTGAGGGACAGTGTCATCATCGGGCTGTACTGCGGTACTTTCCTGATACCAACCCGTCCCAATCGTGACCCATCTCGATTGCAAAACTCAGGGCATGGGATCACAAAACTATAATAATAATAGTTTATTTATCTAAAACAGATGTACATTCACAATTAGTTTTACAAAAATCCGTCGTCCTATTAATCTTGTTGATTTACGCTATAACATTTTTCTTGTGGCTTCTGCACTAGGAGAACCCTGTTTCGCAAAAGCCACTTCCAAATCATTATAATAGAATTTGTTTTTCCAAACCGGTGCGGATTTTAACCAGGTACCCTTTAACCTAAATATCTTGTATTTTTAAAGCTAAAACAGTTTTTAGGGTTAGTTTGTTAAGTGGCATTTTATAACTGTGCATATTATTACCATGAGATATTAAAGGGCCAGGTAAAAAAGCCTATTTTTGTTATCCTTTATTTGGAGTAATCTATCCATAGAGACAATAAGCTTTATTTGTGACTATTGAAATATACGACTATAGCGACGCATTCTTCTTATTATACAGTTAGGTCTTGTGGCATATTTTTTTTTAGTCTCTAAGGAGGCCCTCTTCTGGTCAGTTCTCTAATCTCTTCATTTGGATGTTGCAGGATTGTTTTTAGGTATTTTAGGAAGTATTAAAAAACCTATTAAAAATAATAACTAAACAGAATACTTACAAAAACTCCCCTGCCTTTTATGATCCGTCCACTGCGGGTGTAAGCGTTGCGGTCGCGCTCGCGGTAGCGCATCCTGAATCATACACAATACGCTTCATAACAGAGTCAAGTTAGAATGGGAAACAAAACTACTAACCAAGCTCCACGGCTAACCAGCCGTGTGTGAATGTGAAAAAAAAATTTTTTTTTTTGAAAAACCTTTTAAAATCCTGCTTTAAATATGCATTGAGTTATGATTGTTCCAATTCAAAATTATCTTTCAATCAAGTTACGAAACGTTAGAGTTCCGTAACACGTTTAAGGTAATTTTACACCGATAGTTATTTTTTTTAACTAGTCGTTGTTTTAATTAAAAAATGCTGTTATTATTTTAAAAGTAATAAGGAAAGCATAAAAAATCTCCCTTTTTGTGGGTTGTGATAAATGGTAATGATATTATCTAGAGTCAATCAATTTTTAAATGTATTATATTAAAAAATCCTTTCTTTGTATGAAAAGGCAAACATCAAAATAAAGTTATTTTATAAAGTAAAGATTCTTTTATATAACATACTGATACAGGGGGTATTGTGAAAACAAGTACATAAAAAAAATAACTATAGAACTAACGAACACTGTAGTTTTGCGCATTAGAAACTGCTTAAATATGATTGTGGTATTAACACTGCTCATCCAAAATATTTACAAAATATTTGTTCTCAACTTACATGAGAAAGCGACTAAAACTGTGAACAGAATATAAAAAATATTTTTTTATTAATTGTAACCTAAACATAAAAATAACAATACATCACAATCCTATGCGAGCATCCAATGGTAAAATTGTATTAAATACTAAAACTATGACACTTTTATCTATATTTCTATTTCAAAGTCCGTCAGAGGAACACATCAAAAATGAATTTTATACTAATTACTTTTCAATTTGGATTATTTTATAGCCAGTGCGAAGCCGAGCATGGCTGCTAGTGATCTATAAAATAAAAAGATAAAGATAAATGTATCTCTCTTTCCTTCCTCAGATTGGTCTTGTCTTGGTCCCCCCTACTCTCCCCCCTCGATGCAATGACAAACAAAATATATAGCTTATGTTACTCGGGGATAATGACGCCTCCCAACAATCAAACTTTCCTCTTTTAATAATAAAATTGATAATCATCATCATTATCAGCCCGTAGTGACCCACTGCTGAGTATAGGCCTCTCTTCTTGTACGCCACTCATCTCAATGTTGCGCTGCTCTCATCCATGTCCTGCCTGTGATGTTACGGATGTCGTCGACCCAGCGTGTTAATGGTCGACCGACGCTTCTTTTGCCAGTCATAGGCCTCCAGTCCGTCAATGTTTTGGCCCACTTACCATCGCTCTGCCTCGCAACATGTCCTGCCCAGCACCATTTGAGTTTGGTGATTGTCTCGACGTTCCTCACGCGATCTTGCAATTTGATGCCGAGCATAGTACGCTCCATGGATCTTTGAGCGACTTGAATTTTACTAATCTCCTTAGTAAGAGTCCATGTCTCGGCACCGTACGTCATGGTGGGCAGGACAGGTGGAACATCGACGGACTTAAGGATATCGTCGACGATATCCTTAAGTCCGACGACGACGAAAATTGATAAACATAGAGATAAATATACCTCTCCCTGTCCTTCCTCGGATCAGGTCTGTCCTGGTCTCGTCCCCCCCTCATGAGGAACTTGTTGGTGGGCACGGTGGGGATCTCGTCCGGGTCGATGTTGGAGGTCACCACTAGCGGGTGACCGCCTCCTGCCGGCTCCTCCTCGGATGCCGATACCGAGTGACGCCGGCTGGGAAGCAAAGGAGGGTGTTCAATACAAAGGAGTGTCAAGTCTAATTATTTATTCACCGACACAAAACATGTCATTCTGTATCTGTACATGTAAAATAATTTTGCTTAGTTTTTTAAATGTTCTTCTTTGTATGAACTAAGTGGCCAAGCTCTAGTGGCGAAAGTTTTTAAGCCGCCCGAAGACCTCTAGCTTGGCTTAACGACTGCTTGTGCTATGTCTAACAGCCGGGACCTGCAATTTAACCGTGTATTCCGACCCACTATAAAAACGACATACTGTTTAAGTTTAGAAGTTCTTTGGTCGTCTTACGGTTCTGTCATCAGAAAAGATCCATGGCACCTTTCAATATTATATGAGCATAAATAAAATCTTACCTCTTCTTCTTCTTTTCTTTTTTCTCTTTCTTACTCTTCTTAGACTTTTTCTGTGTCCTTTCTGAATCAGACTCGCTTTCCTCTTTTACTTCCTTTTCTTTACGCTTTTTGCCTGAAACAAAATAAATGTAAAGTTGTATATTAATAATTTGTAATACAAATTATAACTATTTTAAATTCATTCATTCATCAAATGTAATACAAAACATTTTAAATTTCAACATATTTTTTTTTTATTTATACCAAACGTAAAGTAGGGACGTCATGGCCAAGTTGCATAGTATTTAAACAGTGTTGTAAATAGAAACTTGAAATTGGGTTTCTTACATGATGTAAATGAGGACTACAAAAGTATTTTTAAAAAATTCAAGCCCCAAAAAGAGGACCTTTAATATGAAATGATCTCTCATTTATAAGCTTAAAACAGTTTATATGTTTATGTATAGTACGATTTTCAACAAGAGGTTCAGCATCTATTATATTTATTAGTCTATGGCGCCATGTTAAACTATTTCTAGTTTGTATTGTGGTTACTATTACAACTGATATACTACATATACATACATAAATACTTTATATCGATACATATATAACACCCAGATCGACAGCCAAAAAATTTTGTTCTTCACAACAAAGTTGGTTGTGCACGGGATCCCAAACCTGGGACCATCTGGGTCCGATTCCCGGCGCGGCCAACATCTTTGTACTTAACTAAATTGGTTGGCTGTGGGTCTGGGTGTTAAATATGTATCTAAATAAAATATGTATGTATATGTAGTATATGGTTGTATTAGCTACCATAGCACAAACTAGAAATGGTTTAGCATGGGGCTATCCAGCTGTGTGTGAAATGTGTCCTAATAGTGGCAATTCTGGCGAACACGCGACAAAAGTTAATTTAGAATAGCCCTATCGCTTTTCATCATTAGTGAACAGAAAGAGACAGCACGATCTGAACCACACACAAAACAACTAAAATCACTTCAAATATGGAAAATGTACCTTATTTTAGAACACACCCAAATGTATCAGGTCTAAAACCACGTGCATTTTCCATATTTGACGTGATTTTAGTTGTTCTGTCCATGGTTTAGATCTTACCACCTCTTTTTGGTCATTTATTGAAAAGAGACGAGAGCTACTTTAAATTTAGTTTAAATTTAGTCGTATGTACGCCAGAATCGCCAGCAATAGATGACAAAATTAAATATTTAGTGTACTTCCGCTGTAATCCGAAATCCAAATTAAGACAAGTAAAGGAAAAATTAACTAAGATTAATTTCTCTCGACTTGTCGTTCGAAGAGTCAGCATCTCCTGATGATGCCTTGTGGTTAGGCGAAACACGTGTAGAGTTAAGAATTTCCGAATTGTGATAGGTAACGTTAATCTTAGTTAATTTTTCCTTTACTTGTCTTAATTTGGATTTCGGATTACAGCGGTAGTACACTAAATATTTAATTTTGTCATCTATTTACAATGGATTTCCGCAAAGTAACGCCTGAGTTAATAAGTTAATCGCCAGCAATATTTATAAATGTATGTGTATATTACGCCAACGGGGTCGTCAACTCACCAGCTTTAAGCTTGACGAGTTGTCCGCAGTTGGTGACAGTGACATCCTGCAGGGGCCGGGCGTTCCTGTCCACCGGCAGCGCCTCCAGCTGCTGCACCAGCGCTGCGCCGCTCACTACGTGACCAAACACAACGTGCACACTGCCAGACAATCCAGAGATAACGTTTAGTTAGAGGAATGAAAATAAATAAAAACATATAAAAATAAATGTATAAAAATAAATTAAGTATATAATAATATATTATAGAGAACCTTTGTTAAGTATAATTGATTTAGCAGTGTTAAAATATTGTATTGTACATATTGGATATATTTTTTTTTATTAACCTGTAATATTTGTCAGAACAAAATAAACGAATTTGTATGATAGGGGGTTTGAAAAGGTGGTATTTGATCGGCCACAAGTCAAGAAAAATATGCCGCCAAGCAATATTAAAGAATTTCCTATTTATTTATCTCAAGAAGTTTCCTTGAGGCAGACATCTTGAGAGAAAGTTAGTACAAACTTGCCTTGGTGGAGACCTTCGGCCAATGTCGCTGATATACATGCGGTAACTGAATTATATTTTAGTTTGTAAAACTGACATATGTATATGGATAGTTTAATTTTTTGGGAGAAGACATTGGCTCCCAATATACAGTTTATACAACTAGTTTGGAAGCCTTTGGATTCCATATAACTTTGTTGATTTTTATTTACTGCATCAAATAAAGACATTTTGTATTTGTATTTGTACAATGGATTTCCGCAAAGTAACGCCTGAGTCAATAGGTTATTCATCAAAAATATGTATATTAAAAAGAAGAGGTAAGGGTAATAAAGCAGTACTCACTTGTCGAGATGCGGCGCGGGTTGTGTTGTACTACAACACAGAACAGAACAAGAATGATAGCGGGTGGTGTGCGCGTCGCTCGCCCTCTATACAACAACAAGCATTTCATACAACCACACACACATACTCCTATAACCTATTCAAAGACCTATGAAAACAGCAAAATCTTCAATTTATAGTTTTTTTTATATTAGGCAGCAAACTAGAATAAATAGAATAGTAACTTGGCCGATAAAATGGTTCCACACGTAATCGTAAGATACCGCGGTGGGCGGGGGAAAACAGCAACCCGCGCGCCTACGTGACGTTACATGGTGTGGTGGCACGGCACGGCGTACAAGCTTTGTTTGTGTGTGTTTCGTTGGGATAGCAGTATAATTATATAAATAAAATTGTGTGCGTAGATGGATCCAAATTCTAAGCGGCAATTGTATGGAGTTACTCTTCCGTTTATTCTAGTTCGCTGATATTAGAAGATATCTATTATAGAGGAGTATGGTGACTAACATTGTGACATGGAAATTTTATATATTAGAAAATATATATAAAATTTCCATGTTTCATGCTAGTTACCGTACTCATTAGAAACAGATTGACCTATTTTTACCAAATTTTATATGCGTATTCAGTAGGTCTGAGAATCGGCTACTATCTATCTTTAAGGCAAAACAAGCTAGTAATTTTATACATCATAAACGGTATTTTTTTTTTAAAATTATCTTAATGACTGTCTAACGAACATCTTTAAGAAATTATGTACACTTATTCTGGTACCAATTCCGATTTACCAATAACAGGAAAGGAAAGTAACAGGTTAAACAGTACTTATTTCCATTTTTTATCTCATACATACGTCTGAGTGGTAAAATAAGTAAAAATATTTTTGAGTACTTCTTTAGATGGTCTTTGAGCAATTTTATAAATATTTTTACTGTTTATGATTATAATAACGAAAAATCTGTAAATTCCAGATTTTGCTGTTGTCAGACAATATAATGAATAATTCAGTAAAATAGAACAGTTATTACACCAAAGTGCTAATCTTTTACTGTGCCACTCTCGGCTGCCGTTACATTTAGACAAATTGTGACACCAATACTATTTTAAGTGGGACCCTAAGTAATGTAAGTTCAAGTAATTTTTATCAGTCTTAGGCTTATGTTGGCCCAGCGTGCAGGAGAGTTGTTACTGAGATTATTTTGTATATGTAAAAAAAAATAGTAAAAAACTGAATGGAAAAATTCTTAAGTAATAATTTTTTACAGCTAATTAGTGCTACAAATTAACTAATAAATATAAACGGTCATCTGGCAATGACTCATTTTGAATTTTGATACGTTTGGCAGGCGAAAAACGATAAATAGTAAACACAGCAAGCTACCAGTATCTGGCCGCTTGCCAGTTGAAGACTTTTTAAAGATCCAGTGTCTGGCCGATTGCCAGTTGACGGGATAATAGACGAAATGTATGTTTTTTTTATATCATTAATACTTATACGTAAATTTTTCTTTGTATGAGCTAAGTGGCTAATCTCCTAATAATTAACCTCGCCTGCATTTATGTTTATTGCTTGCTCACTGCTTCGAACCTCGCCTGCATTTATGTTTATTGCTTGCTCACTGCTTCGCTTTTGCTTGCTTTGTGTATCAATAGGCGTAGTGCAGCCGGTCCCAAGCCCGGGTAAAGAGGGAGGGCACTGGGAGGGTGAGGATGACAGGTAAAACTGACATCGGCACCCCCTCTCTGGCTGCCCGAGGCCAGCGCGGGTGATGGGGATGAGACTACCCCCCTCCTCCCTTCCTTTCCTGAAAAACACCCCTTCTCTCCCTTCCATCCTTTTTCCCCTTTCCCTTCTGGGATCAGTCTCGTCTCCATCACACGTGCGAAAAACCGGGGGAGTGAGCGGCTAGGGCATCCGCTCTCACCCATCACATGCTTGCCCGCTAACCTGTGTTCTTGTTTCCACAGTAACCTTTAAAGAAACTTGTTGAATTTAATAATGGAAGGCAAACATATGGATAATGCGATGCCATGCGACCCGGCCAGCACCCGGCGCCAGGAGGTTTCCGGGCCTCCTGGTGGGAAGTTGGCGACCGAAGGCGACGGCGGGGTGGAGCTCCAGGCTTCGTCGGCCGCAACTACTACTGGAGACGCGCCGGCAGCGGCGACGGGAATGATACCTGGACCAGTGCAGAAGATGGGGCGCGGACCGCGTGCCAGTCGCTCCAATTCGGAGAAACGAGCGATGCGGCACTTGGCGACGCCTCAAACTGTGTTGGAGGCGGCAGGTAACCGGCGGGTTGGCAGCAAGCCTCTCGGGCCCAGAGCCGACCCGCCCGCAAAATACGGAAAAAACTTCCAAAAAAATCTAAAAAGAATTAACTTAAAAAAAGAAGCTGATAGGGTGCAAATCTTGTATCGGCAACAAAGAGAGGGCGTCCTTCAGCTGCCCGGCATGTCGGCGCTTGCGCCGGCTGTCGCGGCGTGCATGTCTCGCGTCGACTTAGCGACTGGGGCAGGAGTGACCGGCCGAGACTTTCTGGCAACACCCCCATATGTGGCCCATCCCGTCAGGGACAGTGTGACGCGCGGGGGTGAGGAGACCCGCGTGAGGCTCGAGCCCGCGGCGGCCGGTGCCAGAGAACTCGGACCCCAGCCCCGGGAGCTAGATACGGCCCACGCCGAAATAAAAAGAGACCTCGAAACGAGGAAAATTGGTAAAAATACTGTGACGGTGGTGGCCGAAACTTCGAAAACGGCGCTCGCAGCTCAACCTTGGATTAGTCCTCAACCTGCTCCCGGTCTTGTCAAAGGAACGGGCGGAGATGAGGAGCGAAACGATGGCCCAGGCTGCGCCGGCGTGATTAGGGCCGAGGCGACCACCGCCACGGATAACGTGGAGACACCGGAGGACAGCGGTCGGGGACCCAAACGTCAGCGGAGCTCCGACCAGATTTCGCCAAGCGTCGCGTCCGCCGACAAAAAGGTTCGTTTGGCGGGTGGAACCGCTGTGTCTGGGTCCCGACCTGATGTTGCCGGAACAAGATTTGACGATACTGAGGAGAGGGGAGTAGGACCGGCGCCGTCGTACGCTGCTGTTGCTAAGGTCTATCGGGTGGTAGTGCAGGATAGGGGCGGCGTCTTAATGGACGATCTTAGGGCAACCCTCCTCAGAAAAGTTATTGATAAAGAGCAGTATAGCCTCTTCAAACAAAACCGCGGCAAACCAAAAAACGAGCGTAGGTTGCCGCGTTTCTGGCAACTGCCTCGGCTCACTCAGGGCTGCCTTAGGATGACTCCCAGCGACGACTTCACACTGGACTGGTTGGCGAGGACGGTGGAGCGCCTGCCGGTCCTGTGGGAGGGGTCGGGGGGTCTCCGAGTCATCCCGGAGAGTGATTTGCCGAGGTACGTTACCGCGGTTATATATATCCCTGACTTTGGTGAAGACAGGGAGGATCTGGAGCGATGGCCGTACATCCTCCGGGAATTTCTGTCTGAGCTAAACTCAGGCGTAAATTTAGAAGAATGGCCCATATTTAAACATATTGTGCGGCAAAAGGGCGAAATTTACAATCATATTCTGGTGATGGGCGTGCCTCCATCAGATATGGACAACCTAAAAAAAGTAGACTACCGGCTCCATTACACAACGGGGTCGGTATACGTCAAAATCAAAAATAATAAATCGGGAGGTAACGTGACTGCGACAGCAGGAGCAGCGACGACTTCCTACGCCGAAAGTGGAGGGACTCGGACGCTAGCTGACGCAGGAGCAGACGCGGTACCTCCGGAAGACAAGGAGTGGACGAGGGAGGAAGTGGACCGACTTCTCGAAGTGGACGGCGTGGGCGGGGGGGATATCTCAGGTGATATAATGAGCTTGACTATCCTCTCGCCCCTGTCGCTCATGGAGACGGAGAAGGAAGACGACCTCCCCGGCTACTCCCTTGACCAATAAGATCGCGGCTCCCCTATGAACCGTTAATTAGGTGCAGTAGTTAGTTAAGTATAATAATATAACAATGAATAAGCACGATAAAAACTCTAATAACAATAGTAAAAATCACAAAAATAATACAAAAGTTACTAAAAATGACACAACTAAACATTTAAATAGGCTAGGCAAAAATCACAATAATCAGTTAAATTTTTTGCAAGCCAACATCCAACACAGTTCTACGGGGACGTCCACGTTGAGGAGATTGCTGGATACCCAACCGAACACAATTGCACTGGTCCAGGAACCATATCTTGAACGTGGGAAGGTAGGAGGTTTCACCAATATTGATGGAAATATATTTGTTCCTCCCCTGCAAAGTAAGACACGTACCTTTATATATGTACCTAAACTTTATAGAGCCTTTATGGTTACACATCTGTGCAGTGATGATCTTACTGTCGTTAAATTAGAAACGGGCCTACAAGGTAAATTAAGCTCTGTTATCTTAGCATCGGTGTACATGGATGGAAACACTGAAGCGCCTCCACCAGAGTTGGAGGCTCTTTTCCATTACTGTATGTCTAATAATTTAGAGTGTGTTGCAGGTGGTGACGCAAACGCACATTGCACGGTCTGGGGCTGCCCAGACACAAATGAAAGAGGAAAGGAAGTGCTGGATTTTGCGCTTCGGCACAACCTTACTATACTAAACCGAGGGGCTGAGCCCACGTTTGTAACGTCTTGGGCTCAAACCATAATAGACACGACGATAGCTACTGACGAAATCGCCGATTCGATTAGTGACTGGAGGGTGTCAACAAATGAATACTCCGGTTCCGATCACCGATGGATCAGGTTCGGTTTAGAGATAGGAGAACACAAACCAAGAACGTATAGAAATCCAAAAAAGACTGACAAAACAGCTTTCTCTGATCTTTTAGAAGAAGCTCTTCTGAACACACAGAAAGTGGAACAGACAGACATGCTTAAACCATGTGAAATAGAAGAACTCGTCCAGACAATAGTAAAATCTCTAAGAGGAAGTTACGAAAAAGCGTGTCCTCTTCGGACGGAAACCCAGCCGCGCTTACACAAAAAAGATAGATGGTGGAATAAAGAACTCAGTACGCTGAGAAAAAAGGCTAGACACCACTTCAATAGAGCCATGAACACAAAACTGGCTGAGGATTGGCAAGAGTACAAAATAGCAAGACACCAACTTAAGGTTCAAATCAAAGAAAATCGCAAAAACACATGGAAGAAATACAGCTCGTCTATTCAATCAGAAAGCGAGACTGCTAGACTGAGGAAGCTGGTATCGAAAAACAAAAGTGTAAAGTTGGGTACCTTAAAAAATACTGATGGCACTTATACTGCTTCAGAAGAAGAACAGTTTGACTTATTGTTAAAAACCCACTTTCCGGACTGTATAACGGACAATGAAGGAGGATGGCAAACCCAGACTCAGCAAGAACCATGCAGAGACGACTGGAATTTCGCCTCACGCATAGTAACTGAAGAAGCACTTTTATGGGCAATCAGCACCTTCCTGCCTTATAAGGCCGCTGGAATGGACGAAATCTTTCCTGCACTTCTGCATTGGAGTGTTGCCAAAATAAGAAACCACCTTGTGGCTCTATACAGATCATGCCTAGCCTGGAAGTATATACCCAAGGCATGGCGAGAGGTTAAAGTAGTATTCTTACCAAAACCAGGAAAGTCTGACTACACGGATCCAAAGTCATTTAGGCCAATTAGTCTTAGCTCCTTCTTGCTGAAGACACTAGAAAGACTTTGTGACAAATATATACGCAACGGTCCTCTGATAGACAAGCCGGTGCATAAAAATCAACATGCGTACCAATCTGGTAAATCGACAGAAACCGCGCTACATCAAGTGGTATACAAAATCGAAAGCGCTATCGAACATAAACAATCATGTCTAGTCACATTTATAGACATAGAAGGCGCTTTCGATAAAACGACGTTTCCCAGCATTGTAAACGGGTTGCGGGCTCATAACGTCGATGATAGAGTGAACGATTGGATCACAACTATGTTGTCAAATAGAGCAGCCAGCATCGAGTCGTCCACAAACTCACGCTGTGTCGTGACAAAGGGATGTCCTCAGGGAGGAGTTCTGTCTCCATTATTGTGGGTAGTGGTGGCAAACGAGCTCCTCGAACTGCTCAACAAATATGGTATTACAACCATTGGATACGCTGATGACCTGGCAATCATGATATCCGGTCTTTTCGAAACAACGCTATGCGAAAAAATGCAAGAAGCACTCAACATAGTCGAAAGATGGTGTGAGCGGCACAAACTCTCGGTGAACCCACAGAAAACCGAAATGGTGCTCTTCACAAGAAAACTTAAAATACCTAAAACATTAAAACTTCCACGTCTTTTTGGGTCGCAGCTTACCCTTAGCAAAGAAGTTAAATACCTAGGCATCTGGTTAGACAGTAAGCTTCTCTGGGGTAAACAACTTGACCATGTTACCACCAAAGCTACAAATATTTTATGGCAGTGTACGAGAGCTGTGGGCAAGGACTGGGGTTTAAAACCAAAATTAAGTCACTGGCTGTACACTGTAATAGTAAGACCAATTCTAACGTATGGTAGCATAGTGTGGTGGCCCAGGACGAATCTTATAACCACCATCACCAAACTACAGAAACTCCAGAGGCTGGCGTGCTCCATGATAACAGGATGCAATAAATCGACACCCTCAGCCGCCCTGGATACACTACTCGGATTGACGCCTCTGCATTTGCACATACAGCAAGAAGCAATGGCTGCAGCCCTAAGAATTAAATCAACAAACCAGTGGAAAGGTGTGGGTTCTTGTACAAACCACAGCAGAATTCTAGAAAAAGCAATATCAATAGTTCCTAACTCAGTTCGAGGAACCGACAAGATAGCTAAAACATACTTGGATGGCAAAAGATACTCTCTACAGACGGAGGAGATAAAGCCTCAGAGCGCAACGGCGACTGCTGTCGCTGTTGACGAGGTCTACAATGTCTATTGTGACGGCGCTAAAAACAACAATGGAGCAGGTTGCGGATATTACTCACCAGAATTAGGGATTGAGGATTCCATGTCACTGCCCAAAACCACAACAGCTTTTCAAACCGAAGCAATGGGTTTACTACTAGCGGCGAAAACAGTGCTGCTAAGAAATTTTGTTGAACCTATAAGTAAAAATATGAAGCTAAATTTTATAACTGACAGTGCCGCAACGATCTACGCACTCAGAAAACCGATAACCAGATCACAAGTCATAAAGGAATGTCATTTGACTCTACAAAAACTGGCAGAGATATATGATGTTACAGTAACCTGGACCAAGAGTCATAGCACTTGTCAAGGTAACAATAAAGCAGATCTGCTTGCAAAAGAAGGAGCAAAGAAACAAACGATATGCGCTGACATAGCTGATCTCTGCAAGCCGACAGCTATGGAAGCTAGAAATACACTACGAGCACACGCTGAACGAGAACACCAAAATCTGTGGAACAAAAGGACTGACTGTAAAAACTCTAGACTCTTCTTACCCAAATTAAACAAAAAAGTAACAAATAATTTACTAAAACTCACAAGAGGGGACCTACGTATGATGGTCGGCATCATTACCGGCCACTGTGATCTCAACTACCACCAACACAAAATAGGGGCGACGGACAGCCCTCTATGTCGGGGCTGTCTGGAGGAAAATGAAACGGTAGAACACGTGCTACTGCACTGTGAGGCCACCAAACAAACCAGAAGGAGTTACGGCCTGATGATAGCAGCTCAAGATGAAAGTTCGCCTTCCATTGCTAATCTTCAGACAAACAGACCATCTGACGCAACAGGGGTGGAACAGGTATGCCAGCGACCCAGGGCTGTGCTCCGTTATTTCAAGGAGCTCGGTTGGCTTGGGTAGGCTGGTAAGGGGGGAATGCACAATACGCCCCTAGCGGGATGTCAGTGCAGGTCTCATCACCCCCACTTCAAATTAGAATTAGAATTAAGTGGCTAATCTCTAGTGCTGATTTTTCAAACACCTCAAAAGCCAAGGTAAGTTGATTGTATTGTGATTCATTTATTTGGAACTTAGACTTATTCTCCTGGTTTATTTCTCTTACCCGAGAAGTTGTACAACTTACATAAAGAACTGAGATCCATTTGTGTCCTTCCCTCGGTTTGCCATAGAAAGCAGATATGGTTTATTGTGCTGCAACTCAAAGGTTTCATCTGGAAAATAACATGGAGATTTGAAATGTTTTACAAAAGAAAATAACCACAGTGAATTTGAATAGAGATGAAGCTAATACTTATTTTGACAAGGTGAAAACAAGAGCCAGTTGAAGTCTAGTTGGCAGTAAGCACTAAGTTAAGTTATTTTATAGCTTAAGCTTAAGGCAAATGCACATGGCTAATGAGAGCCAAGATATTTACTTATTTGATTTATAGGCGAGAAGCATTATACTGATGTGCCTATGTCACACAGAGTCGAAATTTTATTTTTAATAGTTCACAAAATGTCCACTGTTCAATGTCAATGTTTAAATAGTAATAATTATCTGTATTTCAGGTTAAATAACTTAACCCATATTAATTTGAATTGTAAAAAGCCAAAACAACACACTAAACATTTTACCAATAATAACAATATTTTCAACTCTCTACATTAGTTCATGGCTTTGCCAAATACAGATAGGAGGAGAAATAAGAAACTCTGTTAAATCGAGTTTCTTATTTCTCCTCTCTAAAGCTTTGAAATCAATTGGCTTTAGTTGGTTTACCTTGTATTCCATACAATGACACATTCTCTTCATTTGAGAACCATTCTCTATAACGCCATAAAATGCACACTCCCTTCAGTGTCATTATATAGAGTTTACACTGTACCTTTAAAGAAAACCATATTTCAACAAACAAACCTTCAAAAGTCCCTCCATAGATGGACTCTCCTCCTGTTCCGTTGGCGTTAGTGAAGTCACCACCCTGGATCATGAAGTCTTTTACCACTCGGTGGAACACCATGCCCTGGCGACAAAAATGTACATTGCTAAAACAGCCACACCAATTTACAAAAAACATCTTGTAATTAAAGGCAAAGGTATAGATTTATTTGTTAGATATATATCCAGTTTCACTAATTACTTGCTCTTGCTATAGTAAAACAATGAATAAGCAAACTGAAATTAAATCAATCTTCTATGCAACTAACTGCAAAAGCTTGAAAATATCGGTTGAAGGAATGGAAAAGCTATTGAGACAGATTCATTTCCCCTATAAAATAATCAAGTTAAGAGCATAGTTCATTTTGATATGTCATATCTTTCTCTCTTGTAAATGTAGTTGAGTAGCTATCAATAATGTTATCAGGCGTTAAATAAGTACCAGATTATAATTAATGGCAAACGAACCTTGTATGTGAGGGGTTTGCCAGTAAGCTTCCCGTTTCCCATATCACCAGCGCAGAGTGCACGGAAATTTTCAGTCGTTTTCGGAGCCACATCGTTGAATAACTCGAAGACCAGTCTGCCGGATGGCAGACCGCCGATTGCAATGTCCATGAACACCCTGTCCCGGGCTGGCATCTCATCGCCATCAACCGTCATATTAGCAGTAATTCGCCACGGAAATCACTAAAAGGCTTGGTTCTCAAGAAAATATAACATAAAATAGAAGAAAGTGGAAAAAACACATGAAGCGAAGTTGATCGGGCTTAGGTATTTTATTTTTGACATATAACTTTTTCTCCAAGTAAAACCACAGCTAAAGCTATTAGGGCCATATACTTGTAGCACATATTATATAAAAATATGAAAATCAAAATTATATCTATACATGATATTTTACTACTATGCTATTTTCAAAAATTATAACTGAATTATTTAACCATGAAACCACTGTTATTTTAGGTAAAGATAATCATAAGCTTACCTCGATGAGTACTTTATGTGTTGCTTTAACACCTGGTTCAAATAAATAATGTTTGTGTTCATTCCGTAGAAGAAAAAAAAAGAATATGGCCGCTGACGCTGAGAAACTGACGGACGCTTCGCTGCTGCTCGTTTTTTGAGTAGAAGTTAATCTGAAATTAAGCTTATTTTATCATTATTCGTAGTACAAATTAATTCAATAGTTTTGTGTATTCAATATCTACATATAAGTGCCAAAATGCATGGTTCTGGCGACAACAGCTACGTCATAAAGCTGCGCGGGCTGCCGTTCGCCACCGACGCCGACGATGTGCTCCGTTTTCTCGACGGGGTGAACGTCTTGAACGGAAAAGATGGTGAGACTTTACTATTATTATTGTAACAAGGAACCTAGCACGACTGACAAGTACTGACAACTATGGTGTCCCTTGATCAACCAACTCTGTATGTCTTTAACATTTCAACAGCAATAAAGCGTTGTTTCTTTCGACTTTCGCTTGGGATCATATCGATCAGCGTCATAATTATTATCGGCAACGCTGGGAATCAACAGTTTACTATTAGTAGTAACCAATAATAGTAAACTTATATCCCAGAAATCAACGTCAAAGTGTATTATGAATCCTCATAATATTGAAATTTTAGGAGTTCACCTTACGGAGGTGCGTCCTGGGCGTCCCTCCGGAGAATGCTTCGTGGAAGTGGAGAGTCAGGATGATGTGGAAGAAGCCCTGAAGAAGGACAAAGAGAATATGGGCAAAAGATACATTGAAGGTTTGTTCAAATAGTTATTTTGTTGCTTTTTCTGTGTATTTTTATTAGGTAGTTTTTATTTTGGACATATGATGGGGGGTTATGGTTATAATTTACTAATCATAGGTATAGTAATATTATTAAGTAGTGTTGGCTAAAAGTCAACATTAGCTATGACATGCTCTAGCTATTCTTCTTATTCGTATCAGCTGAGTGGCCAAGCTCTAGTGTTGATAATTTTCAAGCCACCTTAGAGGCCTCTGACTTGGCTTAATAACTGCTTGTATTAAGACTGCAACTACCCCGGCCATGACCTAAAATTTATTGTGTTTACAGACCCACGGTAGTGCCCAGATTAAAGTTCCACAATGCTTTAACTATAATACAAAGATAATGGCATTTTAGTAAATAGATTGTTTTTATCTATGTGAGGTGTTTTTTATAGTGTCTGATTGGTTAGCGCTTGTCTGAATAAGCAAATCTGTCTGGCAAACAACAGTGTTGCAAACTTTACGCCAGCATAGTCCTTATCAAGCAGAATAATCTTTGTTAATCAGGATGTGGGTACAGATAGAAACCATTTAGTTTGCAGATAACAAACATTGTCAGTCCAAACTTCTGTTGCCAGTTTCATTCACTAAACCTAGTTCAAGACTCAGGCCTATTTGAATTACAGATATACTTATATCAGAATAGAAGATTAAATAGACTTTGTGGACCTAAATAACCATAAGGTGAATAGCCGTAAAGGTGTGACAAGGTCATTACTCTGCTGAAAATAAATAATTGGCAACATAGAGTTTGACATTTACACAGGTGCAGTGAACATATTTATGAATATTAATAGCTCTACTTTCTCTGACAAAAACTGGTATCTGTGATAAATGGTAATTTGTTTTAAGTGGTAAAACGTAAGAATTGGGTAGGTTTGATTAGTTGATATTGTATTATATATATTACTAGTAGATTGTCCCAGCTTCACACATGCTATAAAGTTGCAAAGAGAAACAAAATATAGCTCAGAGGTAATGTAGCTTCCTAACGATGTTAGATTTTTTTAAATCAGTTCAGTAGTTTCAGGACTTATTCACATGAAACAAACATTCAAACTTTTCCTCATTAGGTATATATTGGTATAAATGATATGCACACTATTGTTATTATTTCGCATAACTGATAATAATTAGTGCAATAAAAAAATCTATATAAGAAAATATGAAAAATTATATTTCCATACTTTTCCTTGTCTGAAATTATAACCTTGTTCTTTGCAAGTACTCTTCATGTTTAAACTACACATAAGTTTCTGCTTGTAAGCTTAGAAAATCATAATTAAATGTTTTTTAAATAACATGGCAGGCGAGCGTATTAAGGAGAAGGTGATAGTCATGTCGTTTAGGGTGGTCAAGGATTTGGCCGAAGACAGAACTACCTGGAAAAAACTCCACAGACAAGAGCCCAGCTCTTAAATATTGAATGGATGAAATAACATGGGTAAATTTAAAAACAAAAAAAAAATTACTATTTTTAAAGACACTCTAAGCCTCTAAAAATAAAATGGTACTATCATTGTTAGTTTATATAAGTACCATATTATTATGTTATGATAAGTGTTTGAACCTCAATAATCAAGTGACTTGATGACTTCTACTATTTTGTTTTATGAAAGATGTATCATAGATAGTTTATTTATAACATTACAATTATCTTTATTTCAGTATTCTCCACTGACCGCCAAGACATGGAATGGGCTTTAAATGCCATGAGACAAACAGAAAATGGATTTGATGGCATCCCCTTTGTCTCGGACGATGAAGGCATTGTCAAACTCAGAGGCCTGCCTTTTGGCTGCTCCAAGGATGAAATTGTAGATTTCTTTAGTGGTAAGATTATTTTTATATCATTTGTAGTGTTAGAATGTGTGTTCAACAGTGCATAGGTGGAGGCAGTTGTGTTGTGGCAAAGTTTATATACCTGGTTACCATAGATAAACATACAAGACTTTCTGATTCTTTGAAATATTTAAATAATTTTCGTCACCTATTTTCACTACCTAGATTACCCTTATTTTTCGTTGGTTATTGTTATCGATTAATATTCAATTTAATTAATGTTTGTGTTAATTTTCAAAAGACTAGTGAAACTATACGAAAATATTTATAATTAACATTTTTTGTGGTCTTGTCAGTGATGTGAAAGTATGAACAACCATATGAATAATCATTTTTTCTAAGAATTAACTATCCTATGGTATTCCTGTTTGTTCCTAATACTTTGCCTGATTTAAACAATGTTGCCACAACCCAACTGCCAAATTACCTTACTCACAGACGAGGGAATTATGTTCAAAGTAGGCACTTATTTCTTTGTGCAGCATATAATATGAAATCTGTTGTGTTTGACATTAGTTGGTATGCATATATGTTTCTAAATGGTTTTTTTTTAGTGGGAGTAAATATATAACATTTGGCAACTTTTCTTTTAATACATAAGACATTTGAATTCTTATGAGTATTAAGGGCAAAAAGTCTGTATGTATAAAATTTATGTTTTTAATCATAGTACATAACATAGTATATTCAAATAAAGCAGTTTTATTTGTATCTCGACCTAGATGGTATCTTGAGAGCTTTACTAAGGATACCAATTTTTTTCTACACTGCAATTTATAAAAGTGAGAGTTTATCTCGAGCTATATTAGATCAAAGACCTGTGTCTAGATCTAGAAGATTAAGGGTCTGCTGCCTTGATGCATACTGCACAGATGTTCGCCAACTAATGTCAAACTCCCGTCTTCCTACCTTTGCTGCATCTCTCTTCTGTGGCGGTACTAAAGCTAGTGTTGTGGTGGGGCTCCAGGGATCCCACTGTCCACGGAGCGGGTACACTTGCTCACGGACTCGACGGGGCGGGCTTCGGGCGAGGCGTTCGTACACTTCTCAGACGCGGGGGGCGCGCACCAGGCCCTGGCCAGGGACAGGGAGAAAATAGGACACAGGTGGGGGGCGATGCTCGCTCGTTTTGTACACAACGGTGGTTTGGTCTATGGGGCGGGGGGCTGGTCGAGCTGGACTAAGGAATGTGTAGAATCATTGGTACATTAGTGTAGAAATGGAATTGGATATATGTAGTGTGCTTGTTTCTGCTGAACACCAACAGAAACAAGGAATGAAGGATAGGAATTTGTATATTTATGTTGTCATCTGATATTTCCAGGTAGACACAAAGCATACAGAACATGAAATGGATTTCTGCCAGTTCAGAACTTGAATTTACACACTACAGAATAATAGAAATAGCATTTTCTGATATAGTTAATACATTTTAAGTTATTTTGGCCTGAAGATTGATTTATTAAAATCCAAACTCATTGTAATAGCCAGTTTAATTTAATATTGTTTGCAAATAGAGCTAGCAGTTCTTTTTAATATAATGAATAATTAATTCGTATGAAAAAAAATGGTATGCAATTTTATATAAATAAAAAAATCCTAGTACATATAAATAGGTGTCCGATCGAACGAAAGCCACCGCTGACCAACCAAACCACACTTTCTACTAAATATTTGGTGTAGAGGGGAACCTATGGGACCTCCAAAATTATTGGCTCTATGGTTTTGGCATGCTATTACTACAATTTACTATACTTTACTCGAATTCCAGGGGGTTACAGACAAAAAAATATATACAACCCAACAAAAAAGACTTATTGTGTCAAGGATTACTTTTGGGAATGCTTAGTGTATATTTAAAATGTTAAAGTACTTTATTTTACCTCAATATGACACAAATGTTTGAGAATCAATTAAAAATATGTATGAACATATATGTGTGATTCATACAAGAAAAATATTTTTTCACACTTTTCTTCCTTTTGTACAATGATTTAAATCATTGTACAAAATCACCTAAAAAAATGTCTTATCTACTAGAATTTGTAGTCAACCAATATTGTTTCTTATTCATGTATTGGCTAAGCAATATTCTTAATATCTTGTATATTTCATTACACTAATATTCTTAATATATATACATCTGCCACACAAAAGTACGATGGATAAAGGTCAATGAGAAAATTGACAATAACTATCCACAAAATAATCACTCCAATTCTTAAGTTCTATTAATATATTGGAAAATGATCTCTTCACACACTGCTTATCTTTTTTGGTGCACCAAAGTATGCGTAATCGAAAATAAATGTATTAGAATCTACATAATTTTTTAAAGTGAAACCCCTTGGTTTAAACACTATTCATTAGTAACATAATTTTGCTTAGCCAATCGCAGCTGCGTGTCATATTGTTGCGTGATAAAAGTGCTCTCTGATTGGTTGTTGAGTTGTCTAAGGTGAGGGCGAGAGGGCGCGGGGAGTGGGAGCGGGAGGCAACAAGAGGGAAGAGGAGGGAAGACGGCGCGGCGGGATGATTTGAACTTCGATGGATAAAGTGGGGTGTTATGGTTATCAATTTAGAATATTTTTTTACAGGAACTTCTTCAGGAATCGGAAATTGTTTTAAGATATTGAGTTTTGTTTTTCTCAAGTTTTCGTAATATTTTATTCTAGTTTAACTATTAGAAACAGAATATACCTAGTAATTAACGCAAAATCTTGTAATGGCGGCCTCACCCAACTAACATTAGGTGCTAAGAAAAAGTGTTATAACAGATCTATACAAGATCTAAACAACCTAAGGCTATTAAGAAGTTATAAAACGCAGAGGTTATAACACACTCTAAATCTGTCCATACTACTGGACATACTATAGTATGTATAGTACCACAAACCACATATTTGCTTTAAAAAGTTTGATATGTTACTGCAGTGTGACATCACAAGCCACACTCTTAAATTAATTTCATTTTGTTGTACTAAAAAAAAATATTTGATATTTTTTGGTTATTTAATAGGTGGACAAGGTTGACCTTAACATATAAACATTTTTATTGAGCAACGCATACGTAATTGTACATTGACTCAAACTATTATTAAAGAACTAGGCTTAAAAGTATATGTATGTCTTAATGCACATTGAGATGCTCCCTGAATCCCACACGAGGTACGTCTTGTGTTGTGGGATTCAGTGCCTTCTCTTAGCCTCTAATAAGACATGACTAAACTAACTACTGACATTTTTTTAAATATAAATTTGACCATCTCATCATGACTATTTCCATATCCTAAACCCACAGATACATAGAGGTGTTCATGAGCTCTGCAGACGAGGTCCGATCGTACGGTTCCCGCATGGAGGGCGGATTCAGATCTTCCAGGGGTCCGGGAGGGACTCGCCCTACCCCCTACGATAGAGGAGACAGGTTCTCGGCCCCGGGACGGTTCACAGGACGCGGCAGGGGCGGATCAGGATTTGGGGGCAGAGGTGAGTTGTAATATTCTTGGTTTAAAACACATGCAATAAGTAAAGGCGGATTAAGGTAACAAGTATACATTAAAAGACCTCGATATAATGTAGTGTGATGACGGCCACCTTTTTTTTAGGAAACATTTCACACATGGCTGGTTAACCCCATACTGAACCATTTCTAGTTCTTATTATGGTTGCTAACAAACTGATATACTACATATACATACATGGTACATATTTTATATAGATACATATTTAACACCCAGACCGACAGCCAACAAATTTAGTTCAGCACAAAGATGTTGCCCGTGCTGAGAATCGAACCCGGAACTTTCTGATTGGCAGTTCGGCGTGATAACCATTACGCGTACGAGGTTCTCATTTATTTATTACAAATACGAGGTTTATTTATTACAAGTAATTAATTGCTATTACATGGCAATATACCAAATAGAAGGAAATTAAAAATGAAGCCATTACGAATTACATGAAACAGAACTTAAATCTATGTGCCCATGCAAAACCATTTTCTAACATTAATTTCTGTAGCAATGGCCGATCTATACCTATCTTTACATGCGGGTCAGGTGTATGTAAAATATAATATCTTCTTCTTCTTCTTCCTTGCCTTATCCCACTAGGTGGGGTCGGCACAGCAAATTTTCCTTTTCCACTCTCCTCTACCAGCCTTCGTCACTACACTCACTTCTTTCACCCTCATGTCCTCATTCACACACTCCATCCATGTTTTCTTCCGTCGGCCACTTGCCTTTCTTCCTTGCACTTCCATTTCCAAACATTTCCTACTAACATGCATCTCCTCTCTACGCATCACATGCCCATACCACGCTAACCTTCCACTCTTTAGTTTCTCACTCACTGGTCCTACTATCAAACTTTCTCTAATATACTCATTCCTTATTTTTTTTATATAAAATATATTAGGATTATAAAATATGTTAAGATTATAAGTTACACTAACAATATATTAGGATTATAAAATATGTGTAAGACCGATCATAGTTGAGTGGGAGAGAGACGCAAGGCATTCGGCGGGCCTCTCTCTCGTTCGGTGACTCATCATAACGTTACCGGGCGTTACACTTTTTCATAAGTGACTCCCAGCCGCAACCTAATTTAAAACGTTGTCACGTCAAAAAAACATTAAGAGCAAAACAAACTTACTCCACTCCCCCAGGTGGTGGCAGTTTCGGCGGTCGCGGCGGCGGCGGCGGGGGCGGGTTCCGCGGCCCCGGGCGCGGCGGCACTCACTCCGTCCACATGCGCGGGCTGCCCTTCAAGGCTACACCACAGGATATTGCATACGTAAGTTTCTTCCTGACTTTGTGTAACTGATTACCATCAGGGCTGGTAGGACCATCAGGGCCCCGGGTGTTTGTGACTTGATTGTCCGCCGATTTTATGGTAAAGCGATTGCTAATCCACACATAACTTGAAAACAAGTCCACGGTGTAAGGCCGGGATCGGTCCAGTGACCGCCATATTGAAAGGCACCGAGCCAGACCCGTTGTACGCTAAACTAAACAGTGCAAGTACACTGCATAGTACAGTAAACTATACACCGCATGTACACTCTCTGTACACTGCACAGTACACTAAACCTTACACTCGCTGTTTTCCACTCACTGTATGTTATTGTTGTACAGTTCTTCAAGCCGATCCGTCCGATGAACATCGACATCCTGTTCGATAACAGCGGCCGGCCATCCGGCGAGGCGGATGTCGAGTTCGAGTGCCACGAGGACGCCATGAGGGTCAGTATACATATATTATACATATACACTCGGGGATCTAAATACTAGAGAGGATTGCTGATTCCCATACCTGAAACCTAATATATATGGCGCTATAAAATAATAAAAAAAGCTATAAATAATAGATGGCGCTGCGTGTATCATTCGATAAACTATTTTCAACAAGAGCTTGAGCGTCTGTTATATTTATTAGTCTATTGTATATATTATGTAAACTCCTCGTTAGCGCATGTAGCTCGGCTAACTAAGGTAATCTGACGCGATCGTCGCAGTCGATGCGAGACACTCTTTGGATGGGTCACCATGTACAAGACTGTCGTTTAAACGTGGCATTTCATCTGGGCCTTACCATGGGTCGGTTGACACGTTAAATCGTAGGTCCTGACTGTCATCGTAGTTTTAACACAAGCAGAGTCCTTAAGCTAAATCAGAGGCCTTCTCCGTTCGAAGGTAGTGCCCAGATGAACAGCATGCCTCTTATATACATATCAAATCAATTAGACAGCTTTGTGCACGGTCACCCATCCAAACACCGATCACATCAGCCGTTGCTTAGCTTCGATGATCGCATCAGATTACCTTAGCTAGCCGAGCTACAGGTGCCACAGCGATTCTACATTAAATTTGCGATAATATCCAAGGGACAAATTTTTTGGAACGAAGTTCCTTATCGCGCGTGTGACAGGGGGCGAGACGGTAAAAATCTTACGAAAAGTTGTCACGACACTTTTTGCGCACGGTATGGCAACGTCGCATCTCCAAAATTTGTTGCGAAGACAAATACGGCTATCAATTAAAGTACCTATCCACCAATTGACAACAGCGCCATTCGTTTCAGGTGGAGTTGCGATTGAGCCTACTGATTAAGTTTATATTACATTATATTATATTTGTTATTAATAAAAAATAATATTTTAATTCCTTCACTAATTAATCGAAAGGAACTTTACTTTCGATTAATTAGTGAAGGAATTAAAATATATATTTTTTTAAGTTATAATAATGTTATTTTTTATTAATAACAAATATAATATAAAGTAATTATTACGTTCCATCTGGGTGTCCCTTGACGCCAAAGATTTTTTTGTATATTTTTTATTTTATTTTTTTATACTAAGATGGGTTTGCGCTTGATCAGAATTCACCTGATGGTAAGCGATATTGTGATCTAAGGTGGAACGCGCTTACCCAGAAGAAACCGGTTCACTCGTGCTTTGAAAACCGCAAGATTATAGTTTTCGGGGAACAAGGCATTTGGCAAAGAGTTCCACACCTTGGCAGTACATACAATAGTCCGGTCAAATTAGATATTCGGTGCTACATAAATTCGCAACAAGCTGAATTTTGGTATAATTGTTCAAAACACGATTATAAACAATAGCTGAAAGTTCCCCATCATTCCCGTGTGTGGAAATTTTTTTATTCAAGGTCAAAGGCCAAAAAAATGAGTTTTTCACGATTTTCAGCAAATCGGTAAGTTTTATCAAAAAATATTTCATACAAAAATTGTAGATCATAGTGTTATCTACAAAAAGTTATTTGATACTTTTTTTTCTACGAGCCACCGTTTTTGAGATATAACGATTCAAAAAGTTGCACATTTTACTTCCACCTGCGCCGAAAAAAACTGCTGAACTCGATTTTTTGCAACTGTAAAAAGGGATGCAGTGCTAAATGTGGTTGCACATAACTAACTATAATTTAAAACTATTGAAAAATAATGGATATTAGCAGAGATTGAAAAGATAAAAGGAATTTTAAGTTAAAAAAGTAGTGGAATTTAATCGTCCGAGTCGTAACTTTCAAAATCTTCTTCTTGATCTTCTTGTTCTTGTTCTTGTTCGTCTTCATCCTGAGTGCATGTAAACTGCGTTAATAGCGATGTATCATCGCATGTTGCCTCGTTGGAATCAAACGGATCCTCTTCTGTTGGTGATTCATTATTAGAGCACAACCGGCCTTGAGAATGTGTACATGCCGGAGAACAGAACAGTCCGTTTTTGCAACCACATTTAGCACTGCATCCCTTTTTACAGTTGCAAAAAATCGAGTTCAGCAGTTTTTTTCGGCGCAGGTGGAAGTAAAATGTGCAACTTTTTGAATCGTTATATCTCAAAAACGGTGGCTCGTAGAAAAAAAAGTATCAAATAACTTTTTGTAGATAACATTATGATCTACAGTTTTTGTATAAAATATTTTTTGATAAAACTTACCGATTTGCTGAAAATCGCGAAAAACTAATTTTTTTGACCTTTGACCTTGAATAATTTTTTTTCCACACACGGGAATGATGGGGAACTTTCAGCTATTGTTGATAATCGTGTTTTGAACAATTGTACCAAAATTCAGCTTGTTGCGAATTTATGTAATTTCACCCTAATTTTTTGGTCTAATTTGACCGGACTACAATGAAGGTGGAGGCAAAACGCTTAGTGCGCATTTTAGGTATCTGCACAGTGAAACGATGCTGCCTTGGTGTTTCCCTGCTCGTCCGATTGTGAAAGGGTGCGGGGGAAATTAAATCGTGCAATTCGGTCGTTATTGTTATAAATGTATATTGTTTATAAATGTTTGCAGGCAATGAGGCGAGACAAGAATAACATGGATCACCGCTACATCGAGTTGTTCCTCAACTCTGCGCCAGGGGGCGCGCCGCCGCCTCACGCCGGGTTCAAGGGGGGACGCAGCTTCAGGAATTACTAGATCATACCCACTACTTGTTAATGGTCTAAGATCCTGCTAAGAACTACATTCAGTGAGCTGGTTTATGGATCAAACATATTTTTTCTGTAATTTAATATATCAAAAAATATATTGCTTATGGGTTGCCTAGTGAATTACAGGCCAAGGTATTTTTTTTAATTTAACCGGTTTGGGGATATAATAAAACTGGTTCCAAAATCTAAAACAAAAGTTTTTTAAACCAGTTTTTTTTTCATATTGATAAGTCTGATTGGTACCAAAATAAGTATAAATATTCTTAGAGTGGTTCTTTAGACGGCCTTCGAGCAATTTTTTTCCGTTTACGATTTATATATCGAAAAACTGTAATAATATAAATAAAAAACTGTAATATCAAGATTTTGCCTTTATCTTCGCCTTAATAGATAAATTCGACACCAATCGATAGTATGCAGCCCAAACCCGTGCAAATTACTAGTATCGATTTACCTGTTCATACCTGGTAACCCAAGGATTGTGACAGGAAACATATAGACAGCCTAAGTTTTGCGTATATGAGCTGCATACTTTCGATTAGTGTATTTCTGCACTTATTTTTCTAAAATAAGTGCAGAAATAAGCATTTATTTTTCTAAATTAATTAAAAATAACTAGAACTGAAAATCTCATGGCAACCCATATGCAATGTAGTTTTTGATGTATTAAATTACACAAAATATGTTTGTCCATTAACCAGCTCGGTAAAGGTTGTTCTTAGCGGGATTCTATACTATTAAGTAATTAACATTATGTAATTAACGTACATCAAGAGATTTGAGAAGGCTTTTTTCTAATATCGATCTTATTATAACAATTTGATCATTAGATCAAAATTTATATGAGCCACTTTTTTTATGATTGAGCCTATTAAAACTTAGTATTACAATAATATCTGTCACTATATTAGAAAGCCTTCAAAATTAACATCACTATCTCATATGCGAGCCAATTTTTGTGGAATTTTCTATATTATTATCTATTCTAATCATATTTAGTGCTATGGTCTGATTTGTATGTAACAAAGTGGCAATAAAAAAATCTAATGTGTCTATTAAAAGTACATGTTTTCGAAATTAAAGTATTGATAACGAAATAATTACAAGATATTTATTTTATAATATTTTTCAGTATATACATTATTTTATGTGTGTGTGTGTGTGTGTAAAAATAACGGTGTCGGAAAAGTTGCGCACGATGCGAGTTAGAAGAACAAAATAATATTCTTTATATGAGCTAAGTGGCCAAGCTCTGGTGTCGGTCGAGAGCTTTTCACGCTGCCCGAAGGCCTCTGATTTGGCTTAACGACTGTTTGTAATAAGACTTAACAGCTGGGACAAATTAACGCGTCATCTGATCTACGGTAATGCCCATCTTAAAATGACACTTTAAACGAGTCTTGTGCAAAGTCACCTATCTGAAGATTGTCCGCATCGACTGTTTGCTTAACCTCGATGATCCGGTAGCGCCTGTTGCTCGGCTAGCTAAGGTGATCTGACGCGATCATCGAAACTGAGCAACAGTCGATGCGGACCGTGGGGTAGGGTGACTGCACAAGACTTGTTTTTAAAAGTGGCATTTACATTTGAACGCTTCCGTGGATCGGATGACACGTGGAATTGTAGGTACTGGCTGTTAGTTTTAGAATAAGTTAAGTCTTAGTCGTTAAGCCAAGTCAGAGACCTTCGGGCGGCTTGAAAACTCTTAGCACCAGAGTTTGAACACTTAGCTCAAACGAAAGAATAAGAAGAAGAAGAAGAAAATCTTACTTAGCCAAGCTACAGGCGCTGCTTATTTGTATTCTGAAAAATATATATGTATACTGCTAATTACTAAAATGAATTCTAATACTCAATAAACTTAATTATTAAATAATTAGCCAACAGCTAACAAAGCTCAAACAGTCTTCGTTATTTCTAGCTTTGTTTTAGGTGATGTGTCTATTTTCTTATAAACAGGCTAACCACAGATTTGTCTTGATGGTGTTAATAAATGCAATTTTTCTTATTTCCTTCCTGTAGATAATTTTAGACATTTAATAGTTTTAAATCTAGCATGTATTTTATGGCAACATTACAACTTCTATATACAGTGTAAACTCTGTATAACGACACTGAAGGAACTTTGCATTTTAGTGGTCGTTAAATGAAGAGAATATATCATTGTATGGAATAAAAGCTAAACCAAGTAAAGCCAATTGATTTCGACACTTTAGAGAGTTTGTCGTTAAATCGAGTGACTTTACATGGAGTTTACACTGTATAGTTAAAAATATTGTCTTAATTTTTATACAAATTTATGTCATTAGCGTTTAATGTAATCTTTCGCATGAAAATCTATTTAATATTTACTGAAGCAATAATACAAATTAAGGCGGATTGACAGTGGAAAATCCCGTGTGAAAAATGTTTTTTCCCGCACAACGCTGTCAATCGACCTTAATTAAAAAAAAACTAGTATAGTCTGAGAGAACGAACGAGTGGGGTCCAGGTAAGTTTTGGTGTAGTTATTAATTACATAATAATTGTTCGAATAATAGTCTAAGAGCCCGTGAAGATCGTCCTTCACCGATCTGATAACCAGATTAGACGTATTTTTATGAAGTATTTATTATTAACAAATATGCCTAAAATTGCTTGCCTATCGAAAAGTGCTCATGGCTTTTTTTTGCGCATGCTCGTGTATAGTCAAATGATAATTTAGCTACAATTAACAAAAATAAAAATAACATTCTAACTGTTCAGAATCGTTGTTACTCCTATGAAGCGCATCAAAATCGAATGAGTCACCTATTTTGACTTACCTGTTTACACCTACTTGCCAGGTAGTTAGTTATACACTGAAATGAGTAGGCAAGCATACCGAGGCATATTCTGTGTATTAAAAACTATCAGTGAAATAAATTTCATTTGGTTATCAAAAGTATGAAGGTGATGAAAAAAAAATCAATAAAAGTTTATTTAATTAAAAATAGCTATGAGCACTTTTCGATGGGCAAGCAATTTTAGGCACATTTGTTTACAAAAAATATGTCTCATCTGGTTATCAGATCGGTGAAGGACGATCTTCACGGGCTCTTCTACTATAACGTTATCGGGTACGCAATTTCGTTTCTAGTGACATTTTTGGCCCAGATTTTGTCGCAATAATATCTTAAAATTAGAAGAGCTACAACTAATTATAAATATTAGGGCATACAAACACGGCTGATTACTATACTACACCATTTCTAGTTTGTATTATGGTTGCTAACACAACTGATGTACTACATATTATACATACATAAATACTTTATATCGATACACACATTTTTTATGTAAAATTATTAATAATTACGAGCCACTATTAAAAAAAAAGTATTCTGAACAGAGACGAATGATAGTTGTAGGTACTTTTTACTTTAGTAAATTAACTGAATTAAGTACAATGTTTGTTTTATTTTGATTATTAACCTTGAACCCTTGAATTAAAACATCCGGGTTTCTTCTCTGTAGAAACTGTGTCGGACGTGCAGCCGTCTTACGATCCGAAGATCGCGGGTTCGATCCCCGTCAATTAGCTCGAGCTTTGAAGGAACCATAGCATGGTGGTAAAGCAGTTCGCTTGGTTAGCAACCACCCTCGGTTTGAAAAACTACCGTCAAGCATCTTAACGGAGTGTCTGGCAGCCTCTGTGCTAGTATTTCGAGACTAGGCATGTTCCACCTGAGCCTGGATTGTCGCTTACCCGTGAAGTTCTGCGCCTGTCAAATACGTAGCTGTGATAAGTAAACAAAGAGAAGCCGATGTAGTTAATCGTAAGTCCCACTGCTGAGACTCGGAGCCTTCTCTTAAGAGGAGAGAGATATAGGCCAAAATCCACCACGCTAGCCAAGTGCGGGTTTGCACATGACACACGTCTTCGGATATTGCAGTACTCAAACGTGTCAGTTTCCTTCACCGTTAATCCACGCATAACTTGAAAATCAAGTCATATGGTGTAGGGACGGGATCGATCCAGGGGCCGTCTGATAGAAAAGCAGACGTTTTTACCACCGAGCCACACTAGCTTTTTATTTAGAACACTCCCGCCTAATACACCTTTCATACAAAAAGATCTACTGAACCCTTAAATGGACGATTTTTCTTTCACGCTTTAAAAAAAAATTATTTGTGTAATAGACATTTATTACTGTCTAGGAAAAATGAGTAAAAAAATCTAGACATTAATTTACTATACTTTTTTGCAATAATGTGAGTGTTGTTTATAAACTACATTGCGCAAAATAAAAAAAATATATATATGAAGGTCAATTTTATGTTTGATTTTAGTAAGTTGTTTAAAAACAACATTGTCCATTTATGGGTTAAATCAAATTCGGTTCATCCGTTTGGGAGTTACAATGCCACAGACATACTCGTATATAAAGACACGTTAAATTTATAAAGTCCCGTCGTTTATCCGTCGGAAATTAAAAATATGGTAGGTAAAGTAAAAAAATATGGAAGGTTAGTTACCTACACAATAATGTGTAGGTAACCTTCTCACACCCGCCGTCAAGTCGCCAATAGCTGAGATAAAGGAATGGACGGAGACAATGCCAACTTATAAATACTGGCCAAGAGTGATTCTCGTTCGCCTACGACAGGTTCTGTACCAGTACTTATCTTAAAACGGCAGTAAATGACTAGTTCCATGGAAGCCCCCATAAATATTTATTTTACTCTTTAAAAATATAATGGCCGCCACAACAAAATGGGGCATGGCATATTTTATTATAAATCAACGGACTTGATTAGTAGAATATTTAGATCATGTAAAAATTAAAATGCAATATGGCCGACAACAAAACGGTTTTGTGGACGGTTTCCTAATTTACATGTCTTCATCGTTATTCAAGTAACTGTTGTAAATATATATGTAATATAAAAATAAGTCTGGTTTTCCTTCATGACGCTATAACTCGAAAACGCTACAGCATTCGTTGTAAAGGTATCGGGCTCCGTGAGGTTTGTAGCAAACAAAATGCAGGGAAAATTCAACTTTGTGGCGAAACGGAGTTTGCCGGGTTTGCTTTTAAGCTACAGAAATAAATCACTGTGACAATATCAACTGCCTAGCGGTATCAACACAGTAAGTAATATCTTCTATTATAAAACAATCTTATGACAGCGGAGTCGTAAATTGGGTTCCGCTGGTTACCCTATGGAACCCTGAAAAACATGTCTCATTATTAACATCTACTTACGACACAGAATAATAACTAGTACTTCGTACTAGTGCTTACGAGTAAAACATTAATGATACTAATATAAACAGAATAAGAAGAAGAAGAAAAAGTCTTTGCATCGATACACCTAGCTGAGTTTTAGGGTAGTAAGACGGTCATAAAAATAAGCAACCAAATAAATCATAAGCAATCATTAGAGAAGCTTTGGGGATGACAGGCGTTATTCAAGAGCGGAGCGATTAGCGTTTTGTTTACTAGATGTATTACATTTTTTTATACGTCTAGTTACACTGGATATATTATGTATATGTTTTGACGACCTCGTTGGCGTAATGGTTACCATGCCGGACTGCCAATCAGAAGGTTCCGGGTTCGATTCACGGCCCGGCCAACATCTTTGTGCTGAACTAAATTTGTCGGCTGTTGGTCTGGGTGTGATATATGTATCTATAATGTAAAAAATATGTATGTATGTATATGTAGTATATGAGTTGTATTAGCAACCATAATACGAACTAGAAACGGTTCAGTATGGGGTTAAAATGTGCAGAAAAGAATTGTTTTTCGTCTAGTTACACTATTTATATTTAAAACTGTTATTTAATTAATCAAAACAAGTAGTATACATTAAAAAACCCGGATAACATTTTGTCGTTGCAGTCATCTTGCCTTTCATTTGATAGGTAGTTACTCATTGCAAAAAAATGTGTTATCCGCCATTTTGCGTTTTCCGCGGCGGCCATCTTAAACTGATTGTCATTAAGCATAACTAGGTACTAGTAGCACCCCGCGGTGCTACTCGCGTTAATCCAGAACTAAAGAAGTTAATCCAGGATAAAAATAAGCTTATGTGTTTATCAAAGGTCTAACCTATCTTCAGGATAAATCTCATCAAAATCGGTCCTGCCGTTAGAGCGTGAAGGAGTAACGTAGATTTTGAAGTTAATTTGCGTATCCCACAGAATCACAATACTTAATTGTTTTCGGGATAAAAAGTAGCCTTTGTTACGAGGTCTAACCTTTCTTCATACCAAAATCATCAATATCGGGTAAGCCGTTTGAGCGTGAAGAAGTAACAAACACACACACACTCAAACTTTCGCATTTATTATATTAGTAGGATGTATTGATAAGTTGAAAATAAAATTGTATGAATTACATGATGTAATTCCCCACGCCCCCGTGGTCCACTACATCCCCTTCACAAAGAAAACGCCACGGCGGTTCCGGTTTACGCACACGCACAAAGCATTTTGCCTCCACCTTTGTTGCCCGAACCATCAAACTCGGGAAAAGGGAATTCGGCAAGGAATTCCAAATTCCTTGCCGAATTCCCTTTTCCCCAATGACTACAATCTAGCGACTTTCAAGGCGAGAGTGAACCGGTTCCTTCTAGGTAAGCGCGATCCACCGTAGACCTCCTTATCACTTACCATCAGGTGAATTGTGGTCAAGCGCTGGCCTATTCAGAGTAAAAAAAAAGCCCCACACACCGCTTGGCAAGCTGTAGTGGCCGCCGGCCCGCTCCTCGCTCGCTCGTGCACCGCGCGCGGGGCCGGCGACGCGCGGACCGCGGGGCGCCGCCCGGAGTGCCGCCGGCGAGCCCCGTGCCCCGGCGCCTGCAGCTGATGTCATACCGGCACGCTTATGATGCTTACGACGAGATAATGCTGGCGATTCTGGTGTACATACGACTAAACTAAATTTAAAGTAGCCCCGTCTCTGTCTGGCCACTTAAGATGAAAAAAGACAGGGCTACTTTAATTTTAGTTTAGTCGTGTGTGCGGCAGAATCGGTCTCAATGGTGGCGATTCTAGTGTACATACGGCTAAACTAAATTTAAAGTAACTCTGTCTCTTTTAACCATTAGTGAAATGAAAGAGACGGCAGGACCTAAACCATAGACACAACAACTAAAATCACGTCAAATATGGTAAATGTATGTGTGTTTTGAAATCGCCTACATTTTTCTTATTGATTACAGCGACTGTAAAATCAAGATTTTACCCATATCTTCGCCACAAAACAATACCAAGTTAAAATAGGTTCATGCGTACGGGAGCTACGGTACTATAACAGAAACACTCAAACACACAGTCACATCATACTTCATAACACCTCATAATTTTTACGATGAGGATAAATCACGAGATAAATTGTATCTATACCTGCTTTCATCAAATATATACCAGATTCAGTGTTGCATACAAACACAGCACAAAAAACGGGTTACAGAAATGCAATAAATGACCACGTCACAAAAAAAATAAATTCAAGTCAACCTTACCACTGTACCTTAAGGTTGAGTTTCAACTAATGCCGCAATAAACAAAAGCTATCTAGCTCCGCGATAACAGCTAGTAGTGCTTGTAAAATTTTATGACCGTACGCAGTGAGCGTTGGAAAATTCAACTCTATTACTATACTAATAACGCTTAAAATCCTCAAACTTAAATAAGACCACACTTCTAGTTGTGGTCTTATTTTCCTTACCGTTTTTAGAGACATCACCCACGTGCATCATAAGCGTCTTTGCTAATGTTGTTTGTTCCATGCGTGTAAGGATACCGTGCGACGCCGTGGGATGAACATCCTTTTGTGCTAATGACGTAGGAGGACATTGAAAGCAATTCAAAGGAAAACAAGGTGAGAAAATATGATATAAATGGATAGAAAGAAAACATAGAAGGGAGAGCTTTATTAGTCATAATTGACGTTAATGAATAGTCACTCTAGACGGATTCAAAAATACAATTATATAAATAAAACATTTTTTTTTTCAAAATCGAAGAATGTTGTACATATCATAGAGCATTGGAATAATAAACACACTTTTATCAAAACACGAACGCAAAAAAATACGAACGCGCGAACTCACGAACACATATACACGAATTCAAGATTGATTTGATTTGACATAAAATAATAAAGTATGTATTCATGAAAAAAAAGAACACACGAACATATAAACAAACGAACACAAACGCACGAACACACACTCACACACGAAGAGTTATGAAATCTTTAAAATCAGTCGAAGAAGAAAACTTAAGCAGCACGTGTTAGAAGTAAACTTCAATTTGTTAAACTATGACGCTATCTCGCAGTACGAGTATCTTAGTCAACGGATGGATCAATGTACTCGTAGTAACAGTAGCTTATGAACATAAGGTAAGTCAGTTGATTAACCTTGTTTCCCCCAAAAGGCCCATGCTGTGCCGGCGAGTAGTGAAGGTAAAAATAGATCAATATTAGTGTATGTTTATAATAAAGTGTTAGGAGCAGAGGCGGCGCGGCGGCGCGGCGCCCGGCTACGGCGCCGGCGAGCTCTCAGGGCGGGCCACGGAGTGGGACATGGCCGGTATGGAAGACACAGGGTATATATTTTTTACAATAAATGGGTTTGCACATGTAAATACACTAAATGTTTGTGATATATTTGAAATAATGATAATTAATTTGACATAATGATATATATACTCAAAATTTGACATTCTGATAAATACTTTTTGACATTTATATTAAATTATAATTGTAAATAATCTAAAAGAATCACTGTATTAAAACTTTCGTAAGGCATATTTGAATAATGTTTGTATAACCGGCTATCACTTACGTTTATTTTGTCGGAAATTAGCCCGTTCAGGCGCAGCCGTCGTCGCGTGCATACATTGGCTGTGTTCCTGCCCTTGAGAATGGCACACTGATTGTGCTGAAACATGTCGGGCTAATTTCCGACAAAATAAACGTAAATGATAGCCGGTTATACAAACATTATTCAATCTAAAAGAATACCAATTTTTATCACTAACTTTTAAAATAAAATAAGATTGTTTGTAAATGCATGTATTTAAGTTGGGAAATAAAGGCTATTTTTATTTTATTTTTAATTGATCATAATTAAATTGAAGGTAAGCCATATTATGATCTAAGATGGAGCGCGCTTACCCAGACAAAGAAATTTTCAGTAGTTACGTATTTCCCGTGCCGCTATAATAGCTTATACTAAAAATAAAAATAATTTATTATATCTCTGTAACCGGTATATCAATACCGGTTACAGAAGCTTAATTTTTCAAAGAATATAAATATGTATGTAACGATTCGAAAAAAAATAACTGAATTAATTAAATATTTAGGGGGTTTGATACAACAAAAGTAATTTTTAAGCAATTTTTACTCGATTAAAGATCGAGTAACGACATTTAATTATTTATTATATCTAGCCAGGTGAGCATTCGAAATTGCTCTACCACCATGCTATGGTTTCCTCGCGATGTATTCCTTCACTGAAAGCTCGAACTTATTGGCGGGGTTCGAACACACCTTAGATAAAACATTTACTGTTCTGTAATTAATTTTAATTTTAGATTAATTATAGTTTTTTATTAATTAATTTTAGATTACACATAGTTTTACATTGATTATGTTATATTGGTATAGTTGTACGAGGTAGCGGAAGACGTGGCTGAATTGTGTAAATGATGATAATTATGAAAGAAAAGAGAGCGAATGTGGATAGGACAGCTGACAGAATCGTGTGGAGGAGGAAAGCTTGCTGTGCTGACCCCACCTAGTAGGAAAATATTGAAGACGAAGAATAGATAGAAAGAAGATATTGGTTAGAAGATATTGGTTCTACAAAATTAAAATTACTATCTTTATTACAAGCTATTAAAAAAAAATACAGTTCATAGCGTCGTCATAGTAGTTTAACAATCTTATTTATCCTCTCTTTCTTTTTTACACTAAATAGGTCAATGCAGGACAACAATTCAACTGATGGTACGTGACATTGAGGTCTACGGTGAAGCGCGCTCACCTAGAAGGAACTTGTTCACTATTTATTGAGGCAGCTCTATTAATTTAATTCCTCGGATGTTGTGGCCGTACCATTGTCCAACCAGTTTTGAGTGTTTGCATTGCATTGCTTGTGTCACTATAATATAAATTAGGGGAGGATGTCTATTGATTCCATGACATAATGCCTCATGTTCATAGTAGGAGGGGATGAAGGGGAAGTCAGGGGATGCGATATGTAGATGAAGGTTTTGTTTTGTGAACTTGGAAATTTTTTAAACTCTTATTTAATCTTTTTTTTCATGTCTTGCCATTTTTTGTTTTTAACTTTAGTTTCTACATTCGGTACATACGATACCTCATTTAAAGATATTTTTATCAATGTGTGGAATTCCTTCCCAAATTCTCTGTTCCCCGATAATTACAATCTAGCGGTTTTCAAGGCAGGAGTGAAGCGGTTTTTTCTGAGCAAGCGCGCTCTTCCTTAGATCGAATTATCGCTTACCATCAGGTGAATTGCGATCAAGCGCAAGCCCAATATGAGTAATCAGTAATAATTTTTAACAAGAATTATACTTACATATCCAATATTTTGTTGTCTTTTAAATGGTCTTGTTTTTAGTTAGGTTAATGCCGCTACATATCAAATCTGTTGTGAAGTGAACTATGTAAAAAATTAAGTAAAAATTAAATACGTGTAATAAAACGCTTTTATTAAAACAAAAACAAACAAATAGGTAAACAAACATTCAGATAACAAAAAGAGAAAAAATAAATTTTTGGCTTCGTAGTTATACATATGTAGTATTATCAAGCTATCGTTTAAATAAATGAAATAAATATTAGGACAAATTTTACACACAGCTGGTTAGGTCCATACTAAAACATTTCTAGTTTGTAATTACGATGGCTAATACATACATATACATTATATAGAAACATATTTAACACCCAGACTGATTGCCAATAAATTTAGTTTAGCACCAGATGTTGGCCGTACCGGGAATCGAACCCGGGACCTTCGGGTTGGCAGTCCGGTAAGGTAACCATTAAAGCCAACGAGGTTGCTTAAAATCGTCAATAACGCGGTATTTTTATACAATCAATTAAATTATTATAATAAGTTTACATTTTAAGCAACCAACTGACTGACTTACGCTTTTGAATAATTATTTCCACGAACGTCTGAAATATGTCACTTTTTATTAATCTTAAAACTTTTATATATGTACTTATCTAAGTCACTGGAAGGCACTAGCCTCCATGGCACGGGCGCGAATGCGTCCAGTTAGTGAATAAGTTTGTATTGTACATATGAATTTGAATAAAATCCTTTTGATTTTGATTTTTCATAATTATGTACAAAATCTACGAAGGCGCCATTTAGGTAAGCACCTTAATAGTAAAACTTAAAACCTGTCAAGAGCAAGTGACTCATTTGCCAGGTGTCTAAATACCTCACGAATTTTAATATAAGTACGAGACTCACCTTTATGGATATTCTGCTGTCAGGTAGGTATTATTATTATTAAAATAAGTGTCTACAGAGCTACTGGTAATGTAGCATTAAAGACTAAAGCTAGGTTGCACCAGCTTTAGTCTACTTTAACATTTACATAATGTACTTTAATGTGACGACCTCGTTGGCGTAATGGTTACTCTGCCGGACTGCCAATCAGAAGGTACCGGTTTTGATTCCCGGCATGGCCAAAATCTTTTTGCTGAACTAAATTTGTTGGCTGTCGGTGTGGGTGTTAAATATGTATGTATCTATATAAAATATGTATGTATGTATATGTAGCAGATCAGTTGTGTTAGCAACCATAATACAAACTAGAAATGGTTCAGTATGGGGTTAACCAGCCGTTTGTGAAATGTGTCCTAATATTTATTATTTAATATTATTGTTATAGTACATATTACTAGCTGACCCGGCAAACGTTGTTTTGCCTTAAAAACTTAAGGGTGAACAACCCTTATCACTTAGGGGTATGGAAAATAGGTAGTAGCCGATTTTCAGACCTACTGAATACGCATATAAAATTTGTTAAAAATCGGTCAAGCCGTTTCGGAGGAGTACGGTAACTAACACTGTGACCTGGAAATTTTATATATTAGAAGAAGATACTCTGTATAGCAAGTACCTATATCTTCTTATATCTAAATGTGTAAATATTCCTAGCTAGATAATTTAAAACAACAAAACAAAAACACACCTAATTTATGAAAATCAGCCCGCAAATATTCACACAAACAACCATCCGGTCACTTATTAAACACCAATGAGCGAGCATCCGATGCGAATTATTTTTATTGTCAAGAATCATACGAATCTGGCAACTGGAAAGATGGCGCCTTGGATTTGGCGCCGAAAAGTAGCGTCGGTGCGGCGCGGTGGGTCGGCGACTGTCAGCCGAGCCCGGCGGCGGCAACATTTAGCCTCGCTACAATACTCCTGTCTTGTTGACTGATATGTTTCATTACATTCATTCATAAAGGTAGAGAAGTCACCATACTTATAGGTACGAGATCGTTGTAGACAAGGGCAAAATCTTGTACAGTTTTTTCGCCAACGGAAATTGATAATAATATAATAATAATAACAAATCGTTTATTCAGGCAACAAAGAGCTAGTACATATTTCGAACTTACTACTATAAACTATTATAAACTATCAGTTCAATAAAAAGATTACAAATTTGCTAGCCATAATAGTAATACCTGCTAAATTGTTATCTCATCATCATACAAACTTTATTGATATCGAAATAAAGTTTGTATGATAAGTTTGTTAGATACCACTCTAAGAATATTTATGCCGCACGAAATGTATGTAATAAATGTATTTATGCAGATGCCGGGCACGAAACCCTAAAATATAATCTCATTGCTAAACACTGAATAAACATTACCGTACCCCGAAATCCCTCAATGATAGAGTATTCCAATGCAAGATGGATTGCTAAACCGTTAGTGATTGATCACAGGGCGCGGATAGGCGCTCGCGCGTGCTTGTTAGCAAGTCAATGATGGTCTGAATGTTTGTTTGTTGTTTTTCGTGATTCATTGTGAAGAAGGTTAATTTGAAAATAATAGGTGTATTTTAGTTTTTTTTTTATATTATTTGGACAAATTTCACACACCGTTGGTAAGCTCCATACTAAACCATTTCTAGTTTGTATTATGGTTGCTAACAAAACTGATATTTTAAATATACAAACAAGTATTTTATTTCGATACACATTTAACAACCAGACCAACAGACAACAATTTAAGTTAATAACAAAGATGTTAGTCGTGCCGGGAAACGAACTCGGAACCCTCTGGTTAGCAGTCAGGCATAACCAGACACGTATGAAATGTTTAGTAAGCGACAATGTGTTCAAAAAAACTTAAAAACTGGCTCGTACAACGAACTTACTATAGTATTGACGAGTTTTTTGAAACTGAAAAGAAACGTTACTACGCAGATAACGGCTGTAATTTAATTGTGACTTATTACTAAATTAGATGTTATTTATTTTAATATTTGACATCAGGAATAATGTTAATTATAATTGTAATTATTTATTATTTATATTTGACATTGTTGATTTTTATATTGTATTTTATTGTAAACTGACCTGTAATTTGACATATTATTAATAAAATGTTTATCTGTTTATCTGTTTCCTAATATTCAGTATTATTAATATGCTAGCGGCATTACCTCGCTGGATCGCCAAACTTAAATGTTGGGCGAGGTAAGCGCCAGGTCTTGGGTCATTGCTACTGTCTATGAGCCGCTTGGAGAGATCTTTAAAAACCTTACAAGCGTTAAGACAAGGTAAGATATACATTTAGTTTTAAAAATTATAGATATACAAATACTTGGATTCGAATGATGTTGTATTATTTTGCACAGGCAACTCCGGTGACTCGACCAGCCAAATCCAGTCTTGGGATATGATTTACTATCAGTGGCTTTGTTAATTAGTATTAATAATTACATAATTATTATTTCCCTTCGGAAAACCGTTAAAATCAAATTTACGTATCGCTACAGAATTTCGTCGAGCAAAAGATATCAACGCATAACCCTCTACGGAACTCTACGGAAATTAGAAACTTTGGAACTTAATAAAGGAATATCTGTTCCCACTGAACTACAACCTTACTGTCTTCAAGGTGAGAGTTAACCGGTTTCTTCTAGGCAAGTGCGCTTCATCCTAGACATCACTTAACATCAGTGAGTTACGGTCAAACGCAAAGCCACTTTTCTCCCTCACTGGGGCCTACTTTCACATTTTCTTTAATGTAAGATTAAATTAATTAAAGATGATTATTTTGTTTTGTAGTCTTTTCGTGTCTTTCTAAGTAATTTTTCATTTACTTAGACATTTATATTGATTTAATATTTAATGATATTGTGTGACTTGTAATCCGATCCACGGTAGCGCCCAGATGAAAATGCCAGTTTTTAAAAAAGCATTCTTGTGCATGGTCACGAAGACTGTCTGCATCGACCGTTGCTTAACCTCAATGATCGCGTTAGATCATCTTACCTATCCGAGATACAGGCGCTACATTTAAAGGTAATATAAAATGATTACTGCTTGTAGTAGTCAGTAAATACGTTTATTATATACGATACGTATTAGATTGAAGAACTTTTCATTATTAAAAGTTTGTCAAGATATCTATGGAAGAGTAAGTATGACTAACATTTTGTTAACAGCAAAAATACAGATAAAACCTTAGCGAGCTTAGATTAATATTTGTTTTTCATCTTAAGATAGAAACATTGAGTATACCGCGGGTTTACTTACAAATATTTCTAGTTATTTACTAGAATATATCACTTTTTTTGATTAGGCAATACTTTAGTCTATCTATGAATATATCTACTTTAGTAGATGTTCTACTCACCAAAATTAACAATTCTGTACATTAAATTAGAAACGAAATGTGATATATCAATAGCCGGATAATTTTGTACCAATATTTAAAAATATTATAATACAGTAAATTCAAAATTTAATTTAAACGGCAAATAGACGTTTGTTGCTCGACTCGCACTTGACCAATTATTTGTTTTCAAATGCTTATGAATATAAGTATGATACACACTCATATGCACGCAATAAACAAGCTAATTACCTCAATATTAAATATTTTCAAATTTCTTAATATAATTGCGTGTTCTCCTTCCTAGTGTACCGTGCGTGACGTCACAGCCAGCCTCAACGGAAGACCAGCGTTGGTTGCTCTCCAGCAACCAGCATTATGCTGAGTTGACGCTGTGTTGTGACTAATTAAAGCTATGTATGTGTATTATTTAAAATATTATATCTTGTAAATAGCTTATTGACTCAGGCGTTACTTTGCGGCAAACCCATTGTAAATAGAAGACAAAATTAAATATTTAGTGTACTTCCGCTGTGATCCGAAATCCAAATCAAGACAAGTAAAGGAAAAATCAACTAAGATCAATTAACCAAGCTTAATTAACTAAGATTAATTAACTAAGATCAATTAACTAAGATTAATTAAGATTAACGTTACCTATCACAATTCGGAAATTATTAACTCTACACGTGTTTCGCCTAAGCACAAGGCATCATCAGGAGATGCTGACTCTTCGAACGACAAGTCGAGAGTCTCGACTTGTCGTTCGAAGAGTCTTGTCTTGTGTAGTCATACCATATTAATTTGTCATAATAAATATTTTTCTATCTTTCTTTCTAAATTATTCAGTTCAAATCTGTTACATATGTACACTCGTAACTTAGCGACAGACAAACCAACACAATTACTATTCGTATGATAAGTACATGAGAAAGTGTAATTCACCTTTTCACCTTTTATTCTCAAGATCAACAACAGTCAGACAGCTCTATTATTACACGTCTAGTACAACTTTATGGCTAGTATGTACTTGAATTAGTATAGCGATGTCTAAACTGTGTAGCGCCTGTAGCTCAGCTAGCTAAGGTGATCTGATGCGATCATCGAAGTTTAACGGTGTTTGGATAGGTGACCATGCACAAGGCATGTCATTTTTCAAGTGGCATTTTCATCTGGGCGTTACCTTGGGTCGGATGACACGTTAAATTGTGATCCCAGCTGTTAAATTAGTATTCACTAATTGACAACAGCGCCATTCGTTTCAGGTGGAGTTGCGATTGAGCCTACTGATTAAGTATATTACATTATATTTGTTAATATATACATTAATATAAACATTATATTTGTTAATAATAAAAAAAATATGATAACTTTTAAAAAAAATATCACAATTCCTTCACTAATTAATCGAAAGGAACTTCGTTCCATCCGCGTGTCCCTTGACACCTGTCAAGGTTTTTTTTTTACTATATTTATATGTATTATTTTTTTGAGCTAGAAATGGTTCAGTATGGGGCTAACCAGCCAGTGTGTGAATGTGTCCTAATATTATATTTATATATTATTATATTATATTAATGGGTGTGAAAAATTGAACATTTTAAATATACGAGTATAATAATTATAATATTTTGTGTGTATAGTTTTGTATTGGTATATTGTATAGTATTGAGTTAGTATTTGTTTATTCTATTTTGTATGGCTAGTTTATAAGTATAATCAATATGTTTGTAAAATTGAGAAGGCACTGGCTTCTGTAACACAGTGCATACTAGCACAGAAGCCAGGGCTACCTTTTAAAATGTTACTGTAAATTTGTTTGCTTCAATAAATAAATGTTTGTTTGTTTGTTTGTCGTGAATTAATTTGTCACAACATTTTTTTTTCTTTCCATGGTCTCTAGGTAGGTGCTGTGCCCGCGCCCTCGCCGCCCGCCCAGCCGGCGCGCAGGCTTGGCGGCGGGACGGCGGCCGCCCAGTCTCTGCCGATGCCAATACGCATTCAACTAACATGCGGTGACAATTGATTATATTATTTTTATCTGAGGGGGAATATCGTTATATCAATAATTTTTTGCATTTTTTTTTCAATAGAAGAAAGAATGGAATATTTAGTGTTCTTCCGCTGTGATCTGAAACCAAATTAAGATAAGTAAAGGAAAAATAAAATATTTAAAAAAAATTAAGTGTGTTTCTTATTTTTAAATATTTTAATGTTTCCTTTCTTTATCTTAATTTGGTTTCAGATCACAGCGGAAACACTAAATATTTCATTATTTCCGCAAAGTAACGCCTGAGTCAATAGGTTTTTTTCGCACTTTTTAGGGTTCCGTATAAGAACGGAACCTTATTACTAAGCCTCCTCTTTCTGTCTGTCTGTTACCAGGCTGTATCTCATTAACCGTGGTAGCTAGAAAGCTGAAACTTTCACAGTTACGTATTTCCGTGCCATAACAACAAATACTAAAAATTAAAATTAAGAGAATATTAAAAGGATTCCCCATACAATGGAAATAAATAAATAAAGCTACACTGCAATCTACTATGTGGCATGCTAACTTAGGGGATACCTGTTTACTGTACTTTTGAAGACCCCGCATGATACCTCTCACGAAACAAAGTTTTAAACAATGAAAAAATGCCACTGCAGTTGTAGCAATCAAAGTAACCATTTTTCAAGTGACTTGAGTCGTCATTGGTTATCATATAAAATGTACCGCCTGTAGCTCGGCTGGCTAAGGTGGACTGATGCGATCATCGAAGCTAGGCAACAGCCGATGCGGACGGTGTTTGGATGGGTGACCATGTCATTTTTCAAGTTTCATTTTCATTTAGGCGCTACCGTGGGTCGGATGACACGTTAAATTGTAGGTCCCGTCTTAGTACAAGCACTCGTAAAGCTAAGTCAGAGGCCTTCGGGTGGCTTGAAAACTCTTGACACCAGAGTTGGCCGCATAGCTCATACGAAGAAGAAGAAGACTCTACTTTTGAAGACCCCCGAATGATACCTCTCAGGAAACAAAGATTTAAGTAAAAACATTTACACACAAGAGGAACTTCTATTTTATATTACTAAACAAAAACAATAATACCGATTACTTTAAACTATAACTTGTAAAACCTATTCTTTTCATTATTATGCATTAATTCATTGTGAAACAACTAACCTAACCTAACCAAGTGTTAGCAATAATTGTAATAAATCAGGGAGTGTAAGTGTATGCTGTAAAGCCTAGTTCGACAACAGCTGACCTTCAGCTAGTAAATCCATTATTTTTAACCGACTTCAAAAAGGAGGAGGTTATATATTCGACGTGTATGTATTTTTTTTTTTTATGTATGTTCACCGATTTCTCAGCCATTTGTGGATCGATTCTCAAAATTCTTTTTTTAATTGAAAGAGTATGGTTCTGAATTGGTCCCATTGTCACCAAAATAGGATCTGATGATGGATTCCTAGGTAAATCGAAGGAAAACCTAAAAAGTTAGGTTATGTTTACGCCCGAAGAGAGATTTACGCTCGTTCGGCTGTACTGATATTCTTGAAATTTAAGATGAAAATAGGTAAGACTATGTGTTAACACATAGGCTACTTTTTATCCCGAATATAATTACTGTTCCCGTGGGATACACCAAATAACACATACATCTTTATAACTTCTTCACGCCCGAACGGCTGTACTGATGTTGATGAAATTTGAGATGAAGATAGGTTAGACTATGTGTTAACACATTGGCTACTTTTTATCCCGAAAATAATTACTGTTCCCGTGGGATCCACCAAATAACACATGACACACTGATTTCGCTTAAATTTGATATGGGGGTAGACTAGACCTTGTATAACACGAAGGTTACTTTTTATCTTAAAAGTCATTGCTATTCCCTTGGGATACCCAAATAACTCGATAACCTATTTCACTTCTTCGCGCTCATACGGCAATACAGATTTCACTCATGTAAAATTTGATAATATATTAATAGACTAGACACTCGAACGGATAAAAAAAATATTTACGGGCTCGCTTCGCTAGGAGTTATCCCACTTCGTTCGACTTTCCCCCAGGATGTTTTGGGCTTATGACACACAAATATTATATAATTTGTGCTGCTTTGGACTTCTTTATGCTCAAATGGTTTGAACAAATACGGTGAAAATTTTCGCGCTCGCTTCGCTCGCGCATTGCTCGATACGCTCGCATCCAGCTCGCTTCGCTCGCCCTTGGTCCTAGTACGTTTTGACACAACAAACATGTTATTTGTGCTGCTTTGGACTTCTTTATGCTCAAACGGTTTAAACAAATACGGTGAAAATTTTCGCGCTCGCTTCGCTCGCGCATAGTTCGGATCGCTCGCATCCGGCTCGCTTCACTCGCATCCGGCTCGTTACGCTCGCATCCGGCTCGCTTCGCTCGTTGTTGGTTCTAGTAAGTTTTGACACAACAAACATTATGTAATTTGTGCTGCTTTGGACTTCTTCAAGCTCAAGCGGTTCGAACAAATACGGTGAAAATTTTCGCGCTCGCTTCGCTCGAGCATAGCTCGCTTCGCTCGCAATTAGTTCTAGTGCGTTTTGACACAACAAACATTATGTAATTTGTGCTGCTTTGGACTTCTTTATACTCAAACGGTTCGAACAAATACGGTGAAAATTTTCGCGCTCGCTTCACTCGCGCATAGCTCGCTTCGCTCGCATCCGGCTCGCTTCGCTCGCAATTGGTTCTATTACGTTTTGACACAACAAACATTATGTAATTTGTGCTGCTTTGGACTTCTTTATGCTCAAACGATTCGAAAAAATACGGTGAAAATTTTCGCGCTCGCTTCGCTCGCATCCGGCTCGCTTCGCTCGCAATTGGTTCTATTACGTTTTAACACAACAAACATTATGTAATTTGTGCTGCTTTGGACTTCTTTATGCTCAAACGGTTCGAACAAATACGGTAAAAATTTTCGCGCTCGCTTCGCTCGCGCATAGCTCGCTTCGCTCGCATCCGGCTCGCTTCGCTCGCAATTGGTTCTAGTACGTTTTGACACAACAAACATTATGTAATTTGTGCTGCTTTGGACTTCTTTATACTCAAACGGTTCGAACAAATACAGTGAACATTTTCGCGCTCGCTTCGCTCGCATCCGGCTCGCTTCGCTCGCAATTGGTTCTATTACGTTTTAACACAACAAACATTATGTAATTTGTGCTGCTTTGGACTTCTTTATGCTCAAACGGTTCGAACAAATACGGTGAAAATTTTCGCGCTCGCTTCGCTAGCATACAGCTCAATTTGCTCGCAATTGGTTGCCTGCCTGGTATACGCCAGAGGTTTTTTGATCGTGAAGTTTATTTGGCTCTCTATAGCTAAAACTTAAAAAATATCATGACTAACCACTAAAAATGTAAAAATAAAATTGTTTTAAAAAACAAAGAACCGACTTCAAAACACAACTAAAAAGGGAAAAATAATTTTAAGCCTACATCAAATCAAGAATAGTTATATAAGTAGAATCGAAGAGTTTGTTTCATGTACTTATAAAAAACTATTTAAAATTTTTATTTATCCTGTTTTCTTGAAGTCGGTGCCATCTAAGAAGAACAATTTAATGTTTGTTAAAAAAACTATTTTCAATTGTCTTTCTTTGCTGGCACCGACTCCAAGAATACAGGATTCATAAAAAATTTAAATAGTTTTTTATAAGTACATGAAACAAACTCTTCGATTCTACTTATATAACTATTCTTGATTTGATGTAGGCTTAAAATTATTTTTCCCTTTTTAGTTGTGTTTTGAAGTCGGTTCTTTGTTTTTTAAAACAATTTTATTGTTATACCTATATCTTGTAATAAAGAAGGAAACAGCTGTATGTAAGTAAATAATAATAAATAAATAAATCGTTTATTGAGACATAACATACATTCACATATCAGGACATTCATCATTATCATCATTATATTTTAAACAATACAATACAAATTATTATAATTATTTTTGCATGTAGACAAAGTTTGTTATTTTTAATGTTTAACAGCGGTTTCGAAGATAAGTTCTAAGTAGGTAATTTAGAGGCACTTACTCCCTCAGTAGGATTCCCTGAGTTTGAGGGAGTCAGATTCTCTTCTAGGGTGTCAGATGTGAGTGAGTGGGTAAGCAGTGAAGTGAACAAAGATTTTTATTATTTATTATATTATTTATTTAAGTAATGAAACAATCGAAATGTCACTGCAGTTGTATTAAGCAATCAAACTAACCATCCTGCAAGTGACTTGGCTCGTCACTGGTTATCATATAAAATATATAATTTAGTATGTTATTGTGGATAATAGGTATTGGCAAGATAGCGGCGTCCGCCCGGGCGGCACCGTCGCGCCGGCTGGGCGGGCGGCTGCCGCGCGAGGGCGGATGCTGAAGACTTGCTACTGGGCGGAGACTTCCTTGTTGTTTTCATACTTTGCAATACGTAGCCAAAGTCCTTAGGCCAAGATAAGGGTAACATCTTGATTAAAAAAATAGCTTAAAGTCCATCTATAGAACCACTCTAAGAATATTATACGGTATAATATAAATATTAGGACACTTTCACACACGGCTGGTTAGGCCCATACTGAACCATTTCTAGCTCGTATTATGGTTGCTAACACAACTGATATACTACTGTTAGAGAAAAGTGAAAACACGCCATATTGCGTTACGTCATCGCTGCCCCCTCTACCCTCAAGTATAAAAAGGGCAGCGCTAGCGTCGGACGATCATTCTGCGCTCAGCTCTCGAAGCGTGCACATCGCTCCTCATTCCATCCTGTTGTTATACCGATGTCATATTTTGTTCATGTCGATTGTGTAATAATTGTGTGAAATAGTTGTTCAATTGATAATAAGTATCTGCTGTTGTGATAATTGTGTGAAATAGTTACTTAATTGATAATGAGTATCTGTTGTTGTGATTAAAATTGTTTTTTTTAAATAAAATGATTGTTAGTCGCTAAAATCAGAAGTGGGATAGGCTCCATAGCCTATCCTTCGCTCTGGCTTAGCTAAAGTTAAAGGAGTGATGTGTTAAAAACATAATGGCTAACCGCTCCACCTCTCGTAATAGAGGTAGGACCCGGTACGGTCAGAATACAGACGCAGAAAACATCCAGGAGCGACTGGGTGCTATCTTGGCGCGCCTAAGCGCGTTGGAGAACACTGGTCAACCGACCATGTGTCCGGAGACTTCCTTGGCTACGATGGGCGACAGCGTGGCGTCTGACGTCACCATCCCGGCGGCCTCATCGAGCAGCCAGGCGAGGGTGTCCACGCCTCTGCCGCCGTCAACGCAGCAATCGGTGGTTAGCAGCAGTGCGCCCACCGACGCCACAGAAAGGTTTATTGAAGCTCTTCAGGCATCAGCAAGGGTGAGATCGAACCATTATTACATTTTGAGTTTCGATTCTGGTCTGAATGACGTTACATTCTTGGTGCGAGGAGGTGGATAAGGCCCGTGATCTAAATGATTGGGGCGATGAGTGCTTGTCTAGAATTGCGAACTGCCTTAAGGGCGACACGCGAAGTTGGCTTAAACGATTGGGTCACTAACGACCGCTCTGGTAGAATCTTAAGCAAGAATTCAAGCCTCTCTGCGCACAAAGAATTGATGTCACACAAATACTTTTTGATGTCATTTGGATCGTTATTCCACGTATGCAGAGTACGCGAGACGTTCTATTTTGAGGTTAAACATTATGTAAGGTTTAAGTGACGAGCTGGCGACAGCTATCATCATTCGTGGAATAACTGACCCGCAGATTCAAGCTGCGGCTAGAAGTGAAGTGTTTTTCGTGTAATTCTGTGGGCCATATGGCAAGATCGTGTCCAAAACAACCTAAAATTAGTACATCAGAAAATAGTGACAAAGCGGGTAGTAATACGCGTTGTACCTTCTGTAAAAAAAAAGTCGGTCATGATGTTATCAAGTGTTTTGCTAAAGAACGGTCGTAAGAACGTAACAAAAATAATGTGAATTTTTGTTGTGAATTAAAGTGCTTAGATAGATAGTGTCGTAACCACCGCGGTAATACAAGGTGTATCGACCAATGTAATAAACAGCGTATCCCGCGTTTCTGAGTGTTTGCTTGATTGATTTCTGAGTCGGTTCTTAAGCATTTTAAATGCACGAGACTACCCACATTCCTTATTGTGCGCGGTATTGGCGATCAAAAATTGAGTACGATAGCTACGTAACGTTGGTAATAGAATTCCCTGCTCTTGAGGTTGATTATTTCGTGGTACCGCCGTAATGTATAAATGTACCAGTGTTTATATGTACCGACGTTTTATGCCGCCCTGGTTTTGCCTACATTTGTACAATGTAGTTGTTTTTAAGCTTAAAAGAACGTTTAACTGTCAACTCACCTCCCAAGGGTGAAGATATTCAAAAATAATTGAACTTTTTGAATGAGTTTAGTTGTGAGTACTGCTACGAGTATCGTAACGACTGGTATTATGAATATTGAGTTGACGAGCAACTCGCCTATCTGCTATTAGGCCTTACGGGTTTTGTATCGACTAGAAACTGAAGGTTCCTTACTCAGGACCTACTTAATAAGGGCATTTTCTTATTTAAAGATGCCTTTTGGTTTAGCAAACGTTCCGGTAGTATATCAGCGCATAATCGCGAAAACTTTGCAACTACTGATTGAAGCAGGCAAGGTACTCAGTTACACTGACGATGTAATTATTTTTCCACGTTTAATAAAGCGCTGCAGAATCTTTGTGAGGTGCTGGCAGTACTGACATCTGCCAGATTTTTCGTGGCCACAGAGGTGTAATACTTGGCCAGGATTATTTTTGGAGGTCAGGTTAAACCGAGCGAACGAAACTCTGATTGATCCACGAACGTAAAACTGGTACGCCAGTTATTTGGTGTTGCAGGTTATTTCCTCCGATACGTAGCAGACTGACTACGCTTCTACAACGGCGTGTACGAGTATAGCCGGCCTACCATCTCATTGGGGCGAGAAGCTGCGCTATGAGGGGCCCGTACCAGGTGACGCAAGTGCTGTCGCACGACAGGTACGCACTTCAACTACTCGGTGGGTCGTATGGAAGGACGACTCAGGCCGCCGCTGAACACATGGTTGCCTGGCGAGGAGAGTTGAACCCCGAGACGTGCGCTACAGTTTTTGAAAGTGAGTTAACATTTGATTGTTATAAAACTTTGAAGTAATACACGATAATTGCTATCTACATATAGCTTTCAAGTACACCTGTTACATTGTGCGCTAGTTGAGCGACGTTAGTTGAATATGCAAGTTTCGGACTTATGCTTACGGCAAACTTTTTGTCGTGTTCTGGTGTATAACAATTTTATCGTGTACTTATAGTTGAGTTGGAAATCTATGTAGAGTCCACTCGAATTTGGCAATTTAGTGCGTATACAGCGTTGAGCTTTGCTCCGCTTCTGATATAGCAACGGAGTGCTATATGTATTGTCGAGTTGGACTCTACTGGATGTGGCAAATTATTGCCTATCCTGTATAGCGTTGAGCTTTGCTCCGCTACTGAGTGTTATTATGTGTTGTCGAGTTGGACTCGACTGGATGTGGCAAATTATTGCCTATCCTGTATAGCGTTGAGCTTTGCTCCGCTACTGAGTTCTATGTGTGTTGTCGAGTCGGACTCGACTGGTTGTGGCAAAGTATTGCCTATTCTGTTATTATTAGCGTTGAGCTTTGCTCCGCTACTGATGTAGCAACAGAATGCTATATCTGACTCTTGACTTGTAATTTTGATGTTATCAATCAAGTGTTTCAAGCTACAGTTCTGTGCACTAGTTTGAAAGCCTTTGGACTCTTATTTTATATTTGTATCTTTTACTTGTGTCCCAAATAAAGAATTTTGTTTTGTTTTGTTTATCAATAAATGATTTGTATTTGTGTAACGTCTGTTGTCGAGTTGGACTCGACTGAAGCGTTGAGCCTTTGCTCCGCTGGAGCGTTGAGCCTTGCTCCGCTACTGATATAGCAACGGAGTGCTATATCCATCGTGTGTTGTCGAGTTAAACTCGACTGGAGCGTTGAGCCTTGCTCCGCTGGAGCGTTGAGCCTTGCTCCGCTGGAGCGTTGAGCCTTTGCTCCGCTATCGATATAGCAACGGAGTGCTATATCCATCGTGTGTTGTCGAGTTAGACTCGACTGGAGCGTTGAGCCTTGCTCCGCTGGAGCGTTGAGCCTTGCTCCGCTGGAGCGTTGAGCCTTTGCTCCGCTATTGATATAGCAACGGAGTGCTATATCCATCGTGTGTTGTCAACTGTATTTGGCAACGTATTGCCTATTCCGTAAAGCGTTGAGCCTGCTCCGCTACTGGTCTAGCAACGTAGTGCTATGACTGATCAAACGTCGAACTTTTTGTTCCGACGTATGTAACTATGGACGCATTCAACTAATGCCTTGTTTTCTGTACTTCCAGCTGAAATTGAAGCTCTCATCAATGCATCTGCCCGCAGCCAGTCATCTGCTAGCTCGCAGCCAACAGGAGACGAGCAGGGTCCACCAGTTCCTCAAGGTTGCAGCCAACGGGAGACTAGCAGGGTCCACCAGTTCCTCAAGGGTCGCAGCGACAGTGAAGATGTGTTCGGGACGAACACGTGTCAGGAGAGGCCGTGTTAGAGAAAAGTGAAAACACGCCATATTGCGTTACGTCATCGCTGCCCCCTCTACCCTCAAGTATAAAAAGGGCAGCGCTAGCGTCGGACGATCATTCTGCGCTCAGCTCTCGAAGCGTGCACATCGCTCCTCATTCCATCCTGTTGTTATACCGATGTCATATTTTGTTCATGTCGATTGTGTAATAATTGTGTGAAATAGTTGTTCAATTGATAATAAGTATCTGCTGTTGTGATAATTGTGTGAAATAGTTACTTAATTGATAATGAGTATCTGTTGTTGTGATTAAAATTGTTTTTTTTAAATAAAATGATTGTTAGTCGCTAAAACTACATATACATACATATTATATATAAATACATATTTAACACCCAGACCCACAGCCAACAAATTTAGTTTAGCACAAAGATGTTGACCGGGCCGGGAATCGAACCCGGAACCTTCTGATTAGCAGACCGGCATGGTAACCTTTACGCCAACGAGGTCGTCCTTAGAATTAATTGGGTTAGCAACCATAATACAAACTAGAAATGGTTTAGTATGGGGCTAACCAGCCAAGTGTGAAATGTGTGCTAGTGTGTGCTAGTTAAAAAAATCTGTACAACGATAGTTTAAGTCTGTTATCAAGACGATTAAGTAAGGGAGAGCACCGTATCTACATACATATGGTTTCTTTGGAACTAAAAGTGCCAATGTTTGGCACAATTTAGTTTTGTGTTGAATGACACTACAACCACGAGTATGTACATAGAGTTATAAATACTGTTTTTATTATATCCTAATTATTTGCATTGTAGTTATTGTAAGTATGACGAGTGTCATAGTTTTTTAAATAAATGAGTATTATGTACTTTATTAATTTTTTTGGCTAAAATATGAAGGCGTTTTATCAAGGCGAAGTTTCCAAACGACAATATTATAACTAAACTTTAAAAATGTAATTAGCTTTTACAGAGTTTAACTTAAATTTAACAATATATACAAGTTCATATGCATCTGCTTTCTCATATGAAGAATCAAGACAAACACTGAGTGTACAAAAACTTTTAAAAATTTTCTAAAAATATCAGCTTTTTCAACATATAAAGGACATCAATGGTACGAGAAAAGTAGGTTATTTCCACGAGTTTGACAGTTAAATTCTTAATTTAATTATATCTCTATCATTTTATATATTAATTTTTTCGTAATTTAGACGTAAAACGGATGTAAACTAATATCTGAAATAAATGCTTATTATTATTATTATTTAATACAACTATTTTTTAAAAATCTCCCAAAAAAAAAGAACCATCGAAAATGCCATAAAATATAGCTAAACAAAAATAATTTTGTATGGACTAATAATACATTTGCCTAAATAGTGCACAAATGTCTCACTCACTCGCTCAGTTTTTTTTATTGTAATAAGTATTTTTCTCAAGTTATGTCGTAAGTAGTAAAAGAGGAGGGCGCCCAACCGGCGCGGCCGATAGCCTACCAGAGATCACCACGATCATGTCAAACCAGAATTTCCTTAAAAATTTATGTACGTAAACAAAATGTTAGTTTATTTAACTGGTATTGTATTATTTTTATATTAGGACACATTTCACACACGGCTGGTTAACCCCATACTGAAACAATTCTAGTTTGTGATATGGTTGCTAACACAACTGATATACTACATATACATATTTTATATAGATACATATTTAACACCCAGACCCACAGCCAACAAATTTAGTTAAGCACAAAGATGTTGACCGGGCCAGGAATCGAACCCGGAACCTTCTGATTAGCAGTCCGGCATGGTAACCTTTACGCCAACGAGGTCGTCGTATTAAAGCTTCTTTATTCGCCATTTTTAGCTGCGACTAATTACGTTAGCCCACTATACTATTATGTTCTCACTGCTGGGACACGGGACCTTCTCTCACGAGGACAGAGATAGCCATAATCTACCACGCTGGCCAAATTCGGGTGTGGCTGATGATACAAGTCTCCGGAAATTCGTTCTCAAACATGTTGGTTTCCTCACAATGTTTACCTTATCCGTAAAATGAGTGCAAATCCACACATAGCTTGAAAAACAAGTCATTGGTGTAAGACCTGGATCAAAGCAGGAGCCGTCAGATTGCAAGCAGACGTTTTCCCACCGAACCACAATCGCTTCTTACTCGCTTAAGCTAATGTAATTAGTGCAGAAGAAAACAACAAGTAAACAGCCCCATAACTGCTGAAAGGGAATAGCTACCCCTAAACCAGGCCACGCATCCATTCACCATTCGTCAACAGAATGCGCACGCATAAGTAGAAAGATTTGCCGCGAATCCCGTCATTCGTGCTTCGGCCGGCCGCCTGAGAGCCGGCGCCATCTTGGAAAATACGAAAAACTTCGCGAAAAACACGCGACAATTTAAAAAAATTAAAAAATAAATATTAGTAACTGTTTATGAAATACTTTAAGAATTAATTAATGCAAAGATACGAAATACTGTTAAAACAATAAAATAAAAGTTTGCTAATTAATTTAACTGGTAACTTTTTGACACATTTCGAAAAGAAAATCGTTCGTTTTTTAAACAGTTGTCAAAATAGGTTAACTACTGCGATTGAGGCAATTTTTTAAGTGGACTAAGCATTGATGAATGAACTTGAAACTTTAGTATTTTTTAATATATAAATGAGTGAAGTTTGTGAAAGCTTGGGAATGCGCCTGAATGATGTTGGGAAGAGCTGACGTGGGTTTGTATTTGATAATATTTTTATCTTTTTTCGTAGCAACGCACTTAAGCAATGCAAAATAATTCTATGCCAATATTATAAAGAGCAAAAGTTTATTGTTTGTTTGTTTGACGGGAATAGGCTCCGAAACTACTAACTTTGGAACTCCTTGCCGAATTCCCTGTTCCCCAATGACTATAATCTAGTGATTTTCAAGGCGAGAGTGAACCGGTTCCTTCTAGGTAAGCGCGCTTCACCGTAGACCTCAATGTCACTTACCATCAGGTGAATTGTTGTCAAGCGCTGACCTATTCAGAGTAAAAAAAAAAAACGATTTGAAAATTTCTTTCACCGTTGGGAAGCTACATATTTCTGAGTAACATAGGCTTTATTATGTTTGTCTTTACAACTTATTTTATAGCCCGTGCGAAGCCGGGGCTGATTGCTAGAGTTGTATAAATAGAACTAAATCGTTACTTTTTACAAAGTTCACCTAAATGTTTATAAGCTTTAACTTTTATTTAAATAAAATCGCTTTATAAGCAAAGCGTTTGTAGCTCGGCAAACTAAGGTGATTTGATGCGATCATCAAGGTCAGGCGACGGTCGATCCGGCCTTTGGTTGGGTGACCAATAGTGACCATGCACTAGACTGTCTTAAAAGTTGAATTTTCATCTGAGCGCTATACCGTGGATGACATGTTAAATTGTAGGTCCCAGTCCCAGCTGTTAGTCTCAGTACAAGCAGTCGTTAAGACAAGTCAGGGGCCTTCGGGCTTCTTAAAAAACTATCTACACCAGTGCTTAGCCACTTAGCTCATACGATGAAATAGAAGAAGCTGAATTACGAAACGCTATAAGGGTAGCGTTTATTATTTTGTGTCTTACCTTTATTCTGAGTACGTACCTTACTACATAATTTCTAGAGCTACAAAATATAAAGTTGCAACCATAACAGTAGATCTATAACGTAACTAGCTGCGACCCGCGGTATCACCCGCGTTAAAATTAGTCTATGCGTTAATCTAGAGTCTAAAGTTTGTCCGTACCAAATTTCATCAAAATCAGATCAGAAATAATGAATAGTTAAAAAAACTAAAAAACACGCTTTTTATAGAAAACCGTAATTTTATCAAATTACTGTATTGACATCGGTCCTTAATAAATCTACAAAGTTTGAACGAAATCTGGCCGTTTAAAGTGGGTCAAAATCGCGCCTAAAGAAGTCGGTTACTAACAAACATACAAACAAACATACAAACAAACATACAGGTGAAGCTAATATAAAGCGTGTAAAAAGAAGTAACACACACATACACACACAAACTTTTCGCTTTTATAATTTTAGTTTATTTATTCTTAAATACGTTTATGTAAACCAAATTCAGCTCAGTTTAAAAGTTTCAAAGTAGTGCTTGAAGTAAATTTAATTTCAACTAGCCATAACTTTTTTTAACAAATTTTGAAAACGCTACAAACTATACAGTATGTAATCCACCTTTGAAAAACGCGTTCAGAATCCGTTGGGTAATTTTGAAAATGAAAGTTTTAAAGTTTATTTTCTTCAATCAAAAGCTAATTTTAATTTTAACGTTTCGTAATTAAGGACGTTGCCGAGGGTAAAACAAAGCTTGTAACATTTACGTACTAGCTCGTAACATTATCTATAGATATAACCCTTAAATGGACAATGTTGTTTTTAAACGACATACTAAAAATTACACATAAGATTGACCTTCATAATTTATTTATTTTTTAAATTTTGTGCAATGTAGTTTATAAACAACACTCACATTTTTGCAAAAAAAGTATAGTAAATTAATGTCTAGATTTTTTTTTAAATTTTCCTAGTTACATGTCTATTACACAAATTTTATATTATTTTAAAACGTGAAACAAAAATCATCCATTAAAGGGATAAATCGTAAACGGTAAAAAAATCTAAAAAATAGCTTTAAAGCCGTCTATAGAACCGTCTAAGAATATACTTATTTTGGTACCAATCAAACTTATCAATTTAAAAAAAACTGGTCTTTAAAACTTAATTTTAGATTTTTTGAATCAGTTTTATTTCCAAATCATAGGTAAGTCTGATTGATACCAAAATAAGTAATAGGTATTCTAAGAACATTGTGAACTGTTCACGTAAGGCATCTTAATATTTTCGCGCAGAAAACGGTCCCACTTACTTATTTATTAAACTCATTCCAACTTTTAATAATAAGTAAGTGTGACCGTTTTCTACGAGAAAATATTCTAAGAGTGGTAGACTTTTCTTTAGACCACCTTTAAGCAATTTTTTAGATATTTTTTATCTTTTATTGTTTATAGTAAAAAAATAACTGCCCTTATCTAGGCAAATTACTCAACTCTGAAAAAAACTTCGTAACAAATCTTTCTGATTATTTTATGAACGATTCACCAAACTACTAAAAAATACAGTAGATATATCCAATCTACGTATACAAACAAGAAAAATATTCAGAAAAGTTTAAACGGTGCTATACAATAAAGTGTCAGTAATTCTTTCAAGCGGCGTGGATGCATTCATGCACTCACGCTACCATGATCAGGAACATTATTAGCGTGGATGTAGTTATGCAGTAAGTGATAATTGCAGTCGCGCGGCAGATTCGGGCTATCTCGAACCAACGCAGTTATTTATGAACTTGATGTGTCTTTTCGCTTTGCACATTCCGTGCGACGGATCGTCATAGACTAGCGAATCGCATAGAGCCGTCATAAAAACTTATGTTTATTTCTTTTTACCTCACAGTTTTTTTTTTAATATATTAGCATGATAAAAAAAATGTTATTGTAATTCCGAGTAATCTATACCGCTATCGGCACCTTAGCTAATCATGACGAAAAATAGATAAACAACAATTTTTAGTACGGCAAATTGCGAGCATTACCATTAATAATAGAAATAATTAGTGTGTAAGGAAATGTAAATGAGTGTGTAGTGGTAGGTAGAAACAGGCGGTTGATAGTGATGGTCGTATCTACGTGGTCGCTGGTGCATGCGTGTCGGTGTGCGCGTGTGTGTGTGCTGGCGCCGCACGCACACACGCGCGAGCACCTGACGCCCGCCGGTGGCGCCAGCCCCCCGCGCCCCGCGCCCCGCGCCGCGCCTCGTCCCCGTGTAGGGTGGCCAGCTGCGGGAAATCTCCCCGTTCAGTGGGAAATTGCGTTGATAAATTATTATAGGTTATAATTAAATTTGACATATTAGCTATATATTGTGACATGAATAAATAGGTTATATAGTGTTAAGTTGTATAATATTTGTCATAAATGTAAAATAAGTAGTAAAATGTAATGTATAAATGTATATAAATTAAATTTTAGTAAAAAATAATTGTAAATTGACTTGCCCAGTACGGTGCGATGCCGTAAGATTAATAAACGATTTGATTTTGATTTTTTGATATGGTTATGGCTAATTCGTAGACATGTCTGATTGTTTGAAATTTTATCATTGAACTAGACATTTCATGTCGATTAAACATTTGTATTTAAAAATTTACTAAAAACTGACAAGACGTGACTTGATTTGATTTGGTCTGCTTTGACTGAATCCTATAACACAGTTTTTACTAGCGCAGAAGACAGGCATACCAATAATACTGTTGATATTATTATTACTTTTAATTTGTTTGTGTCAATAAACATTTATTTGATTTGCCTCTTTTTAAGACAATAAGTCTCTTTACAAAATTTAATTGACGGATTTAAATTACAAATTTATTGGAAATTTATCTGAAAGATTATATTATGACGAAGCAAAGAAGTTTTATGTCATTTAAGTCATAGGTTTGAAGCAGCAAAATTTAGTAAAAATGGAAATTTGAGTTGTGGGAGATTTTTATGTTGCCTTGCCTAATATTGATAGTTTTGTGGAATATTTGTAATTAATTATTTTATCTTTGTTTTTCATATAAAATTGCGTTCAATTATCTTTTTTCGACAATGTAGAGTGTCTTACACTACAAAACTCCGTTTTCAAGATATTTCTTTATCTCGTGTTATTTGGAAGCAACAAGCTAACCCAGCTGAGTGTAGAGGGGGCCACATGTAATGTAGAGCGACTCCCAGAATTCCTTGGAGAATGAGTCGGGAGCGGCGCGCGGCGGAGCGGCGGGCGGGCGGCGGGCGCGCGGCCGCCAGTCGAGCGACGGCAAGCGGCGAGTGATGACGCGCCGCCAGCGCGAGTGTGTCGCGTGCCGCGAGCGGCCGCGCGACTCGTGACGCCGACGGCGGCATGTGATGTTCCGGAGACGCGCGCTGCGGCGGCGCCTGGCCGCGGCCGGCGCGCCCGCGCTGCCCGACGACCAGCTGCGGCGCCTGGCCCGCGCGCTGGACGCGGGGCCCGCCGGCGCCCACTGCGTGCCCCCCGGACACGCCGCGCCGCAGCTGCGGCTCGCCGTGCTCCGAGCCTTCCGCTTCGCGGACCTGCGCGACCTGGCCGACCTGCGGCGGCTGCCCGCCTGCTCCGACCACCAGTGCTGCAACCCCTACCACTGGAGCCGCCTCTGCAAGCCCGGTACGTCCGCGGGGCAACGACCGCGCTGCACGCACTAAACACGCAGCACTCGCCTCTATTCACGACCAGTGCACTGCTCCTCTCGGCTTATGTTCGAAATAGAATGTGATCGAGCGATATCGTTAACGTGAATGGGTGCTTGTTGACGGAATTTAAGCTTTCCATGACGTGATTTCGATCGAAACTTTCTTGGTGACTCGTTCGACTGATTGTACTTGTTTACTTTCATGTGTGTTGGGCTCCAGACTCACCCCTATCACAGTTTAATCCCCAGGATGGGACGCTACTCACCCAACATAACCTCAACACCTTATTGGAAACTTACTCGGATCATCTGTTGCATGTACTCTTGCCTATAGAGGCGATTTGACGACTATTCTTTGGAGTGCAAAAGTTTTCTCATTTTAGGTTAGACGTCGTTGGATGATACTCTATGATGTTTATCTATTTATTGAAGAGTTTGTATAGTTTTCACGCGGTTCACGGCGAACTTCACGTGGGTTGCATCCAGTTATCAGTGCCAATCGTTATCAGCGTGTTTATCGCTACTGTTTGTTTCTGTATCTTTGCGTTACTAGTGACGTCACTAGCTCGTGCCTCGCCCGCACTCTCCACTTATCCGCTATCTACAAGCTTTCATCCGAGCATTAAATTTAAAATGTAAACAGTATCATTCGACTCTGTTGATCTATTTTTAGTCGTGACATCACGTTTGTTTCTTGGGTCTTTGAGCGCTTATATTTCAGGGGTCACGCTTTCGTTTTCACCATCACCGCCATTAGTTGCATTCTCACGATCTGGTCCATTTTGATTTGCATCATCTGGCATAGAGCAATTATCGAATGCAATTTATTAGAAAGTAAAAAGTGAGTTAGTGGTAGTGTGAGCATGGTGTGATCTCCAGGGAGCCAGGGAGTCAGGCAGGGAGCGCGCTGCGAGACGCGAGGGTCGGCTCGCGATGCTAGACAAGGTCGCGGCGCTGGCGCCGGCGAGCCGCGCCGCCGTGCCGCGCGCAGCCCGTTAACTTTTTAATTCGTCAGGCGATGGCGCTACCGCCGTCAGCCTTTGTTAGGTAAACGGCCACATTCCGCCTTCTGCGTTTCCTGACCCCGTGACCCTCCCGCGACCGCTTTCAAAAAGGAATCTTAAATGCGAATCGGAATCTATACATCCCCGGTTTTGTACGAAAATCTCGTCTCTCTATTTTTAGCGATGATGCAAAATTTATTTAGTTGGTATGTGTTTTACGATAAAATATGTTTTTCTCGATTATGTGACGATTTTGTTGAACTTTAAGTTGAAATGATAATGAGTTTGCGGCTAACGTCTTGCTACTCGTTTGGATTTAACGCGCTACGGGGCTGCGGCAATTGGAATCTCTGTAACTTTTATTTCATTCATTAATAAATGAATTGAGTAATCGTGGTTAGTCATTTTACTCATTCAACGTTGGAGTCATTGAATCATACCCAATTCTCCGATAGAGAAAACAATTCGATACGGCTAAAGTGGCCGTTAAGTAATCGAGTGTTAGAGTGGAAGAGAATCTCAAAGTTAAATCCGTAGTTTCCGAAGCAATCAATGGCCATGACATCAACTCACGCGCAGTCAATCGCCTACAAACCGCCGCCCACTCTGCCGTAGTATATTACTGAGGGACTTGTACGTAGGTGTATTGACAATGCCTGTTAGCATATTAATTAAGAAGAAAGCCAAGAAAAAACATGAATATTAATGTTTCCTTATGTGGGAAGGTCTATGTTCAGGGCTTTGTCGTCTGACCGATGGGTTGGTATGTGTTATGAAATTGTCTTGTTACTGGGTTTTGTATTGAAGTTAGGGTCCCATCTAAAACATATGATTAACTTTTACATCAAGTGTGTTTGCAACCTGTTTGCAGTCGTTAAATTCCAGTTCAAACGCGTCTCGATCGTCGTCTTCAGCAATGTAAACGTAGTGCGTTGGCAAGTGGTCTTCAGCCATTCACTTTCGCTTGTATCGCCTTAAATGGGTTTGGAATTGGTCAAATCAATTGCGCGCACGCATTACCGGTTGGGTAATTTGTTCAATGATTCTGCGCGTACATCTTGATATCGTAACCGATTTGAGAACAAACAGAGCGGGGATGTGGTAATCTGATATTTAGACGTATGGGACTAGAAAGGAAAAGAGACTTAAAGATATAAAATATAATGGTATAAAAACTAAACGGAAGTAGTATATTATATATATACATAGTTGCTAACGTACAGACAATCAGAATAAAATTACCAACAAAAACAAATTAATAGCTGGCGCCGTCTCGCTTCAAGAGATCCAAATTGGAACTGGAATCGTCAACGTAAAGGAAATGAAGAAATCAGCTCTCCAAAAACAGTCAATACAGCTGGTTTCTTAGGGCATGAGCCTCGAATTCTGACCTCACCTGCGGGTTGTTTTTTTGCGACGCGCCGACGGCGGCGGGCTTGTCTCGTCAGGCGCATGTCGCCACTGTTTTTATCAACTTTCGCGGCGCGTTCCCACAGCTAAAATAAACGGTCTGTACTACCAACTCTTTGCTTCTTATACGAGTTTTGTCTTTAATGGTTAGTTCTAGTTCTCATCGATTGTCGAGACTGCCGATTCCAAACTCGTAAATGGCATTCCCCATTCTTATGATGTGTCGTATTTCACGGCACTGTATGTTCCCTGCCACTGTTACAGCTTCAGTTTTACGATGTTGTGGATCGTACGGTTCGTCGTAAATTTAATCATCGACGGTTCGCTCGCCACCTGTTTCGTTTGCTGTTACATTTTTCGTCGCGTTCATTAGGCGGTGCGCGTCAATCGATCTGTGATTTGGCTGCCATGTAGAGACCTTGATTTCTAAATCAAGGAATGTTAACTACAAGCAGACATGCTCTTGCACATTAATCTCTAGCTGAGCGTAGTACGTGCGCGCTGGACGGCGCCGATCACGCGCCGCCGGCCTTTATTTGTCAATGTTTTTATGTGATCCGTCTCGTCTCGGCTCCGCACCGGTGGGGCCGCCAGCCGCTCTTGCCTCCTCGAGGAAACCTTATCTTATCGGGTGCAGCCAGCGACGCGACGCCTCTCGCCCCTCGAATCACATCGCCCTAGCCATTGTCGCCAACGAACTTCATCTCTGAGTACGGAAATCATGCACCCACATCCGGCAATTAAACCCACATCGATGACGGACACGCATTATTTGAGAATCAACTACCATTACCGGCGTTTCGGTGCCCACACGCCATTTCACCGCGCCATCGCTCGTTCAGTGGGGTCCGAATATAATGATGTCGTGTAGATACTCACTACACTGGCATCCATCTGTCGATGGTAGCGACGCGTCGGAGGCGGCGGCGTGGCCGATATTTATTTAGCCATAATTGCTTGTCGGCGGAGTGGCGCCGGCGCCCGCCGCGCCTCGCCGGGGAGGGGGGAGCAGGTACGCCCGCCGCACTGCGTAAGCTCAACTCGATTTTCGTGATCGGTTTTTTCTCGTTTTATTGTAGTCTGGTCATGTTTTTGGGTTGCTTTGTTGAATTTGTGAATGGTTCTCTCGTCGCATGCGTCGAAGAATAGACTGGTATTTACAGTCTTTGTATTGAAATTACTTTGCTCATTGGTCGGTATAAACCTTTCCTTTTTGTTATAACTAATAGTGGACCGATTTTTAGTAGAATTTTAAAATATTGAGACTATAATTTGTAAAGCGTCTCGATTATGATCAGTTAAACGACTATTGGCAAGAGTAAATAACTTATTGACTCAGGCGTTACTTTGCGGAAATCCATTGTAAATAGATGACAAAAATTAAATATTTAGTGTACTTCCGCTGTGATCCGAAATCCAAATTAAGACAAGTAAAGGAAAAATCAACTAAGATCAATTAACCAAGCTTAATTAACTAAGACTAATTAACTAAGATCAATTAACTAAGATTAATTAAGATTAACGTTACCTATCACAATTAGGAAGTTCTTAACTCTACACGTGTTTCGCCTAATCACAAGGCATCATCAGGAGACGCTGACTCTTCGAACGTCAGTCGTCTTGTCGTTCGAAGAGTCAGCGTCTCCTGATGATGCCTTGTGATTAGGCGAAACACGTGTAGAGTTAAGAACTTCCTAATTGTGATAGGTAACGTTAATCTTAATTAATCTTAGTTAATTGATCTTAGTTAATTAGTCTTAGTTAATTAAGCTTGGTTAATTGATCTTAGTTGATTTTTCCTTTACTTGTCTTAATTTGGATTTCGGATCACAGCGGAAGTACACTAAATATTTAATTTTTGTCATCTATTGGCAAGAGTGTGTCACCAAATGGCCCATTCACCGGCGGCACCTGTGACCGAACCGGTTGCTCCCGACGCCGGCTCTTGCGAAACTGGAAAAATTGTAGTCTTTTATTACCTACACCTACCAACTTCACCGGCGCGGCGTGGCGGCACTCGTTCGTTTCACTTGCATAGGGCCTCTTTTACTTGCTTCTCTAGATCTTATTTTCTCGATATTCAGTTAAAACTCAAAGGCTAACAGAAAGTAAACCACATTTTAAACCTTTAGAAAGTTTAGTGTCATCTGTGCACGCAACTATAAAAAATTCAATGCTTTCATACACATCCTTTGCTGCTTATGTTTCCGCTGTAGTGGATTTTTCTCCGAATCTTGAACATTCACGAGTTTGACTTCAAAAACTTTCGAAGAATTTCACGCAACGCTCTCGTTTACGTGTGTCATCACAGAGATATATCATAATCTAAATAACATCACTGACAAACTTTTATTACAAAACAATTTTAACATGTTCTGAATGTGTCTGGAAATTGAGCAACAGTTTAATAAGAAATAAGAATCCAAGATCCTCATTTCTTAACAAAGTATATCACAATAATAAATCATATGTATATTATTATTCATTCTTAGAAAATGTTTAAAATTTTTATTTTACAACAAGCCATTTTTTTCTTTCAACCTTTATGTTCTGTTGACAGAAGAGTCAAATGAAATTATAATTTTGTAAAACATTGTCTGTCAATTTGTACTGTGACTGAAGTCTAATCCCCAATCCAATCTTGAATCGAGCGATTATTTATTTTGTTGCTCATCATCGTTCGTGGCTTTGTTTAATGTTGAGTTAATAAGAGTCAACTATCTCATGTATATTAATATGTAAACTAGTAAAGCATAAGTTGGTAGTGTCGACGAGCTCCAATCGTCGTAATTGGACGTAATTTGTTTTTTACTCCGCCCGAGGCCCTTTGAACTTCATAATTGAGTTTCTCATTAATATTCTTATCGTTTCCAATATTTTACTCTGTACGAGTGGACAGAGAGCAAAGTTTCTTTTTTTGTACGTAGATGTCAGTCATCAAAGCATTCTTAGCATGAACATTCCTGTTCCGTATAGTGACCGCACGTCACGCATGCCTTCCGGTATTAGACGACGAGTGTCGACAGCCGAGGTCTGCGCGCGCGCAACACTTATCCCTACGTCAGCGCTATAGGCGCAACGCATCGACCGCTATCTGTCCAGTATACTCCACATTATTTATTTTCGCAATAAGCTTATCAGTCGTTATTGTGGTCAGAGGGCAATAAAAAGGGCATCATCACATGTGTGGTGCGTTAAAATTGTTTTCATTCTGATTATTACGTCTGGCGCCTACCGCGTTACTGGCGACGCCAGTGGAACGTGACTCGACCCTCAGTAAACAATTCTCAAATTATAATGAGGCACTCGCGTTGGATATTCTTTCCGCTGAAACTTCATCACAGCGTGTTACGTCACATGTGAGTGGCACTGGATCGCGTGACACCGATCTACTTAGTGTCGCAAGAAAAGCTGAACGTTCTAAGAATATGAATCAAACTAAATTAAGAGATAAGGACGTGCCGCAGGAAAATGTAATTTACTGCTTCCTCTGCCCGATTATCGCGCCCTTGACTTTTGAAGTAATTACTCATTTTCCTCGTGTTTCGTCTATTAAAATAAAAATAATTTAAAATCTTTCACTGAAATAACTATTCTTAACTCATTCGACCAGCAGACTTAAAATGAGGCATTGCATGAAGAATGAGATGGATTAAAATCCATGACTTAATAAAAAAAAAACATCAAAGATCACTAATATAACTATAACTATTTAAAAAACAGGAGATATAAGAGAAAAATCGTTCAGATACTTGATTGCCATTAGTAAATATAAGTGACTAAAACATTGATGAAGAAATAGTAAATGTAGGAAGTAGTATGATAAGTGCGTCGTGTAATGTGAAGGCAGGTCCATAGCGGCGCTGCGTGGGCGCGGGCCGGCGCGCGGCGAGCCGGCGCCGCGCCCGGCGCCACGCCGCGGTAATTCGGCCGCGCTATTTCTGGACATTCACACGCGCGCATGTGTGCCACACACGGCCTTTTTACAATTTTTACAAAACACTGGCTTTCAGTTCTCGGTTTAACCTTGACTCTTGCGCCCCTGCTCTTCTATTTGTTGTCTTGTATTGTTAAAATTAACTCATGTCTGCCTCCGTTTTGTTAGTAGTTGATATATTTTAACTCCCGTGTCTTTTCCTAGATTTTTCTCTATAGTTTACTTTCTATGAATGCTATCGTTTAGCGTGCACATTATAAATGTCACTGTTGTCAATTCGTAAGCGTAAGTTAATGTTGCTTTTATTACATACTTTACCAACTATTTTGGCTTTAGTAATCTCTGTCACTGTCTTTAATCTGTCTTTAGCTTGCTTCGTTTAAAACGAATATAGTGCGAAGACGCAAAATTCACAAACATGTCTAAAAATATTAGCATTCAGTATATGACGTCATAATGTTTATTAGAAGTAGTCAAACACCACCATACACGAGGTAGTCCAGTCCTATTATAAAGAGTTTTATTACATACTTACACTTGACGCTGAGCAAAAATGTTTACTAATTTGGCGCCAGCGTTAAGTTCCGTGATGTTATCATAATTAATTCCGACGGCAATTAATTAGAAGATATAATTAATTTAGTGTATTTGCGAGAGTATGTGTTGGCGGAAGATGTTGTTTCTCAGCTACTCGTACTTCCAACTGGCGCCAGTGGAGGTTGTAAACAACCTCTATTAGATGTTTTTAAGGAAAATTTATTGTTTGTTCAGCGTCTAAATTCAACATTTGACAAATATCATTAACTCAAGAACCTACGTAAGACTGAAATACCAAACTAAACCACGATCTGCTAGATTTACAAAAACGTCAACTTATAGTTTTCATGACAACCAATTTTCTGCTGGACTTCCTAATAAAGTTTTAGTTTCTTTCATCTTCTCATCATCCACATTTAACACTTAACCTGCCCTCGAGACAAAACTTTACCCGCTCAAGTATTTCCACACATTCTGAAACTGAAATTCATAGTTTGTTTATTGTTTTAGATTTAGTTTTTCTATTTGTTCGAAATAATCAACTGGGGTTTGTAGATTCGCAATTTATCTTATAAAGTCGCAATTTATTTTATAGCTGGATCTAGTGTGGGCAGCTCCGGAACTACTTTTTACCTTCTTCATCGCTTCATATTTCTCAGAGTTACAGATTCCGATTGATCGTGATGGATTGCTTTAGAAACTCCTAATCTGTTATCTCTACTTGGAACTAACTTGTCTGTGTGTTCTTTATGCTTTCTGATTCAATTTATATATTTTCCTTGATCAGTTTTGGTTTTATTGATAAAGATTGGATTGGTTCATTTTCACATTGCAAAATATTTGTTTGTTACACTATGATTGTTAATTTAAATAAGAGTTGTTATATATCTATAACTGTATGCTTTATAAGACATAAGGTATAGAGTGATGCCCGTATTGTGTATAATTATTTTATCATTTTTATTGTGATAACGTCAGTTATTATTATCATTAGGGTTTTGCTAACTATAAAACAGGTACTAGCTATGGGCTGTTTTATATTTACTTGGCCATAAATATCAAAATAGCGTATTTATTGTACAGTCTGCTACTGAAATAGGATCACAAGGTTACTCTCACAATATATGACGTTAAACCGCCCAGCCCCGGTATAGTAACCAAGTCAATAAACTAAACATACGGATGATTCAGAGTGCATATTTGCCACTTTGTTTGAACGTTTTGCGTCGGCGCCGGTCGCTATTGTGCGCCTTCAAATAGCTGCGCCCGCGCACCCAGGCTTTATCTTACAGTCGCTTTGGGGAAATACTTCATTAGAGAATTTGCATATTTACGTCAATATCTAGTCAAATTTATTTTAAGACATAATATGGAAAAACTAATGTACGTTCATAGCATAATTTATTTTGATTAAACAGGATACTAATAGAAAATTTATATTCGTTTTACTTTAGAGTAGGTATATTTTATTGAATGCGTACAATTAATTTGCGAGATTTATTTTGAAAGGATCTAATTCAAAGTCTGATAATGCCAGACTGTTTGATTTGAATTTGATAAAGCGCTAAATTATAAGCAATATAACATTAAAATAGCCGTTTCCTATAAAGCAATTAAGAAGGCAAAAGCTAGCCGGACGAACCGGTTCACCAGTTACAAAGTAATCGAAGGACAAACTGACTGACAGCCTACGGTATTTATTGCTATAGATTGAATGTTCAGATTAATTACACATGCCAGTTGCCGGTCCTCTGTACTGTAGGGCTCCATACTCGCCTACCGCACTTATCTGCGGGGTATCTACCTCATCAGGCCGCATTCCATCGCGCGCTCGCTCGCTTCGACTCTACCCGCATTTATATACGACCCATTATCCATTGACTGATTTCTCAAATAATTGAAACACGATATAGCACTGTGACTTACTGGAATTTCAACTCTAGCTAGGACATTTTTAGATGCAGTTTGGGTTGCACGCGGTGCAAGTTAAAGCTTTGCAGCAAATGTACTATGATTTCTAATTAGTTTCGTTACGACATTGTACTTTGTGCCGGTTGTTACAAAGTCGTTTTTAGATTAATAGGCGTCGGCACGTATGGCGTAATTCTCTAAAGATATTTCAGTCACGCCACTCTACTTGTATTCATATGGATGAAATTTGTGTTGCTAAAAGGACTGAATGTTAGTAATGTTAGCTTCTATTTTATTATGAGTTGGTTAAAGTAAGGTTTTCCTTGTAGGCGTCGAGGCCTAAAGGTTTGGTCATACACAGATATGAAAAGACAACAGCAAAAGTGATGGCTTGGGTTTATTATAGTTTGGCATTATCATCTAGTAAAGTATAGTTTTATACTTGCGATCGTTTACTTGCGTTATTGCACACTTCGATCTTCTTGTTAACGAACCAACATAATCTACGAAACGTTGTCTCAATATTAACTTATAGGAATATGATGTATTAATTTAAAATCTTTGCGCATTGCCTTACAGATAGTTCACAAGTTATCGCGAGAAAAAACATAAACGTTCTGTCATCAGGGCAGTTATGAGAAATATGTAATAAAAAGTTTTTAAGAGCGCACAACGATTGTATCGCATAATAAAAGTGCCATAAAATCGCCGGTTGATTTACGCCTCCTGTTCGGATCGCGGCGCGGCCGTCGTCCACTAAGTATGCAAGTTGCAGGTGCATCGCTGCACCGATTGTTTTGACATTTTACTTGCGCAAACACTTCGAAGAACGACTTCGAAAGTGCGCGAGTTCTGCTAAGCCTGTATCTTGGCATCATAAACGTCATGTTCAATAAAATTTGTATTCAAAATGCTCCTCGGCATCGATTCGGTTGAAAAACAATGTTGACACGTCCGCCGCCGCCTGGCGCCGAATCGCAAATAACAATTGCACAATTCACATTCTGAATTCGAAATCACTAATGGTAATGGTACTCGAAATTCAAAATATCCAATAGCGCGTGCCTGTCTGCCCGTAAGCGGAATCGAGGGGACAGTCGCGTTCCGGATTCAAACGACGTTACTTTACATTATTTTACTTCTAATCCGAAGAATCCCTCGTCCTGGTGCGTACTTGCTACAAAAGATAGCAGCTACCTATCCAGCGCGGTATTACTGTCATCATCATGAGCATTTATGCACCTGTTATCGGTTTGACGATATTTTTTTTGTTAATATAAAATTTGACATTAAATTCGGAGATAAATATAGTAAAGTATAACAACGGCATTTTTTACTAGAATTTTAATGTCGTAACAGTGATTATGACCAATGCGGCGCTTTAATTTGAATGTAGGACTGATTCTTGACTGTCTTAAATTATGGTCACTTATAAGATTCGAATACTTCAAAATTGTGTTGGGCGCTCGTAAAATTGTCTTTTTAGGAGGTTAAAATATAGGTTAGCTGGTTGTGTGTGTGGGTCGATGCGCCGGCGCAGGGTAATTGCTCCCCGACTCTACCTGCCCGCTCGACTGTTTGTTTAGCCCCCTTGTTCCTTTTGCGTTTTGCTTTTGTTTTAGTCTCAGAGTAACGCAGACGGTTATTAGTGGATTGAAAACCTTTCGGAGTTCTCTTTTTAAAATTCCTGCCTTAATTTCGCCATCGTGACCGCTCGAGATTGATCTGAGCTTCCATGAAATATGACTCGTTTGGATTAAATTTTAATAAATAATTATCGGTCGTAAAGTTTATTTGCCAATCACAGGTTATAGGGTTTTGACTTGGTTTATTTTCTCGTTTTACGGATTTAACGTCTTAGCATTCTTGGAGTTATTTATGTATTCTATCTCTGTGGTGTGGGAACGAATCAAATAGTACTAGAAATTAATGATATGTTTTGAATTGTTTCAGAAACCCCTCCCCCACCATACAGTCGTATCGCTATGGACGACGTCAAACCTAAAGAAAAAGGTAAAAAAATACATTCCTACTATATTGTTGTTACTTGACCGGTACCCCGCGACTCATTTTAATCCGGGTAAAAAGAATGCTATTTCAGCGTGGAAAACTTTATCGCAACAATTCAGCCGTTAGAGCGTGAAAGAGTAACCGAATATCCGTACCTCCACACATTCTAACAAACATGTAAACGTAAAACTAGCAGGATCTAGGTCAACTAATTTGCAACTTTGATACACAGTTCACTTAATTGATTCTATTACATTGATTCTATTACATTGTATGTAATGCTAAAAATCTAAATGCGGGTAAGTTGTAAAGAACCCTTAGCTATATTATATTTGCACACTTTTGACCTATCTACTGAAAAACGATTACATTGTAAACTTTAACTATTATTATTATTTTGTGAATATTTGGGAGACGTCATTGGTTCCCATAACACAGTTTCTTAACCCTTAAATGGATGATTTTTGTTTCACGTTTTAAAAAAATATATTTGTGTAATAGACATGTATTACTGTCTAGGAAAAATTACTTAAAAAAATCTAGACATTAATTTACTTAACTTTTTTGCAATAATGTGAGTGTTGTTTATAAACTACATTGCGCAAAATTAAAAAAAAAAAATGGCGGTCAATTTTATGTGTGATTTTTCGTATGTTGTTTAAAAACAACAGTGTCCATTTAAGGGTTAAACTACTTTGGGATTCCTATTATAGTGTAATTTTTGTAACCTATGTCAAATAAATGTATTTAGATTTTCTTTTATTATTGAATTCTGATTCTAATTCTAATTTGAAGTGGGGGTGATGAGACCTGCACTGACATCCCGCTAGGGGCGTATTGTGCATTCCCCCCTTACCAGCCTACCCAAGCCAACCGAGCTCCTTGAAATAACGTTTATTGGATTTTGGTAGACATTATTATTTGTTCAAAGCCGATTAAGTCATAAAGTAATTAATGGGATCAAAACACAATGATCTATAGATCTATAGAGCTGAGTGTACGAAAAGGCGGGAGATCGTGGAATCCGGCCGTAGACCGGCGCCCGCGCCGCTTCCTGGAAATTAGGGATGGATAGGGATGAGTAATGCACCTATCGAGATCAACAATTTAACTTTCGCTTAAGTTGACTTAAACTTAGACGCAGTTCAAACTAAGCCAATTTGACTAAGTCTTAGTTTCATGTTATCTATCATTATTTCATATTTGGGTTTTTCATGAACTTGTTGAAATTTAAAATTGTTAATTATTCAAAGATACAAGTATCATGAATTTTCTATTTCATGGAAATATCGATCGTACTTGTAAGCTTGAGTTTCTCAGTTTCTTTCATAGTTTTTAAATTACTTTTGTTAATGGAATCGTTAAAATGACACTAAATCCTGAAGCCGCTCCACCGACACCGAAGTTGGTAAAAAAAAACACGTTAACTTCTCTTCTTTCTCAGTATCGTAGTACAAACATTGTATCTTAATAAACAAAAATGAATTAAAGTCGCACGGAGACATAAAATAGCAAAAGTATTACTAATTATGTATATATTTTGAACTTTATTTTAGATAACGAAATTTAATGTAACTAATTACCTATCTCTCGTATGAAAAGCAAAAGGCTCTCGAAAATAAAAATGATCGACCCAAAAAGGTTATCGATATAGGAATATAGATAATGGAATAAATTATTTTATTCATTTTTATTAAAAACAAAAGAAAACAAAATATTACTAACTAAACCTAAAAAATACCAGAGGTAGAGAAAAAGGTGCCCAAAAGGCTTTTCATCTCATTTTATTTTTTCTACTAGTCTAAGTGATACGTTTGGTTTATCTGTAAGTGTCATTTATGTAAATAAATAAACTGAAAACTTTGCTTCTGTTCGTACTTTAAAAGTTGGTACTTATACAGTGCCAATATTAATAGCTTCAGTTGGTAACAAACGTTCAATCAAAAGCTGTAGTTGCGCCCATCCCTACGAAGCTGGTCCCAGCACATTCCACCGCCGGCCGCCATCTTTAAACTACATTATTAATGCGCACCGCTCGGCAAACATCACTGGTTTTTACTTTTTAGAGTTTTTTCTCTTCCTTTGAGCCGGGCACCATGCGGCGTGCACGATATATTTGTTTTTAATAAAGATTGTCGGTGAAATTCCCTATTATAGGATGATCTTTCGACACTGTTTTGATGTCGGCTTTCTACGACATGCGTGACACAAGTATCATTGTTTTAGGCAACTTTAGATGTTTTAATCTACTTCTAAAGAGTTCAATATTTTAGAAACAAATATTACTTGGATAGTGAGATCTCTAGCAAGAGTTAACATGAAAATATTTATTATTCGTAAATTGTCCATCACTATAAAACAAATGTGTATAGTTGACATGTCCGTAAATTATAACTCGGTCTTCGCAAAACAGGAAATCCCGTAGCTAGAATCAATGGCGATGGCTGGTGGGGTGCGAATTCCCGTGGGATTCCCTCGCAGCTTTCCCGGAGGATTTCCCATGACTCTCGACCCGACTGTAGACGAGACTCCCCTTCCATTTTCATTGCATTTTGGCGCCCGTCTGCACTTCGCCATATTTTATTGTCTCACTCCCCTCTTATTTACATTCTTGGCCGCAATTACCGGCGCTAATACTCCCCGAGGTGGCGTCGTCAATTTTAGATTGGGATCTTATTTCACGGAACAATTCACACGTTGTGTCTTTCACGTGTTCTACTCTTTCATTATTAGGTCATTAGTATGCGAGTTTTAGTGTGATGTTACCTACATTCGAATCGGAAATTCTCAGCATTCATCTATGTCTATGTGTCTAAATAAAACTGATATGGTTTCGCCGAATCCGTCCATTAGCTCGGTCGTTGCAAACCTCTTAATGGGATCACCCATTAGCCGTGTTTTATGTTGTAGATTAGCTCGGAAGAGTCATTAATTTGGCCACCTCTCAGATTACTGAATGGACAGCTAAAATCTGGGCCCTTTTTCTGATACGGGCGACATTGACATTCCGATCGGGTCCATTACGGTGTTTCTCATCTGCTTCCTCGAATTCATTCATTCCTTTTACAAATTTATCTGCAGGTGATTTCGGATCTTCGTCACCGGAATTTGATTCTTAATCGGCGGCTGTAGAGTTTTTTTAGAGTGGGATGCGGCGCGCCGTTTGTGTTGTTAAGTGCGGAGGATCTCTCGAGTATTGGCTCGGCGATAACGACTGTATGCATTAACGTTATCGTGGAGTTATCGTGGCGCCGGCGCCGCGCCGCGCCGCGAGCCTGACACCAATATAAACGGTCGGTGTTTGTCTTTGTCCGCTCTTGTTAGGAGCGCTGCTCCCTGCTGCCCTGATGCTGCTATTTTAGAACCTAGTTCAATCTCTGTCTGTATCGATACCATCTCGTCTGCGTCTCCCACGTTGCGATACCATATCTAACAACGTTGCTCAATCGTTACCGTTTACTCATCTCAAAATCTCAAAGTTATTACGATGCTTCGTTAGCTTCCGTCGTTGGAATTTCTTAATGACCTACCAGTACCTGTGGCATAAATTAGTGTGTCAACCATAAACCAAGCATCAATTGCCACTAATACTTACCTTTTATTGTCCCATATTTTGTTTGATTCTGAGTGATTCGAGCGGTCGTTTCTCGATCGCCTACGTTAAATCGGTCGGAATGGGACTTGATATTTTGAAAGGTGATTTTTAGAGGTTATTGTCACTTGATGGTAAGCGGCCAGCACTCGTTGGGTTAATGCATGAGGATTTTATCAAGTTTTAAAGTGCTTTCCGACTAAGTAGTCTTTAAGTCGAAGAGAAGATTTCGGGCTCGTGGCTTGTTTATAGGAGCGCCTTCTATACGTCATCGCATGATTTATTTGAGTTTTATTACACATGGACCATTTTTATTGTTACGCCATATCTATTCGGGTGACTAATGCTGTTTTGGTGTTAAATAGACGACATTATAATAGCGATGGGCGGATTTGAAAGAGTTTATGGTCCAATGAATTGGTGTTTTGAGTTTTGATTTATTGTTATAATGTGAGCTGTGTGTTTCGTGTTGGCACGAGCCATCAGTTGGAGACGCTAAAATTATCTTGTTACGAAGAATATTGTTGAACTGAGACTCAGTTTCTCGCTGAAGTTTACTAAAATCGTTGTGTCTACTAAGTCTAATGCATCTAGAATAAGACGTTGCGAATAAGCCGCAAAACAAATGAGATCTAAGTTTGGAATGAAATGTTTACTCTCATTCCTGGCATACTAAGCTGTCCCTTTCAATTGTCTAATGACTTTCGCTTCACTAACATCACCTTGTTTTGCATTTGGCGTTCCATTTGTTTCATTTTCTTTTGTTGCATTTCCAGATTCATTTGTTTCATTTTCTTGATTGTGTGTGTGATTTTGGTAGAGTTCTTATTGTTGTGGTTGTTGAGATGATTTTGTTGCATTCTGTACGCGAGTTGTTTATTTGAGTCGGACAATTGCGAGAGTTCAGCGTGCGGTTGTAAACAACCGCTCCAGTGTTAGTGTGTCACATTAGGCGCCTTTATAATATGCGATATTGGAAGAATGAGTTTATCTCCATTCTTTTTTACATTTTAAAACTCAGTACCCTTATAGAGTATCATGAGAGCCTTAAAAATAGTAGGTATTTGATTGTAATGAAATCGAGTTTTTTATTTTATTTAATGTGATTCATCTCAATAATATTTTGGTAACTATAGATAAAAATGTGTCTTAAAACATATGTGACAATTTATTTTCACAGTACCAGTAGTAAACAAAAGTATTGTAGTATTAAAATTGATGGAAAATATATTTTAGGTAAAGAAATAACAATTTATTAAAAATTTAACATTTATGTAAGAGTTTATCAAAATAAAAAGTTTGCTACTAAAAAGGAAGACAAACATGCTATATGTACACAAACGTGTTTTACTTCTAATCTAAACTATATAATATTATCTATTATTCTATAAAATTAAGTGTGTGATACAAGTTTAAAAACTCTTGACATCACCTAAGCCACTTGGTTCATACGAAGAATAAAATGACCTTATTGTAAGAAAAGAAAAGTCGTGTCGTTTAGTGTAGGCAAGATCCAGTCGGTGTCATTGAGCTTACAGCTATTCGGCGTCCGTGAGAGTGTTACCTACTCTGTACTTACAATAACTTGTAAAGAAATCTTAGAATTGTATAGTGCTGATCATAAGCTTTTAGACATAAAGAGAATATTCAATTTTTTGCTGCTGCCGCGTAACTATGAGTCAGCGACACTCAGACCGAAAGTTCATGCCTATTCTGGAATTACTGGCTCTCAAGGAGGCTACCGGAAAACGCTGTTAGGTGCTTGGCAACAGATTTTTCAACTTGAGGGTAGTTACTAGCCAGGCGAGCACTAGAAACCGCTCTACCACCATGTTATGGTTCCCTTGCAATGTTTTCCTTCGCCGAAAACTCAAGCTCATTGGCGGAGATTGAAGCCATGAGCTACGGATTGCAAGGTAGTCGCACGCTTGACGGAACTGTCACCGCTTTACAGTCTATGATTTAAAAATATAAAACTGCAAATACAAGATGAGAAAAGGAAGAGAATTGCCTGTGAATATACATACGGCCAAACATTCCCCACTTCTGGAATCTGTTCTAATGATAATGTTTGAAAATATTATTGTTCCCTCCACGGCAGAGTTAGTAATACACACATTTAGTAATATAATACTATAACAAAATTCTTACACGTGGATCGGTTTTCGAAGTAGAAAGGCCAGTAATAATATAAAACGGTATATCCCACTAACGCAAAATTGGCGACAGTTAGAACGTGTGTGTGTGTATGTTATATTTGTTGCTTCATCACGCTCAAACGGAAATTATACGATGAAAGGTTAGCGTCTTAGAGGATCTATATAGATCCTCTAAGGTTAGCGTGGTATGCGCATGTGATGCGTAGAGAGGAGATGCATGTTACTAGGAGATAAATAAAAATGGTAGTGCAAGGAAGAAGAGCTAAAGGCCGACCGAAGAAGACGTGGATGGAGTGTGTGAATGAAGACATGAGAGCGAAAGGAGTTAGTGTAGAGACGACGTCAGACAGAGCAGACTGAAAAAGAAAAATTTGTTGTTTTGACCCCACTTAGTGGGATACGACAAGGAAGAAGAAGAAGATCGCACTCAAATGGCAAATCGTTATTAAGTAAAGGCGTCAGGTGTTCAGAATTCTGGCCTAAGTTTCCCCCAGGAATTGAACATTGCTATTCAACGTGGCAATGCTGCCATAATTCTGGGCAGATTTCCCTCATAATCGTTTTTAATCGACTTCAAAAAAGGGGGATATATTCGACTGTATGTATTTTTTTTTAAGATTAAGTTGTGTTTGTTTTTTATAGTTAAGTTTTAGTTTAGTATCTAAGAATATTTGTACATAACATTTTGTTTTAATTTTCATTGAAATGATCGTTTTTTGTTTAGAAAAAAAGTTATTTGGTTTCGAGATAGCGTATTCCTTGGATTAACATATAATAATAATTTTTAAAGCGGGCAACAACGCGGAGTGAAGCTAGTAAGATTGTTTTGCAAAATTGAGAAATAAAATACATATACTTATCCAAAGAACTGGTATCACAAATATCAAATTACAACTAGTATAAAGACGTGTTATTATTATTTTCATTAAGGCGATGTTTTACGTAGTTTAGCCTCGATATAACGTATTTGTGCGAACGAAACAAATTCATATACAATCAAAACATTAGTACAAAAAAAAAAAAAACACTCAATTTCTAAATTGTAAAACGACTATTTTTTCAAAAAATTAAACTTACGAGCGATCGATGGGGTTCCAAAACACGATTCGAACGTGTTTTGCGCAAATACTTCGTCAATATAACTGAAAATACGTAGCTTCATCTTTTACTCAGGGTTTAAAAATATTTTTTAAATAATGCTCTATATTGCTCTCTTACCGCCTTAATACTCTGAGAGAATTTGTTTTTGAGTCCGAAAAAAGAAGCTAAAAGTTTAGAAACATCTTTAGGAAAATCTTAGTATTTTTGTTCAATAAAGGCAAAGCATAAATGTACTAAGATAACATTGGCCTTAGATAATATTTTTTTATATTTTTTAGATATCATATTACGCTTTTCGATATTTAGATCTCAACTGGTGTGGTCTTTGTGATAATGACGTATATATGTATATAAATACGTACATATGTATACATATACCAACCTTGATATGATCTCTAAATATGCTAATACTTTATCTGTGTACGGTCTTTATAAATATCTATATATACTTACTTAGTGGAAGAGTATGAATAGTTTAAACATTATTATACATTGGATATAATTGGTTGCTTGAATGTTCCTTATTTTTACATATGAATCTATCCATATTAAATTAAGCTTAAATAATAAATATATCAAATTTAATCCAAATCTGTACAGTTGCTTCAAATGTTAAGCGACCTGGGTGGTGACACAATTTGCAAACATACACGAAAAATACAGCGTATATAATACAATAACATATAATAACATGTTTCGTATTAAGTTGTTACTATAATATGATAGTTAATAACTATACCATACCAAAACAAAAGAGGAAAAGTTTGTTTAACGCGAATAGGCTAACTACTAGACCGATTTGAAAAATTCTCTCACCGTTGGGAAGCTACCTTATCCCTGAGCAACGTTGGCTATTTTGTTATTACTAAGCCGAGACAGGATACTATATTTATTATAAAATAAAGTTTAGTCAAATACAGAGTAAACTCCATGTAACGTCACTCAATTTAACGACAAACTCTCTAAAGCGTCGAAATAAATTGGCTTTAGTTGGTTTAGCTTGTATTCCATACAATGATATTTTCTTTCCATTTAACGACTACTCTCTATAACGCCATAAAATGCACAGTCCCTGCAGTGTCGTTATATAGAGTTTACACTGTATTTTTGTTTGCGAATTGAATTGCCAAATGTCAGTAAAAAATGTATATATCATTATTTTTAGTATTTGTTTGCAAATATGGCGTTACAAACCAGGTCGCTTAGCATTTGAAACTGATAATATATAGTTACAGTATAATGCCAACTAGTTTCCGGCCTCCTAATAAATTAAGGCGCTCATATCCTATGTGTGCGTGTTGTGAGTGTGTGTGTATGTGTGTGTGTGTGCGTGTTATGTGTGTGTGAGTACGCAGGTGGTCACTCATGATGTCATGGTCTATCCTGGACAGACTGGTCCTAAGAATCGCCATTATACAGTTTTTGTACGTTTCTAGATTATTTTTTCCAAGTCCTAAGACTTTACGTTAGAAAAGGCTCTTTCTTTAATACCAGTCTTTGGTTATTATTTTCTCCGTGGAAACTACTGGAACGGTAAAAATAAATGCATTTATATTTATATTTTGTATTTATGTATGGTGGTAGAGTAAACATATAAACAGATAGACATTTTATTCATAATTTGTCAAATTATAGGTCAGTTTACATTAAAATTAAAATACAATACAATTAAAATTTGAAATACTTCGCTCAAATTCAACATGTAAATTTACCATAATTTTTTCAGAAATAAAATTAATATTTATAAAGAAAAATTAGAAAGTGATTCATAAAATTGAATTGACACTAAATAATTATAGAAATCGGGGAAGGGGAGGCATACGCTGCTTAGGCATTTTCTGTGTACAAAAAGAGTATCAACCTATGTAAAACAGTAATATTTATTTATATAATCATATAAGAACTTCTTTGTTACAGTAGAATAAATGACTTTTTTATTTATTTTATAACAATTATATTTCTAGCGCTGATTAGCAACCAAGCTCAATTCGTGCAGTTACGCGACAAATGCCTAGCTGTAAAGTGTAATAAAAATAAATAAGTAATATCATGTAAAAAAATATTAATAAATCCCTTATTGACTCGGGCGTTACTTTGCGGAAATCCATTGTAAATAGATGACAATATTAAATATTTAGTGTACTTCCGCTGTGATCCGAAATCCAAATTAAGACAAGTAAAGGAAAAATCAACTAAGATCAATTAACCAAGCTTAATTAACTAAGATTAATTAACTAAGATTAATTAAGATTAACGTTACCTATCACAATTCGGAAATTCTTAACTCTACACGTGTTTCGCCTAACCACAAGGCATCATCAGGAGATGCTGACTCTTCGAACGACAAGTCGACTCTCTCTCGAGTTGGTTAATTGATCTTAGTTGATTTTTCTTTTACTTGTCTTAATTTGGATTTCGGATCACAGCGGAAGTACACTTAATATTTAATTTTGTCATCTATTAATAAATCCCACATCCGACTAATTATAAATGCAAAAGTTTGCGTGTAGAGTGTATGAATGTTTGTTACTTCTTCACACTCTAACGGCTGGAGCGATTTCGATAAAATTTGGTATAAAAACAGTTTTGTTCCTGGATTACCATAGGCGACTTTTTATCGCGGATTCACGTGGCCGCTGGGCTCAGCTAGTATTATTAATATTTTTCTAAATAATTTATTTTATTTATTTATCTTTAGTATTTATTTGTATTTATTAAGTATATCTTTGTCCTCAGGTCAAGGTGAGAGCACAGAAGACGCAAGAAGGACTGACCACGAACGGCTTGCGGCTGGATCTCTCGCCACTGATGGCGAAGGTAAATATACTTTACGCTTTTACCGTGCCTCGGATGACCCGTTAACATATAGGTTCCATCAGTAAACAAATACCTAAAGTCCTGGAAAAATGTCGTTACCAAAGCTTGGTCACTCAACTTGTATAACGAGGGAAAGGAACAGTTCAGAAATATTAAACAAGAAAGATAGTTGTGAAACTCCAGTTTGTTTAGTGAAAAATTAGTTTTATTATAAATATCATAAAGTCTAAGGCACTTGCTTTCCACTTTACTGGTTGTTGTAGGATAATATAGTACAAAGAGATGAAAGTAATACAAAATTTCTGTTTATCGATCTTTTTACTCTTTTACCAAAAAATGTTCTAACTTTATCATACGATTCCTGTTTAATTTTTTAATTAACCAATTTTATAAACTAAAGACGTCATTCAACTCTAATTACTCCATCGTTCTGTGACGTCTTTGACAGCTGACGTTTTTGTTTTGACGTTTTATTAAAAGCACGTCAACGAACGTGGCTAGCCTAATACACCTTAATGTCAAAAATACTTTCCAGAAAAACAAAGAACGTTTAAAACTCGAATACCTCGCTGCAGCTGATGAAAAAATACGTTTCAGCGAACAATTCTGAGTAAAAACTCATCGACAAATTGGTTGTGGTAATTATTTTCTAAACAAAATCTTTTGAGTTGCTAACTGGCAAGACATCAAACATTGGTACCAAGATTAGCAGCCAAAATAATCGCCGACATTGTCTTAAAAGTGTCAGCTCTTTGTATTTTTTTCCACATCAAACATATATTCAGCAAATTACAGTTGCCATTCTCAATACGAATTTTGAATCTTAATGGTAGTAGCAGTAAACTAAATGCACTACTTGAAGCCACAACTTCTCTACAAAAACATTTCTCTTAGTTTTAAAGAATGCTTAGAGTAGAATTAAACAACTTATTAGTTATTCCCACCATCTTCTAGAATCGTACTCGTATATCGAATACTCTAAAAAGGCTCATGTAGAGTTAACAAATCCTCAAAACTCTCAATTCATCCTTTAACAATGACCCAAAAATTCCGCACCACCCAAAGTAAATTAAAATCTAGAGTAATTGATTTAATTCAAATCTAGAGTTAATAGGTATTTTCTAGGTAATCGTGTCACATCTAGACCATAGTGTTGCTTATCATCAGGCAAAGTGTGGTCAAACACAAACCTATCAGTTGTAAAAAAAAAACATATATTCCAAACAAAAAAATCTATAAAACTCTTTGAAAACGTTCCAAAACACTTCTCAAATATTGTCCCAAAAATTTCCACACAAGGTAAAGATGATCCAATACGCTCGCGGCGTGGTGGTATTAGCTATAATCCCATCAGGTGTAGACCTTGACGATCGATGTGGCTCCGCCGGGCTGGCGCCGCCTGTGCCGCACCAAGCCGTGGTGATACCACCATGCTTTGTACAGCCTTGATGGGTGGAACGAATACTTATTCATATGTACCTATGTATTGTAGTTGTCTAACATTCGATATCTTTATAGAAATAGAGCAAATTTTCGTTTCCAAGTTTTGGTAAATATTTCAAAAATTAGTTTTTGGCATTCTGGTGTAAGAGGTCTGGAATTTTGTCTTTATTTGGAGACAACCAGAAGACAAAAAAGCCGAAATAGCTGATCTCTTTTTATGTATGTCTTTATGATATGGAACCAGTGCCTCAATTAAAGATACTATTGTTATTAGTATTATAAAGAGCTAAGTTTGCTCTTGTATGTGTAAAGGGCACAAAGGATAGTTGAAAATCGTAAATAAACTCAATCAAACTTAACAGTTAGAACATTTAAACGGCAGTCGAGAATCAAAAAGGCATAATAGACGTTGTTAGTTTCCAATCGGGTGTAATATTTAAAATTTAAACCATTTTTAAATTATTTAACTTCATATCATAATGTATGTTACTAAAATGTATTTTGTATAAAACATAGCTTCTTAATCAAAAGCAGAAGTCATGTCTTTAACTATTTATTTACTAACTTATAATAAGAAAAATAACGATTTTCTAAATTTATAGCTTTTATTTTTTTGAATACTTAGCAAAGACAAGGTATCAATAGTTAACAAATCTACTAACGCCTACAAAATCGTTGTAAGTTTTTTATGGCGTCGCGTCGAACCGACGTCACCGCGTCGCGACACTAACCTGTACCTACCTACCTATACTTGCTTTTACTTCTACCTGTGACCTTTTAGCTTGTTGTCTGGCTAGTACAAAAATACTTAATGTCTGTATTAAGACCATATTTTTAATTTAAATTCAATTACCTTGTTCACTTCATCATTTATTAATAATATGTCAAAATTCTATATCCAGTCTATTGATTTCAACAAGTGATGATATTATGATTACACTCTGATAATAAAAGTTAATTTTAAATTACCTAATGGTAGGAATGTAAATAAAAATATTTGAAATTCCAGCTAGGAAAGAAGTGGGATCATTCGTGATTAGACTGAATAATTGCGGTCCTAGTAAATAACCCTTAGGGACCACGGCAGATCTTCTCAATCCGACTCACAATTCCCAGTAGTAATTATAGTGCCAAAGATCTGACAACGCCTCTAAATCATATCCATTATGCTAACAAATTGCCAGCGTCTTTCCAGAAGGTTCTGATGAAGATCATTCAACCCCACTTCTAAATCTTGGCAACACCGACGCACGAGTTTTTAAACTTTTTGCTGTATCGAATTACTTAGCGGGGAAATAGTTAAATTTATAACGTTTCGTGAACTTTGTAACTCCAGATATACATTGTTGGCATCGATTGTTTGACTGTTTGTCAGGGATGGAGCCAAGTCTGGAATGATGCAATCGTGCGCAAATTATCAGGAAAGTTTAGATATTCACTAGGCTCTATTATCCAAAGTATAAGTATACCTAATTGTTGCAAAAAATGCTCTACTTAGTGTCTGAAGACAATACTTAATTCATATGGCTTAAGAGAGTTTCACCAAATTCTCAATTTACAAGATTTTTAATTTATCATCGTCTTAATTTACCGCCGCCTCAGTATACCATCGTATCAATTTACTAAACTCTCATTTCGCCTGATTCGCAACTAGCTCTAGAAGTAAATTTAAAAGTAACAAAATTTAAATAAGAGAAAGAGAGAGAGACAGAGAAGCGTATGATTATAATGTTTTTTAGACATGCGATATAATAGTAACCCAGACGTCTAAATCCTTTTGCTTGAAATAAATTTAGCTTTAATATGTACACATAAACGGTCTTATACCTATCAGCGTTTATAAGTGCAAGCACATTACCAATAGAAGCCTACGACCTCTGGAATTCGTCGTCTGGCTGTCGTATCGTATGACCAGTGGCGTCAGCAGAATGCATCGAAGGAAGCTTATTTATTGAGAAAGGTCACGTCAGACCGCCTTGATGCACTCACTCGTCGGTCATTGTTGCTGTAAAATGATGTTCAGCCGTGTGCTGACTATTTATAGATAGGTTTTAAGAATGATTAGCTGTCTCTTTCTAGTCTATGCATATCTTGCTTTCGTTAAAATTTGAGCCTAATAAATAATATTTTATTATTTAAATATACATTTAACATTAGTAACTAAAACTTAACTAAAAATTAACCTAAAAAGACCAGTGGTGAGGGAAAAGGTGCCACGTTGTATAGCAACGCTTAGTTTCTGAACGATATAAAAGCCAGCATAGTTATTTACATAATATGTTATGTGGTTTTAGTCTCGAGGCTAAACAGCCCCGAAGGCCTTAGGAACGCCTTAGGCAAACACCTAAGGCCTTCTATTGAGCTCCCATTTCGTGTAAACACACATGGCCCTTGACATGTACGAGTAATTTATGGTCCTCTTCATAGGTTGTTATGACGGTGACACTTTAATTCTGTTTCCTATTAGGTGATGAGGAGACACAAACTCCTTATGTGGCACGCTAATTCAAATTTGGTTTTTAAATCCAGTTGGAGATACTTAGTTCAATACAGCTGGTCTGCGTTATGAGCATGATTGTTTCGATTGGTCATGAACAAATTAAAAATAATACACTCCACTAAAAATAAAATGACTTCAAGAAATCAGTCTGTATAATAAATAAAAGTTTTGATTTTTTTCAAAATTAATATGTTATTAAGAAAATAAAGACTTCATTTGAAACTAAAACACAATCGATAACACTACTGCACTTTAATAAAACGTTAATAGTACTTACAAGTAGAGTAAATAGGTATCTTCTAGGTAAGCCTGCAACATCGTAGACTACAGCGTAGCTTTACATCAAGCAAGCTGTAGTCCAACGCAAACCTATCAAGGGTTAAAAAAGAAAAACGAATGAGGTGTAATCATCCCAATCGCATTTAAAAAAAAGAGGTTTTGGACATATCCTTCTTTGCTTGACGTCTCTCGTCCAGACTTACACCGCTACACCATGAAGACGAAAGATCTTAAAGAATAACCAAATCTTTGCTTTTTTTTTATTGATGAATAGGCTTACGTTTGACCGCAGTTTGCCTGATGTTAAGCTTAACTGTGGTCTAAGATGTAACACGCTTGGCTAGAAGGAACCTAACTCTAGATTTGACGACCCCCAAATTGTACTTCTCGGGAAAAAGAGACTAAATAGGCTTACGTTTGACCGCAGCTAGCCTGATGTTAAGCTTGACTGTGGTCTAAGATGTACCACGCTTGCCTAGAAGGAACCTATTTACTCCAGATGTGAAGACCCCCAAATTGTAGTACTTCTCGGGAAAAGGAGACTCAGGAAGAGAGTTCCAAAGCTAATGGAATATGTATCTTATTTGCAGAGCAACAGAGCTGGGAGTCGGAGTGGTGCCGGCTAGCGTACTGGGAGCTGACCCAGCGCGTGGGGCGCCAATTCGGCGTGCGCGTGCGCGCTGTAGACGTGTTTGGGGGAGGCGGGGGCGCGTGCGGCTCGGACCGCCACGGGCTCTGTCTGGACGCCCTCGACACTCGGGGAGAGGCGCCACAAGTTGACCAGGTACCTTGTGACTCTCTTCTTTACGCTTGAGGTTTGCGTATGACTACAAGCTTTCTTGCCGAATTCCCTGGTCCCCAATGACGATTTTTAAAGCGAGAGTGAACTGGGTCCTTCTAGGTAAAAGCGCTTCACCGTAGACCTCAATGTGAACTGTGGTCAAGCGCTGACCTATTTTGAGTAAAAAAAAGCTTGGAGATAGTTGCGCTGTAGTTTCGTTTTTTAATCTACTGAGACATCCAGAACACTCGCCTCCTTGGGAAATAAAGGAACGCGTTCACACTCATAGTTACTCTCTACCCGAAAATTTATTCCGGGAATGTCATAGACATACACATAGCTCTAACATCTCCCAAACGTGAAAAAGACGTTCGAAAAAGCCCGGATAAGTTGAGAGCTGTTTTGCTTTCTTCACATGTTTATCAATTATGTAGATAATATATACGTTGATCTCATGCATTTTATAAATCTATTGTGATCTGAATAATATTAACACGTGTAATAGTAACTAAAGCCCATATAATTAGTGGTTCAAGTCCACATCCAAAAAAAAGAAAAGAAAACAGCAATCACGTTTAGATCATCAAGCAATCAAGTCAAAACATAAATAAGTAAATGGCCGTCCAGTGAATGTGCAAAATGGCCGGTTGATTAGTGCGTTCGTCTCTCATATTGATTTAGCATCGGGAGGCGATAACCCCGAGATAAGGCGGAGATACGGCGCGATAACCGCGCGCTGCGCCGGCGCCGGCACTCGCCTCGCTTCGTAACCTCTGATGTAGACCGTTGGAGAGAATACTCGCTTTATTTAAAGTAATAAACCGAACTAGAGTAAACCGTATTTAGAGTTTCGTTCCTGAAAATAGCCAACGGGACTCTAGTTTAGACTCCGCTGGTTGTCTGACTCCACCAGGCTTCTCGTAAACCATTAAAGCTGGACTTAAAACTTTTGCTTAAGCAAAAAATATTAAAAGCAGCGGAGCTTTCATACAACAAATTCATAAACATTAATCAAGAGTTATTTAGTAATAATATAAATTAAATAAATATAAGAAATGTAATAAATAAGAATCATTATTGATTGATGTATAAGAAATAACCCTTACTCTATAAAATAACCGTGAAAGATAATTATTACCAATCGTAGATAGAAGAAAAAAAATATATTTAGACGGTGTCTACTTCCGCTGTGATCTTAAACCAAATTAAGATATGCAAAGGAAAAATAAAATTAATAAAATAAAAACATACATTTATTTTAATTTATCTACAGTGGATTTCCTCAAAGTAACGCATGAGTCGATAGGTCAATAAACAATTCTTTCTATACCTAACATTATCACCACCACTGACCACACTTGTCTTTAATTGCAGGTGAAAAAGACGCGCGCAAAGATCGGCCTCGGCGTGACCCTGTCTTTAGAATCCGACGGGGTCTGGCTTTACAACCGCAGCCAGGAGCCCGTCTTCGTCAGCTCCCCAGCCCTGGACGCTGCAGCAGCCAAGGCTTTGCTGGTCTGGAGGGTCGCACCTGGTCATTGCCTGTGTATATTTGACCCGGCATGCCCGCCTCCCGCGGTCTCCTTGCCCAACATTGGCCCGGTGGACCCGAGGTCGGTGAGGATATCTTTCGCCAAGGGTTGGGGTCCGAAGTACTCTAGGAGGGATGTGACGGCTTGCCCGTGTTGGCTGGAGGTGCTGCTTGCCCCTCCGAGCTGACGTTAAGTGGTGCGGGGGGTTGGAAGACGTGGTTTGGAGGTGTTGCTTTGCTTTGTTTGGGGAACATTCATAAAAGATGAGTTGCGATCACGCGGCAGCCTGTCAGAAACAAGGCAATATTGTTTTGAGGATTTGAAATTAGAGGAAGATCTTACGAAATAATATGAAGACTAATATGAAGAAGAAAGAATAAATTAATAATGAAGACCTTTTTTACCTCAAAACATGAATATAAAACAACACACAACGCTATCGCAAATGAACGCTCTGCAAAACCTCCAAAACGTTTCTTCCAAGAAATCAAAAGACTATAAAAAAGTGGAAATAGACCAAACAGTGTATTGTGCAAATACGTTTTAATGAACTTGGATTCAGTGAAATCTTTATGTTAATGGACTTAATTTAAAAACATTTGGACCCAAAAAAATTAATTCACATTTTCTGTGATACCAGTGTTTTGTGCTACGAACCTGTGAATTTGTTTATTTGAAGCGAAATGTTTATTTTAAAATGTATAGAGCTTGCGTTGCAAAACACCTTATTGGGTTGTTTTTGTCTAAAAAGTCATCTAATATGAGTGTTGATTATTTTGAATATGCCATATTACATAAATAATATTAAATATAACCACTGAGACTTATACGGGCATAATTAATGAAATATTAAACTCAAACTAATATATTAGTTGTATTTTGTAATCAATTTGGCATATTCAATATTTATTTATTAATAATGTACATAAATATTGTTATTCTTATATTTATTGAGGCCTTGCACGAAGATGAATTAAATTAACTGTTCGAAATCAAATTGGCAACATTTTTCTATTGAAAAATCGGTGAATATTTTTGTAAATTGTTAGTGAATAACAGATGCAAAAATAACAAAACAATTAAATCATATTTCATCAATATAATGTAGAGAATAATTGTTGTAAAATTGAAGTTCTTGCTCTTTTTCTGAGAGTTCCATTCTTCTTTTAGTGGGCACATTTCACTCCACATTTTATCTTATATTCGCGCCTGTAGCTCGGCTAACTGAGGTAATCTGAAACGATTACCAAAGTTAAGCAACGGTCGAGGCGGACAGCCTTAGGATGGGTGACCTTGCTAAAGTTGCATTGCCATCTAAGCGCTATACCGTGCGCCCGATGAAACGTTTAATTGTAGGTCCCAGCTGTTAGTCTTAGTACAAGCAGTCGATAATCCAAGTCAGAGGGCCTTGGGCAGCTTGAAAACTCTCGACATTAGAGCTTGGCCGCTTAGCTCATACGAAATCATTTTCACATTTTTTTTTCTATCTGTACTGTCCCTTTCCATTTCTGGTTGCCTGGTAGAGATCACCATAGGTGATAAGGTTGCCTTTGTACTCTATGTGTAAATATTTATTTCCTTAATTTAAGAAAAAAAAATGTTTTCTTATGTGGTTGTACAATAAAGTAATATTCTATTCTATTCTAAATCATTATAATTATCAATTCACAAACATCTTAGTGTTCATTCTCATGATTTTAGTGACTCGCTTGAATTGGGATTAGCCAATTTAGTTGTGGAGTACATTCATTGTGCATCACTTCATGTATTTACAAAAATATTAACCGATTTCAATAAACTATCGAGGCCTTACCCCTGTGTACTCCCCTCACAGTTTATATATAAATGTGTTATAGTTGTATAAACCCGGCTTTAAGACACGCGAGACTGTATATAAACGTTACAATAATGTAATATAGAATTTGTAATTAAAATATTTATAATATGCCTTAATGTAGGTTTTAATTTAAGATTTTAGCATAAAGCTATGTATTTAAATTTTGTACAAAATTTATATATAATTTGAATCAATTTTTGTATTTGCGAGAAAAACTACGTGAAGAAGGCTGTGTGAGAAGCATTTTACCGACTTCAGAATGAAAGTGTTATGTTAGCGTAAGAGCGCGTGGGAGCAAAGTAGGACCCAGAAATAGAACACAATAATATATAATATTTACTCACTTAATTTTTTTTTATCGACAAAGATCTGCCAACGTAAAAGTTTTGTAAAAAATATAAACGAAATCGTACAATCGATATGATTTTTAAAATAGATAAGTAACAGATTAAAAAACATTGTGCCTTGAGTTGTATTCAAATAATAAGAATAATATATGAAAAAATAATCCAAAATTTAGATAGGGTAATGCAGTCAATTTCACTGGCCTAAATACGAATAATTGTTATACAAACATTATTATACAAATTAATATTGTTATTAATAATGAATCCTCGAATTTAAAGGGTGTATCGCTTGGACAAAGTGAGTTGACAATAAGAATAAGATATACATTCTAGTCTTTAATAAAAAATCTTGCTTTGTCATTTATCTGTTAGTATTCTACATCGATTGTGAAGGAAGGGCCCGTTTTAGAGTTCAACGAATCTGGGTAACATTTACAAAAAAAATAACATGAAATATAATATATAGTGTAGTATTTTGATCTCTTAGCGTTTAGCTTTGATTTCAAGCTACTCGCCGATATTTAAGGTTGCAAGATTAACTATACATTTGCTTAGTTTTACTAAAAATTATCTTATAATGATTCTTTTATATTGTCATTGAAATTTATGTAAATATCACATAAAAAAAACTGTTTAATTCTTGTGCATTTTTTTTATATATGTCAAATATAGTATACATACGTAAACAGATGTCAAGCTATCACTTAATGTACGTCATCTATTAGGTACTAAAATAAAACATTTGTAATATCATGCCATCTTTCTTGCATAACCATATAAGCGAACAAGAGGAAGTGCAGTTTCAAATGTTTTCTTTATTGAATCAAGTAAAACGTTAAACATTATTTATAGCTAACGTTGCAACCTTATCAATACTAAGCTATCAGTCACAAAGCATCTCAGCATTATTCCGTTATTATAATGTTTTGTAACTAATTTCCTGAATTGAAATATGTATTTTCATCGCATTAGACTGATGTAGCGCCTTACCTTATATATTTTGAAACAATGCTCATATATTATATAATAATTTATCTTTGTCAAATGCTAAGTTGGTATATATATTGTAGGCCAAACTCGAACTAGTTTCCCTTAAATTCGGGTTTATCCTGTAAGCATTAATGCAATCTTTCTTTTGTTTTATTCGACGGAGTTTATCCAAAAATATCTAAATTAATCTGAGTTATTTAACTTAGCATTTGAGATTGAATTGTATTATTCAAAATTAATGTGTATAATTTTGAATTGTACACATAAAGCGATGATAGGGGAAAAATCTTGATTTGAAGTTTATAATAAAAAAACATTGAAAAAATAGCTTAAATACCGTCTAAGAACCATTTGGTTTGGATTGGTACCAAAATAAGTATACATATTCTTTTAGTAGTACTTTAGACGGCGTAACTGCATTTTTTCCATTATCATCGCCTTAACGTGCATTGTTTTAAAATATATAATACATATAATATAACTGTTAATAATGTATATATATATTATATATATGTTGGCCTCCCTGATTCGCCGATGTAACTGTCGAGTCTGACTGACGATGGATGAAGTTAGGATAGTAAATAATAAATTATAAATAATTAAAGAGAAATATTTTTAATTTCTGACGTTTTACTTTATCACCTTAGCACTCTGAGGGAGCCTTGCACCAAAGTAATTTGGCTTTAAACGAAATTCATTTACAGATTTGTAAAAAACTACTGTAAAAATTGTGATATAAATTCTATTCAAACTTAAACAGCGTTTTTGGTGTAAGACACCCTTAATTATGTTATTAACATGATTTAATTGCACATATTATTCTTAGGTATATACTTTCACATAATAAGGTAAACCTTTACATAATGTCGAATTAAATAAATAAATACTTCGGTAAAAAATAAATATCTGCAAAACATTCTTTGAGAATGTTATTCTATAAATTTGAATCATAATTTATTATTACATGTATATTTCAGAATCAAAATTGTATTGATAATATTATTTTATCCATTAAATAATTTGAAGACTTGATTTATACACACCATAGATTATATTATAATATTAAAGATATGAAACTAATAATATCTACTATGCGTGCCAACTAAGAATAGGACTGTCAAAACCGCCATCTTGCTCAATCATACGCGTAAACTTCATAACCAAAGTGTATAGTGTGCAAAAAATTTTATGAACAAATTATATTCAGTTTATATGTTTAATGTACGCTGTTTTGCTATTTCTTATACATTTTACGGCAAATTAATTATAAATGAGTAGGATTTGAAAGTGAAAGTATATTTATAAAAATATAATATCTTTTTCATATTTGTCACTTCTTTTTGTACCAAATAAAAATATTTTATTATACTGCTTACAGCACTTAAGTCGAAACTATCCAAAACCATTGTCTCGTCACGTGTTTTTTTTTAGGTGTTGTTAATTTGCCTTGGGTACTTCTTACCTGTAGAATTAATTATGTAATCTAAAATTATCCAGTAATAAAATCAAGAATAATTAAACAATAATTAAATTTATATCTATGAACCAAAAAAATAATTATTAAATTTCATTTTTACGCTTTCTTTGCTAGCAGTACTTTTTTGACAGTTATCGTGTGAAGTTGAAGCAAGCGCGATCCTATTCTTAGTTGGCACGCATAGTAAACGTGGAACGCAGGTTTTTTTTCTTATATGTTTCACACACGGTATAACCCCATACTGAACCATTTCTAGTTCGTATTATGGTTGCTAACACAACTGATATACTACATATACATACATACACATTTTATATAGATACATATTTAACACCCAGACCCACAGCCAACAAATTCAGTTAAGCACAAAGATATTGGCCATGCCAGGAATCCAACCCGGAACCTTCAGATTGGCAGTCCGGCATGGTAACCAATACGCCAACAAAGTCGATATTGGAGATGTGTTCTATAAATTAACCCTTGTTTTTATTGTGTTAAATGACACTACACCTACCACAAATTGTTCCAACGTTGGCACATTTTGTTTCAAAAAACCATAGTTATACTACTACCCTCTCCCTTACTAAAACTCCAAAAATATAAACAGTAAAGAAATTATTCCAGTTTCTTCAGTGTTGTGTTTGGTATCATCGCACAAGCCACCCCGCAAACTGAAAACCATAAATAATAAGTTAATTAAGAATATATTAAAAAGAAGAAGAAGAAATATAAATAAATAATAAATTTAAAAAAAGGAGTTCTTATTGTTATAGTACACATTATATTATACATTTACAAAATCAAGTTATACGCATAGACAAAATATAATAAAGTATTTTGTTTATGGTATACGGTAACTAATTATAAAAAGTTTACGTTTAATGTTTCCGAAATGTGAGCTCAAACTAATAACTATATAAAATCTAAACAATCTAAACCATTACTTCCTTTCATAGACTCTTACAACGGTCGATAAGATAGATGGATGACCATAATAGAAAACTTAGCATTTGAATCTGTCTTAGTCTGTCTGTCTTTGCATTTGAATTTGGCTGAACACAACCGTGGCTCGGAAGGCAAGTGAAGTTATAGGTCCCGGCCTATTTAATACTTACAAGCCAGGTAAGAGGCCTGTGGGTGGCTAGAAGGCTCGACATCGGGCTCAGAAACTTGGCTTAGAATTATGTAGAATTTCATTGAATTACTACTGCCATCTAGTAGATTGACAATAAACTACGAATACTTCGTGTACTCGCATTATACAAGTACTTACGCTTTTCATTTGTTGAATCTACAATTTAGTTCCGTAAGTATTGTGTAGATGGCGCTAGCACCATAGAATCATTTTTTTACAATAATTGATGGGTTGCATTTGACTATGGCACGTCCAATAGAAAGCTACTCTGTTGTTTACGATGTGGTACGCTTACCTAATAATTTTAACATGTGACAATAATGGGACCGATTTACTTTTGTAAATATTCATATTATTTATATTTTTCTCGTTTAAATTAGATATTACAATAGTTTATACAAGAGTTTTATGATTTTTGACTATATATTCCTATGTGAATAAATAAATGAATGAATGAATGAAATAAAGCCCCTGTGGTTCTTCTCAGGAAACAGAGATTCAGAGAGTTCCAAAGTCCTCCAAAAAAGGTCTTGCAAAGTGTTTGTACGATACTTTGGAACTATAACATATATATACTTATATATCGGTGCCTAATCATTGAGTCTCTCGTCTCGCTCGTTGAGTTGTAGTTAAGTAAAAGTAAAAAAGCCTTTATTCATCTGCATTACATTATGATTACTTACTTCTTTAACATGCACATTATCTTATTGTATTAAATATTATGTTAATGTCAGATTATGATTATTTAAATTTGTCAGTATAATGATGTCAAAAGTATAATTATTATAATGTGTCAATGTCAATGTGATTATTAAATTATGTCAAATGTTGGAATGCTGATGTCGCCTCATTTTTTTTTACTCTGAATATATATATTGGGGAACAAGGAATTCCAAAATTTAGCGGTTCGGACAACAAAGGTGGAGGCAAAACGCTTTGTGCGTGCCTTGGGCACGTCAACCGTAAACCGATGCCGCCTTGGCGTTTCCCTGCTCGTCCGATAGTGGAAGGGAGCGTAGGTGCCGTTGAGTAGTAGTACTGACCGCATAAGACAGCAGCGATGGTGATGAAGGGTGGGAGGCAGCCGTAGCTGATGAGAGCCGGGAAGGTGATGGTTCCGGTGATGGTTCCTATGCGGCCGCTCATCAGGAACGTTGCCAGCGCCATCACCCTGCAACAGATCAGTATTTTTTTCATATAACATACATAATCTTACAAAATTAAGTTATTTATTTAGGCATTTCTAGTAATACGCAACTATTCATACTGAGTCATTTTTGAAACGCAACCAATATGCATAATAAGCATAAGCAGCCCACTCTACGTTACTACTGCTAGGACTAGGGGCTTTCTTGAGGAGAGAAAGCTTGAGGAGAGAGGTTATAGGCCATAATCCACTACGCATCTCTAGGTGTTTGTACGCATCACTACGCATCTCATTCTCTGAGGAGGAGTCTCTCAGGCTAGCCGAGGTGGGCGGGGTGGCGGGTTAATGCGAGGAGCGGAACCTCGTCCCGCCCTTACCGATGAGGAGGCCATCGTGTTTGTAATAAAAAAATATATTTAAACAAAAGAATCAATGAGATATTTACAAAAATATTACCTGACCTAATTTCACCTTATCGGTACAGTTTTTACTGACACATACAAATTTTACATAGTGGTAGAAAAATATTTGTTGGAGTCAAACTAAATTTTAAAGACTTTATTAACAAATCTCACCTCAGAGACGTCGGGAACAAGTCCACGCAAACACTGGACAAGGAGGCAGCGGATAGAGAAGTGAAGGCCAGTGCAGTCGTCATGAGAGCCATCACAGTAGCAGAGGAACTGCCCAGGAATGGGAGGAGAATGACCATGGTAGCGCTGCCGATGATGCAGAAACCACAAACTAACTTCTTACCGCATCTAGAACAAACATACAATATATATATTTTTTTACTATGAAAGATTGATAGCATTGATAGGAAACTTACAGGCTCCGATAACAATAAAGTTCGAAGATGTGTAGTGTGATATCTGCTAATCCACATTATGGTGAGCATTGCGATCAGTAGTTCGGCAGCACATTCTATATGTTCTATACTTCATCTCAGGATATATCTTTTTTATTATCTTGATTTTGCAAGATTTTATAAAAAAATCATTTTTTTTTTGTTAATATTCTGTCCAGGATTTTTTAGGCAACCCATTTTTAATATTTTTTCTATTATACTAAATGAAATGAAATAATTTTATTTGCGTAGCCACAGGTAAAATAATATAAAATGTCCCTTGTAGGCTACCACATATGCGGTGTGCAAAAAGTCAATTAATAAGTTAATTTATAAGTTAATTTTACTCCACTATGATTTACAGCTAAGCAATAATATTTAAAAATATAAATGGTTGCCTGTAAAGTCGGTTTTACGGGCGAAGATTTTACGTGACAACGTCTGCCGCGCGGCTGACCGATCATAGTTGAGTGGGAGAGAGACGCAAGGCATTCGGCGGGCCTCTCTCTCGTTCGGTGACTCATCGTAACGTTACCGGGCGTTACACTTTTTCATAAGTGACTCCCAGCCGCAACCTAATTTAAGACGTTGTCACGTCAAAAATGACAAAAGATTATAAGTATACAATATCAAAAAATGTCTAAACTAACTAACTGGGTTGGCACATCGACCCGAATCGGAATAATAAAATTATTATGAAATTAATTTTATTGAATTATCACGTCGGTGAAGGTGAAGTGAATAGGCTCGGATCTTCTTACAACTTGAAAGTGGTGGCGCTAGGACTTACTTGTTAACAATAAAGCCTCCGATGCCATAGGTGAGCACAGAGCCGGCTCCCACAGCAACACTCTGCAGGTACGTGAGCATGTCTGTCTGTATGGGCTCGCAGGCCGGCACCACCTCGGGGGGAGCGGTGGGGGCGATGGCGGAGCACAGGTCCGCGCCCGAGCCCAGCATGGCGGCCAGCTGCGGGTACCACAGCCGGAGGGTGTTCGACCTGGAACGAATATACAACGTAAATAGATGACGAGGGGAGTCTCGACTTGTCGTTCGAAGAGTCAGCATCTCCTGATGATGCCTTGTCGAAACACGTGTAGAGTTAAGAATTTCCGAATTGTGATAGGTAACGTTAATCTTAATTAATCTTAGTTAATTTATCCTAGTTAATTAATCGTAGTTAATTTTTCCTTTACTTGTCTTAATTTGGATTTCGGATCACAGCGGAAGTACAGTAAATATTTAATTTTGTCATCTATTTACAATGGATTTCCGCAAAGTAACGCCTGAGTCAATAAGTTAATATACAACGTACCTATTATTATTTATTATGAGCCTGTTTTGTCCCATTGAAGAGCAAAGGCCTCTCTACCCCCTTTCCATTTATCACGATCTATTGCTATTTCTTGCCAGTTTTTGCAGTACGTACCTATTACGAGGGGAAATCGTATATGGTTCGAAAAAGGAATGGGAGAGCAGGTATAGTTTCCTGTTGTTTGTTTTTATAATAGCTCTTTTTATGAACTCACAAATGATCAATTAGCTAAAGGATCAGCTTGACCTTCCGGTGAAGGAAAACATCGTAAGGTAACTATAATTTTGAGGTAGAGCAATTTATAGTGATCGCCTATATATACCGACCAAAAATGAATGAATTTTCGCTTAGCAATGGACAAATTGATAGTAGAAGAGCCCGTGAAGATCGTCCTTCACCGATCTGATAACCAGATGAGACGTATTTTTTATTAAATATTTTTTGTAAACAAATGTGCCTAAAATTGCTTGCCCATCGAAAAGTGCTCATGGCTATTTTTAATTAAATAAACTTTTATTGATTTTTTTTTCACCACCTTCATACTTTTGATAACCAAATGAAATTTATTTCACTGATAGTTTTTAATACACAGAATATGCCTCGGTATGCTTGCCTACTCATTTCAGTGTATAACTACCTGGCAAGCAGGTGTAAACAGGTAAGTCAAAATAGGTGACTCATTCGATTTTGATGCGCTTCATAGGAGTAACAACGATTCTGAACAGTTAGAATGTTATTTTTATTTTTGATAATTGTAGCTAAATTATCATTTGACTATCGTGTATAGACACGAGCATGCGCAAAAAAAAGACATGAGCACTTTTCGATAGGCAAGCAATTTTAGGCATATTTGTTTATAAAAAATACTTCATAAAAAATACGTCTCATCTGGTTATCAGATCAGTGAAGGACGATCTTCACGGGCTCTTAGACTATGAAGTATGCAGAGCTGATTGCCAACCTTCATTAGTTGGAGAGACATCAAAAAAAGAAGACCCCAAACTGAGCAGGCTCTATCTTCGGCCAGAATATCGCTGACTAGCTTTTGTGGCGAAGCGGTGAGCTGCTGCTCAAAAGGGTAGCTGTAAAAATACCTTACGTCTCCGTGAACTCGCAAAAATATTTACCCGAACATGCATCCAGAATGTATAGAGCAGATCAGTAGAAGCCACTTAACATGTGGTAGTGTGAAGAGAGGCCGTAACTGAGCACCTCCGCCTCTCAGTGCCGCCACACCACGACCTTGTTGCTCGTTTTTCTCTTCTACCAGCGCTTTGACCTGAAACCAGGCCATAGCATGAGCATAAGCAGTTCACTATGCGTTCCCATTGCTGGGACTCCCAGAGTTCTATTGCATAACCAAATGAGTGTGTGAAAGAGGACACGAACTTCAAATGTTATCTTTACTGACGCTAGATATAACAACGATCAAAATCTATAATATAAAAATAGTCAGCTTTTCCTTCCTGACGCTATAACTCCAGAACGCGCGAACCGATTTCCACGATTTTGCATTTGTTAGAAAAGTCTTGGGCTCCGTGAGGTTTGTAGCAAACAAAATTCAGGAAAAAATTGATCCGCAAAAAAAAACCCGACCAACAGAGGAACCGGTTTCTTCTAGGCATGCGCGCTTCGTCTTAGACTGTAATATCACTTAACATCAGGTGAGTTGTGGTCAAGAGCAAGCCTATTTATTCATCGTAAAAAAACCGCGGGCTACAGCTATTATTTTTATAAAAATTACCGGATATTCATAAGCTGGCTTCCCAGTGTTAGCAGAGAATATTCTCTGGAACACCGCCATGGCCTCCTCGTTCCTGGCACGTGACATGAGGAACTTGGGGCTCTCCGGCATGTATATGAAGGCCAAGCCTGTGAGGAACGGCATCAGCCCTGTCGTTAGCAGGAACAGGTTCCAGGAGTTGATCACTGAAACACGAAGGACAATGAAAACTAAAATGCAGAGAGTAATCGTGTTTGGTGTTAGTTTATGATTTTCTCCCTTTAGCTGTCGTCTAGCGCCAAGAAGCTTTGGAGCTCTTTTCTTGAGTCTCTTTTTCCCGAGAAGTACAATTTGGGGGTCTTCAAATCTAGAGTAAATAGGTTCCTTCTAGGCAAGCGTGTTACATCTTAGACCACAGTTAAGCTTAACATCAGGCTAGCTGCGGTATTCATCAATAAAAAAAAAGAAAGTTGTGGCTGAGCTAGCGATGCTTGAGGGATAGAGGCAGGGATCCAAGTCTTTGTCCATTTTTAACGCATTATATATCACTGGCCATTCAAAGAGGAAGCGCCGCCAGCCTTATTACTTTTGGGTGTAAGGGCAGTCGCGTTGAATGCCCTAAATGTTGACGTGTACCAAATGGTGCTATTCTTTTAGATGTTAAAGTTATTGATATTTGTCCCAATTAAAAATTAGAAAATTCGCATGAAATTAAAAATTGGAAACAGTTTGAGTGAACAAACATAATATAAAGACTCGTAGAGAATCTTATTTTTAAGAAGAAGAAGAATTGAATTGAAGAATTTGAAAGAAAAAGAAACTTAGTAACTTAATTCTATACAAACTTACCAATGGCGCCTTCAAAGAGATGGAAAGTCCACTCGTGCGTGAGGAAAGCCCAGGCGAGCAGCGGTAACGTTATATTGGCTATCGTATAGAAAAGACTCGTCAGTAGAATCACTCGAGCTCGCAGCTCGGTCCGGTGCAGCTCCGCTATGTACGAGATCAGCACTGCGAAAGGGCCGTTGAATCTGTCAAATGAAAGAGACACACGACTTGCGGCAGTTACTAAAACATTTGAAGATTCACTAATTCTTCCTCACACCCAATTTGGTTTTGTCAGTAATGGAAGCATTTGAAAGTTACATGAACTTCCAAATTACTTCACTTATAAACACACTTTTATCCGGAACAAAAATGACCCCACATCATAATGTTGAATACATAATCAGGAAAACATAAAGAGAGAGATACTTTCTGATATTATTTGAGCTGATACTGATATTTGTTTAGCGAAAGTTAGTATATATTTTGTTAGCATCACCTTTACAATTGACGACGATTTGATAAAATGTAGCAAGGTTAAATCTTGGATAAACAAATATATATATTAAATAAATATATATTTTCCCTTCTAGCTGTAAGGTGGCAGCACTGAAGCTCGTAAACATCTGTTACGATCACAAAGGCAATTTATCTTGATCTTGTTGGAGACCATGAAGGTTAATCGAAACGATTTCCCAGAAAACAGTAACAGTTATACTTCTGAACCTAATTGAAGCTTATGGCTAATAGGACAAAACTGAGATGAAGTGATAAAGAAATATAGATATAAGCTTACAGGAATCCACTGCAGAACCTCAGCACCAGTAGCATGGGAAAGTTCTGGCTCATGGCAGCCATCATATCAGTCAGCCCTGAGCCAAGAAAACCCCACAGCATGATCTGACGCCGGCCCAGAGTGTCTGACAGGAAACCCCACACCATAGCTGACGAGATCATTCCTGGAGATGCAAAGATTTATCAGCCTAGTACCTTATAGGTAGTAGGGTGCCTTGGCTAAAGTGATTTGAAGCGATCATAGCCCGATGCGGATAGATTTTGGACAAGCGATGATGCAAAAGAAAGTTAATTATTTATCTGAACTGGAAGACAAGTAAATCGAAGGCCTTGATTGATAGTTTTAGTACTAGTAGAAGAAGAAGATAGATAGATAAAATCTTTATTGGGCAAATTAAAGGGTCAAAGGTACAAGTCAAAATAAAAAGTAACAACACAAAAGTATGCCACAAACGGCTTTATCGCTTTCAGCGATCTCTTCCATGCAACCTTTGGATGGAAAAGAGTTGAAAAGGACGAGAAAAAGAGGGGTTGCACAATAAAGAATATTCATACTTATAAGAAGAAAGAAAGAGAGAGAGAATCTTAACTTTATTAATTTTGTAGTTATAGGCTCGGCTTCGGCTAGCTAATGTGATCTGACACGATCATCGATGCTGACAGTTTTTAAATGGGTAACCACGCACAAGACTGTCGTTTCAAAAGTGGAATTTTCATCTTTCGAGGGTCGGATGACACGTTAAATTGTAGGTACTGGCTGTAAGTCTTAAAACAAGTCAGTCGGCTTTCGGGCGTCTTGTAAACTCTCGACACTAGAACTTGGACTCTTAGCTCATACGAAGAAGAAGAATTAATTTTGGCCACAGATGTAATTGTTTTCAAATGATGAGAATAAAACAATATTTAAACAGAGTTTTCAGTAGTATCATTATAGTTATATTTATTTTTCATCCAATTTTTTTATTGAGGATAAAAAGGATTTCGTTATTTTGCCAATCATTCCAAGCCCCCATAGTTTTACGATGTTTACCGCGGTACGTCAAATATTTAAAGTTAAACGTAATATTACAACTCAGCATTATAATAACAACTCGGAAATTAAAGTTTACACAGAGATTTTCTTGACAACGGTAAACTTTATAAAATATGATAAATATTGTTTTCCTTTGTGAACGTGGCATTAGTCAATATTAGCTGAATTTTCTGGGCAAAATATTTGGAGATTTTCCAACGTGATTTAACCAACATAAGTGCAGAGAATTTAATTTTACATCAGCTTGTTTCAACAAGATAAGAGCTGAAAGAAGTATCTTTGTTTTAAATTGGTTCTATAATTACTTCAACACTCTCCTTTGTGCATTTAGGATAATTTTAATTACTTAAGTAAGTATCACGTAATCGGCAAATATGACCATCTAAGTTCTAAAGAACTTTTATAAGTATGCATGTTGAAATGTAAAGACATTCTTGCTACGCTTTATTTCAACAGGGCACGTGTAATATAGCTTTATGTCATAAATGTGTTGCAAGCTAATAAATACGCTATAAACTATTTCTGAAGTTTAATTTTTCTCTAAAAGTTTCAGCCTAGATTTGCTTATCCAGAGTACTAATGGAAACAATTTATTTATGATCATGTAAGGGAATATAGATTAAAAATAAATTACATTAAAGTAGCATAGACTTATTTGCAAGTCACTTCGAGTTCTATGACGACCTATTACATCATTTTGATAACGTTGCGCTACGCTTATTTTGAATCTTTTTGTACAGGACGACCGATAGTTTTTAAGCGCGAAATAGTTTAAGTAGTCTTTTTGTATCAGAAATATTTTTATATAATAGAATGTTAATTATGTAGTAAATAAATAATAATTTAGGTAGGATTTAATAAAGGAAATTAAGGAAAATTGAGAAAAATAGGTAGGTGCTCACCCTACAGTAAGGATAGAGATTAGGTCAGTACCCTGTTAGAAAGAGAGGTTAGAAAGAGATAGCATAATGGAGGGCTCTGATTGGACGAATTAAATAGATTCTAATTGGTGTTCATTTACAAGTCCAATCAGAGCTCAGACGAAATTTGTATATATTGAGGGCTGGGATCCTGAACAAACACAGTTCGTTCCAGTACCTCAAGCCCTCAAGAAGACTCCAATAAGACTCCCATAAGAAAAAGGAAGAATAAAGACTGGCTGGCCTAAGAAGACTGGTGTTTCCCTTCACAACCCTGCGCATCCCCCCTCGAGTTGCGGTGCAGTCACACACGAAAGTCCCCGCCCCCGCTCCCCGCTCGTTGAAATTGCGTAGGAGCGCGGACGGTCCGGCTGTACCGCACATTTTGGTCCTTCGAGCCGGATACTGGGGGTCATCAGTCGTCAGTCGTCGGTCATCGAGCCAGTCATCAGTGAAGTCAGCGACGTCAACATGCCAGTGACGCGCTCAACGGGAAAAGGAAAGAAGATCGCGACGGAGCTTCAACAGTCGTCATCATCGGGTGCTACGACAACGTCAGCCGTCACAAGCCAGTCCATCTGCACGGCACACACCGGCATCACCTACGGCACCACGACCACGGGCACCGCCGCCGCCATTGAAGCATACGAAGCCGAAGATATTATGGAATCCAGGAGGAATGAACCTGAGGTGCTGGAACGAGCCTTGTCACCCGAACCGCCAGAACCGCCAGCTCCTATAGTCATAGAAGGCGGGAATGCACAACCGTTGGTGCATGGAGCAGAGAAGAAAAATAGCAGGCCAGTCAAGTCAACGTCATCGAAGTCATCGAAGACATACAAGAGACTAAAGGCCAAGGAGGAGATAGCACGCCTCAAGCTGGAGCTAGCTGCAGCACGACTTGCCGTACTTGAAGCGGACTCCGACACGGACGACGATGGATCCGAGTTTTCGAAAATGGAATCGACACAACGTGTCGACGCTTGGTTCAGAGAGAAGAAAGGACCCACAACGCTGGCCGAAAGTGATGAGCATCAGCAACAGAAGACTGCTGATAATAATATACCAGTGATTGTGGACAGTTTGAAACCAAGTGTATGTGAAATAGTGAAAAGGAGCCCACAGACGTCGGAAGAACATAGTGCAAAGCAACAAGTGATTGAACAGCCAGATTTTGCGAAGTTTACTGAAGCGATAACACTCGCCGTGAGGTCTTCGAGACCGAAAATGATGGAGCTGCCTTTCTTCAATGGAGCACACCAGGAGTGGCTCAACTTTAGTGCAGCATACAAAGAAACGGAGCAGCTGTTCTCGAAAGCGGAGAATCTGAACAGACTTCGAAAACATTTGAAAGGAAAAGCCAAAGAAGCTGTTGAGAGTCAATTGATAAGCAACACGGATCCAGCTGAAGTTCTGGAACACCTGGAAAGGAGATTTGGAAGACCCGATGTGATAGCACGGATGGAGATCAACGCGCTGAAAACGCTGCCGCGCCTCACCGAGTCCCCAAAGGATATTTGTGTTTATTATAGCAAGATTGCTAATTCAGTGACAACATTGAAGACATTGAACTGTGTGTATCATCTATACAACGTGGAAGTTTCTCAAGCTTTAATTGAAAAGATGACACCGACAATGCGCTTCCGGTTCTTCGATTTTGCCGCCACTCTCCCTAAGGATGAACCCAAGCTGCTGACAATAGAGAAGTTCTTCAAGAGAGAAGCAGAATTGTGCGGACCATACGCTGAACCGGAACAAGTGAAAGTGGAAACTGTGCAACAAACGAGACGACCTCAGAGACTGTATAGTGTGAACGATATAAATGGACTGTCTAGAACAATAGTGAAGTGTTTATTATGTGAAAGTGATCACACTATTGAAAAGTGTTCAAAGTTTAAGGACTGTGACACAAGTGAAAGGTGGGACATTGCTAAGCAAAAGAAGTTGTGTTTCCGATGCTTACGGTTTAGAAATAAAACACACTCGTGTCGTCAACAATCGTGCGGTATCAACGGATGCAAGTTCTACCACAACAGAATGTTGCATCATCATAAAGCACAGAAGAAAGAAGAAAGTGAAGATAAGGAACAACCCGAGGTCATCAACTCAGCGTGGACTTCGAGGAAGCAGTCTTATCTGAAGATAGTGCCAGTGACAGTAAAGGGCCCAATAGACACTGTGAAAACTTACGCGCTCCTCGACGATGGTTCAACAGTGACACTCATCGATGAGAAAATAGCGAACAAGATCGGAGCGCCGGGACCCATAGAACCACTGAAGATAGAGTCAATCAACGCATTGAAAACTGCACATTCAAACTCAAGAAGAGTGGATGTCACCCTGAAAGGAGCCAATAACAACGTACAGAGGATTCAAGCAAGAACAGTGAAGAATCTTCAAGTGACAGCACAACAAGTTTCATCAGAGCATATTGGAGAATGTAAACATCTACGATCCATCACCAAGTTCATCACCTACGAGCACGCGAAGCCAGGAATACTCATCGGGCAAGACAACTGGCATCTCCTCGTCACCAAAGGACTTCGAAGAGGACCACGAGACCAACCAGTGGCTTCACTCACACCGCTGGGATGGGTACTTCACGGAAGCCAGACCCGATCGACAGGAAATAGCGACTTCGTCAACTATCTTATTGAAGAACAAATAGAGGAAAACATGGATGAACTAATGAAGAAGTATTTCACAATGGACGCGCTCTGCATCAACCCACAGAAACCGAAATCGGATCCAGAGGAACAAGCACTACGTATTCTAGAAAGGCATACAGTCCACATCGATAACTCAAGATACGAAACTGCTCTACTTTGGAGAACAGAGGATGCAGTGCTCCCCGACAACTACGAGAACTCATTGAAAAGGCTCCACGGGATAGAAAAGAAACTTGACAAAGATCCACTTCTTAAACTGAAGTACACAGAACAAATGGAAGATCTTGTGAAGAAAGGATACGCAGAACCAGCACCAGAAAGGAAAACAGAAAATAGAACATGGTATCTGCCACATTTTGGAGTTGTGAATCCATTGAAACCAGAGAAGCTACGTGTTGTCCACGACGCCGCAGCTAAAACGAAAGGAACTTCACTCAACGACATGCTGCACAAAGGTCCAGATTTATTGGAGTCGCTGCCGGGAGTCGTCATGCGGTTCCGACAGCATCAGATAGCGGTGACAGCAGACATCAAGGAAATGTTTATGCGAGTGAAGCTACGAGAGGAAGATAGAGATGCACTTCGATACCTCTGGAGAGGCAATAGGAGAGATGATCAGCCACCAGAAGAATACAGAATGACATCATTGATATTCGGCGCTTCATGTTCACCAGCAACAGCCATTTTTGTGAAGAACCTGAACGCAAAGAAATATGAAGAGGCATATCCAGATGCAACGAAAGCGATAGTGAAGAAGCATTATGTCGACGATTATTTGGACAGCTTCAAGAGTTTGGAAGAGGCAATTAAGATCACAGAACAAGTCAGAGACATACAGAAGAAAGCCAACTTCGAACTCAAACAATGGAAATCAAATTCTACGAAACTTCTAGAAGCCATAGGAGAAACTGAAAATAGAGAAGGCATAGAACTCTACAAGTCAGAAGACAGAATGGAAAGAGTACTTGGACTCATATGGAAGCCAGAAAAGGACGAGTTCACCTTCAACCTCGACTTGACAAGAATCCCACCGACACTTATTGAAGGAAAGAGGCCAACTAAGAGAGAAGCTTTGAAGATAGTCATGTCACTCTTCGATCCGTTGGGCTTCGCATCACCAGTCACCATCAGAGCAAAGCAGATTCTACAAGAAGTCTGGCGACGTGGGACATCTTGGGACAGCGAGATAGATGAAGATCTAGCAGTACAATGGCGAAACTGGATAATAGAGTTGAAGAATTTGACAAATGTGGCGATAACAAGATGTTATTTGAACTACAGCGACGCCACATCTCTACAGCTACATGTTTTCACCGATGCAAGTGAAGCAGCCTACTCAGCAGTCTTGTTCTGGAGATCGACTGCACCAAATGGAGACATCAGCGTGTCACTCATCATAGCGAAGGCGAAAGTTGCACCATTGAAGCTCACATCAATTCCGAGACTGGAACTTCAAGCCGCCGTCATGGGGACACGACTGGCAGAAACAGTTATCCGAGAACATGAAAGGAAGCCAGATACGAAGATATTCTGGACAGACAGCAAGACAGCTTTAACATGGATCAAGACAGGATCACGGTCATACAAACCATATGTTGCTCATCGTCTTGCTGCAATAGAAGAAACAACGAAAGTGCAAGAGTGGCGATGGGTACCGACGAAACTCAACATCGCGGACGACGCCACGAGAGATGTACCAATCAACTTCGACAGGAATCATCGATGGTACAAAGGCCCAGAATTTCTATATCAAGGAGAAGACTTCTGGCCGAAAGAGAAAGAGATAAGGACATCAGCAGAACCGACAGGGGAAGAAAGAGTTAACCACGTGAGAGAAGATGAAGAATCATCATTATCAGAAGCCCTGCCGGACGTTTCCCGATTCTCCAGATGGGAAAGACTCTGCCGATCAACAGCGAGAATTCTACAGTTTATTCAACTATGTCGTACAACCAAGGAAAACGTGAATTACAAAAGGACGTTGAAGAACAAAGAAAAGGATCCAGATTGGAAAAATAAGAAAACAAAGAAAGGAACATCGAAACCTCTTCAACAATCAAAAATAGAAGAAAGGAAATTTTTGACACTACCAGCTGAACTCTTGATAAAAGCAGAAGAGCTTTTAATGAAGTCGTCACAACAGGAGGCCTTCAAACAAGAAATTGAAGATTTTAAGAAACAGAAGACGGTCAGCAAGGATAGCAGATTGAACCAACTCAGCGTCAAAATAGAAGATGGAATCGTCAGATTGAGAAGTCGTATAGAAGCAGCAGAACAGATCTCAGAAAGAGTGAAGACACCAATGATACTGGACGGAAGTCACACGACAGTCAAACTTTGGATAGAAAATGTACATAGAAGACTTCATCATGCAGGAGTAGAAACCACAGTCAACGAGTGTCGTCAACATTATTGGATACTTCGGTTGCGACCAACGACGCGTACAATTTTGAAGAGATGTCTACACTGCAGATTGAAGACCTTAACTCCGTCATATCCGAGAACAGGTGATCTACCATCATGTCGTCTAGCTCACCATCAAAGGCCATTCACATACACTGGAGTGGACTACTTTGGACCATTAACAGTAACAGTTGGAAGAGCACATCAGAAAAGGTATGTCGCAATCTTCACATGTCTGACAACGAGAGGAATCCACCTGGAGGTGGCGGGATCATTGAGCAGCAGCTCTGCCATCATGGCACTCAGGAGAATGATAGCGAGAAGAGGATGTCCCACAGAAATATGGTCAGACAACGGAACAAACTTGAAAGCAGCTGATCGGGAACTTCGAGAAACAGTGGAAGCGGAAACAGCGGAGGAAGCATCAAGGAGAAGAATCTCATGGCGCTTCATACCCCCCGGAGCACCGTTCATGGGAGGAGCATGGGAGCGAATGGTCAGGTCAGTCAAGACAGCACTCTCAGCGACGCTACACGAGAAGTACCCGACAGAAGAAGTCCTCAGCACACTACTGGCAGAAGTGGAGTACACCGTCAACAGCAGGCCACTAACGCACGTATCAGTCGACGCGCAAGATCCAGAAGCCCTGACTCCAAACCACTTCTTACTGGGAGGACCTGGAAGAGTACCAACGCCTGGGAAATTCAACGAAAGAGATACAGTCACGATGTCCAGCTGGCGAGCCTCACAGAAGCTGACAGAAGATTTCTGGGACCGATGGATGAAAGAGTACCTCCCGACACTTCAAGAACGGCGGGAGCCCCATGGTAAAGGGCCCGAACTCAAAACGGGTGACCTAGTCTTAATCATCGACCCGAACCTGCCCAGAAACACATGGCTACGAGGAAAAGTCATCACTACATTCCCTGGACCAGACGACATCGTGAGGACAGCCGACATTCAGACGCAGCATGGCATTCTACGTCGGCCTACAAGGAAACTAGTCATCCTACCAATAGAAGACAACAGCGAGCTTACGGCGGTCGACGGCGAGGTTCCGGTGACAAGGGACAACGGCAGCCCTGCAACGTCGAGCCACAGCGTCGTTCCTGTACCGAGGAGTGCGGCGAGACCACACGGCGGGAGAGATGTACAGGACGACCGATAGTTTTTAAGCGCGAAATAGTTTAAGTAGTCTTTTTGTATCAGAAATATTTTTATATAATAGAATGTTAATTATGTAGTAAATAAATAATAATTTAGGTAGGATTTAATAAAGGAAATTAAGGAAAATTGAGAAAAATAGGTAGGTGCTCACCCTACAGTAAGGATAGAGATTAGGTCAGTACCCTGTTAGAAAGAGAGGTTAGAAAGAGATAGCATAATGGAGGGCTCTGATTGGACGAATTAAATAGATTCTAATTGGTGTTCATTTACAAGTCCAATCAGAGCTCAGACGAAATTTGTATATATTGAGGGCTGGGATCCTGAACAAACACAGTTCGTTCCAGTACCTCAAGCCCTCAAGAAGACTCCAATAAGACTCCCATAAGAAAAAGGAAGAATAAAGACTGGCTGGCCTAAGAAGACTGGTGTTTCCCTTCACAACCCTGCGCATCCCCCCTCGAGTTGCGGTGCAGTCACACACGAAAGTCCCCGCCCCCGCTCCCCGCTCGTTGAAATTGCGTAGGAGCGCGGACGGTCCGGCTGTACCGCACACTTTTTCTCAGGAATAAAGATTTGTCAATGTGTATATCTTCTTAAGCGACATCTAGTTTTAAACATAAGAACTAACACGTATAATACATGAGAGCTACGCAAAATTGAACTTTAACGTTTTTAACATAACTAAAGAATTTTCCTAGTGTAAAACATATATTGTAACTTTGACTTAGGATTGTCTACGTAGTAGTAGCAGCACCCGATTGATAATATCTATCTACTTTTGTTAGTTATAGCGTGTCTGTTAAACCAATCCTCAACTAAAACATCAGCTCGATTCTCAAATTAGAAGTCCACAAATGCTTACCAGCATATGTCATAGCAGATAGCGTCCCCATATCAAGCAAAGTGAGGTCCATGTCACACTGGGCTCGGGTGAAGATATAAGACACAGCGCTGGTGACAGAACACGCAGACCAGAACCCTGGGAGGCTGCACAGCATAAGGATGATGTTGAACTTCCCATAGCCAGTAGCTGCTATAGCTTCTTCAAATTCGGCTGCTTGAGGCTCTGAAAAATAAAAAGAATGTGAAAAAAGATGCTTCAATGTAGTGCTTTCAAGTTAATCAGATTCTTTTATACCTTGGCTTGAATAATCAATCAGGTTATCAATCATATGCAAGAGTTTATTAAAGAATGATGTCTATAAATAATTTATTTTCACTTATTAAAGTAAGCATGAGACTTGTGCAAAAAATGGTGGTCTAATCCCTAAAAGCAAACTCTTCCAGGCAGCCTTAGGAAGGACGGTGTTTATTTAACCAAGCGTTTAATCTGATTCTTCATTGCTATACAAATTTACATAAGTGATCAAATTGCCAGCGAAAAAATTAAACTTTGAAAATAAATATGAGTATATAGAAGATGTCAGACCCATATATGGCACAGTCAGAATCGAGGCAGACGGCAAAAGAAGAGAAATACCTATACACAGCAGTAGGACAGAGTCAGATGCGGATGAAGACGATAGTGGTGATGGTGGTAGAAGACCTTATTTCTTCTCTTCTTCTTCTTCCTTGCCTTATCCCACTAGGTAGGGTCGGCACAGCAAATTTTCCTCTTCCACTCTCCTCTATCAGCCGTCGTCTCTACACTCACTCCTTTCACTCTCATGTCCTCATAGAAGACCTTATTTATTATATCCAAATGGAAAAAGTGAATGAAATATGAACAAAGAATTACCTTCAGCCAATTTTTCCAAGTTGGTCGCAGAAAGTCCGGTGACTCTGTAAAGATGGTCATGTGATATTTCTTCTTTTACACGTCCTGGCTTATTTCCTTCTGCGTCATTGCATTTTATGACCATTTTGATAAGTTTAACTTATGTAACACTTGTTTATACAGAACCTATCTTTAAGACACTGATGTATCATTTATTTTAGCAAATTGAGTAAAGTTTTAAATTTCATGGGTATAGATCCAAGCATAAATTATTTTTATTCGTGTCACTACTACCAAATAGTTTATTTAGTAACGCAAATCAATTGTGGTGTAATAGATATTTGGGGTGTTAGTATTGAAATTCAAATTGAGATTTTAGTTCAGTTAGTTTTGCATAATAATCGTGATATATTGTATTATCTTCTTTTCTTTAGTCGACGAATAATGTTTCTCAAATTTACAACGGACTCCGTTCGTTCACGGTTGTTAGTGAACTTATGAGGTAATTCATATGGTAGAGTCTTAGAGAGTCACAGGAGCTATCTCCGGAGTTTGCTCTGAGATTTGCGGGCAAATATTACTCAGTATCTAATTTAAACAGATTACTCCTGATATAGATATAGTAAGTACCTACATAAGTATAACGTAAGTATATTTACTATGCGTTGTGTAAAAAAGCTTTAAAAAAACACTGTATGTACATATATTAAATGACAAAATACTAATTGTTAGTCCAAGTAATCATTATCATCATCAGTGGCCTTCATCTGTTTTAGACGATTTAAGCAATATTTTGTGGTTCTTGACAGCTCTTTTGAAGGCTATCTAAGTCTATAATCGAACGGCAGCAGTAACCTCAATTAGGGTACATACAAATATGAACTCTTGATTTCCCGATTTTATGGTGAAAGACTTTGACTTGCTACTTAGATCTCATGCATTTTGTATTAACATTAAATTGTTTACACCAGAAAGATACATTTCTCATACTTTTGTATGAAAGTAATATTCGCTTTCTTAAATCATATAATAAATGCTTTGACCTGCTTAGTCTTTGATATAATCGTAATTTACTGTATTTTTAAAAATTAAATGCAGTTCATGTTTTTTTATCTTTGATTTAGTTATTTTCTTTGGCTTATTGCGAGGACCAATCATCTAAAGAAACCTACAAAATAGTATCTATTACAGAGTAATCTCTGGATCCCGGCATATTCCTATTCCACTACTAAGCATGATATGAACCTACGTTATCTAGCAGCAAACAAATGAATTGATATACGAAAATATCTCCTTCATGTGTTTGTGCATTGTGCAATTATTAGTGCATTTTTGCTTTGAATCTTTAACTTTCGACGTTTAAACAAAGAGGTGTAATAAGTTTATGCCTACATTGTTTCAGTGTGTGTCTTTGTATTTGTTATCTCAGCTTCAGAACGGATGAGCCGATTTTTATATATTTAGTTTTCTTTGAATGTTGTATCGATAGTGTTATCGATAGTGTTCTTGGCTTGTGTGGTGATTCAAATTAAATTCAAAATGACCGCCGTCACAAAATGGCGGATGACATATCAGCAACTAATGAAATGGTGTGAGTAGAAGAATACATACACCATTATATATTTCAAATTCAAGGTCACGACCACAAGGAAATTTTGGATGGTGTTTCTTTTAATTTATTCTTGTAATTCGTAAATGTATAAAAAATTAAACAAGGATATTAAGAAGCTTTTTAATTATTTACAACTATGTAATAATTTATTAATTACATACATATTATACTTTTTGTATCTCATTGCGATAGATGGTACATATACAACATATAAAATAGATAAATACTTAACTACTAGTTTTATTTACATTCAGCAAAAATATTATGTACAAAATCATCAAAGTCTAAAATAAATTAATAATAATAATAATGCGTACAAAATCTTACAATCAAATGTCTCTCATTATAATACAAAATCTTAATTGTTGGATAATGTTGTTTATGAGAATCGTTAAAAATAAAATAAATAAGTTGAACGTTAAATACAATTATTTTTATTTATTCTAATTTTTTCAGAGTGGTGTTAGGCAGGAGCCAGACTAGCGCCACGCCACAAACTGAAAAAAAAATGTTATATTTGTATTCAGGACAACTTGTAATAGTTTTAGTATGCCTAGATAAACAACTTTTGCTTCATGCCTTACGAAAAATTCGAAAAGTAACTCAGGAAACTCCAGATCAATCGATAAACCATGATAAAATATACAGAAAGCGATTTTTTTTTCGTATTATCGACTAAAACATATTTGTTGCGGTGTTTGTGATAGTATTCGGCAACTCTGCATAACGTCTAACCATAGAAAAATAAATATAAAAAAGAGACATCGATTCACTGTCGAAGTTCCGAGGATTCGCACAAAGCGTTTTGCTTCGACCTTCATTGTGAGAACTTCGAAGCTTTGAAACTCTCTTCCTGAGTCTCTTTTTTCCGAGAAGTACAATTTGGAGGTCTTCAAATCTAGAGTAAATAAGTTCCTTCTAGGCAAGCGTGTTACATCTTAAACCACAGTCAAGCTTAACATCAGGCTAGCTGCGGTCAAACGTAAGCCTATTCATCAATAAAAAAAAGGAGAAGCTGTGGCTCTCGGATAGCTTTTTTAAGCCATCAACGAAAGTATTAAGTACAACCCACGGACGTTGCTTTAATCACGAGCTAATAATATCATTAACTGAATCTTTTTTCTTTTTTCACTCGTAACAGCTAGGCAGCTGACCAGCAGGCCCGTAACCACACGAGTAAACGATACTTTGGTCTAAGGTGGAGCATGCCTAGTCTGGAATAACTAGCTCTCAAGGAGGCTACCGAAAAACCGAGCAAGCAAGCAAAGCATAGGAGCTTGGTGAAAGATTTTTCAACTTGAAGGTGGTTGCACTAGAAATTGCCCTAGCGCCTTGATATGGTTTCCTCACAATGTTTTCCTTCACCGAAAGCTCGAAGATATTGGCGGGTATCGAATTGTCATTACCGGCGAGTATGGCAGCGATGGTGAAGAAAGGCGGGAGACAGCCGTACGCGATGAGAGCTGGAAACACCATTGTGCCAGCTACGGTCCCCAGCCGACCGCACATCATGAATGTGGTAAGGGCCATCACTCTGCAATACATTACAAATAGGCTCAAAACATTTCAAAAACAGACAGTTTAACAGGTACTGTGGAGATACCTAAAATGCGCACTAAGTGTTTTGCCTCCACCTTTATTGTACGTACTGCCAAGTTGTGGAACACCTTGCCAAATGCCCTGTTCCCTGAAAACTATAATCTTGCGGTTTTCAAAGCACGAATGAACGAGTTTCTTCTGGGTAAGCGAGTTCCACCTTAGAGCACAATGTCAATCCAGAACAGAGCACACAGCTTATCAGTTAACACTTAATAAGCAGGTTCAGTTCTAGGAATAGAAAATGCATCTTATTTAATTAATCTTAAACACTTAACATCTTTTCGATGGTAGCTAATCATTTAATTGGATAAGTCTATTATTTAATAAATCCAGTTCAGTAATTCAAGTCTTACATTGCTAGTTCTTTGACCTGTTGTATGTCTCACCTGAGTGAAGTAGGGAACAAGTCAACGCACACGCTGGAGAGTGTGGCTCCGGCCAGTGCCGTGAACGAGAGGATGGTGGCCATCATCACCATCACGGCTGACGGAGAGGATCCCACGAACGGCAGGAGAGTCACAAGGCTAGCGCTAACTAGCCCGCACACTCCTGTCACCATTTTCTTGCCGCATCTGATGACATTTTAAGAAAACACAAATTTTACAATATTCTTCTTCTTCGTATGAGCCGTGTCGAGAGTTTTCAAGCCAAAACGAAGACCTCTGACTTGGCTTATCGACAGCCAGGACCTACAATTTAACGTATCATCCGACCCACAGTAGGGCCCAGATGACACTTTATAAACGATAGTCTTGTGCATGGTTACCAATCCAAACATTGCTTGGTCACCTATCATCCAAATTTTTTGCTGTCTTCAAATCATAAGACACAAGTAACTAGGTAATTTAGCGCTAATAATAAACATTGAGTAATTTTGAAAGATTCGCTTTTAAGGATTCAACTTCTTAAGACTGAAACTACTTTCAGTCAGTGGATCAGACTACTCTAATGTAATGGATTAGAAAATTAATTATAAAATTCAGAAATCGGTGCAACCGAGTTTGAGGTAAAGTAATCAATATTATTCACAAATTTTGCTTTGCATGCCTAATCCGGAATATCAGGCTCTCAAGGAGGCAGCCAAAATACACCAAAATGGCACTAGAAATACTCTACCTCCATGCTATGTTTCCTCACGATGAGAGTTTTGGCAGGGATCAAAGCCATAATCTACAGGATATAAAACGGTCGCACGACCGAGTAAGCTTAAAATCGAATGTGCCGACAAAACACACACACACACACACTTAAATTTGAGCCTAAAAACACACACTCACATATTTACAATAGCTCCTCCAATTCCATAAGTAAGCAGTGAGCCAGATCCCACCATAGCACTCTGCAGGTATGTCAGGAGATCTGGCTCCAGGGGCACACACTCCTGAGCAACAGCAGGGGCAGGGGTGGGGGCGATGGCTGAGCATAGCCCCTGGCCGCTACTGGACCCAATCATGGCAGCCAGCTGGGGATACCACAGGCGGAGTGTGTTGTTGCTAGAATAAGAAGGTTTGTTAATTTCTTGGTGTTTCGTGGATCTTTCTATTTAGTCAAAGCTTCTCTTCAGGCATATCTTTTGTTTTAATAAAAGTGTTGTAAGAATGTCATTTACAAAAGAAATACAAGTATACATTATTTTAATACTTTAGTGGCACCCATCCAAAACTAATGGAATGAAATATATTAACTTTATTAGACTCTAAACGAAGGGAAACTCCAGATTTTGTGACCTTAGTACATGTGGGTTCCCTTGCGTTTCATTCCATCGTATGACCCAGTTTAAATTCCACATAAAATAACTTGAAAAACAAATCATTGTTACAGTGGCTCAAATTAATCAGATTGGGGTGCCTTGGCTAGTATTCCAAAACGAGCTAGACTCGTCCTTATAGAACTTACCCAAACATAAATCCAGAATGTATAGTACAGATGAGCAGCAACCATTTAATGTGTGGTGATTTAAAAAGAGGCATCAGCTGCACCATACCACCTCGCAACGCTTCCGTACCGCCGGCTTTCTTCTCTGAGATTTCTACCACCAAGTTCTTGATCTGAAAGCAGATGAATGTATATATTTTTTTTTAATAGCTGCGTGAGGTTGTCCTATTAGGATATATATATATAGTTTTCCTGACGATGTTTTCTTAACAGTATGCAAAATTCTACACATAACTGGAAAAAATTGTTATGAAGAAGAAAGGCCTTACTTCAAGCGATGTGCTCTGCCTGTTTTCCAAGAGCCAGATATTACAGACTATGCATGCTAGACCCTGCTGATAAAATTTCTAGCTCTACAGTTATGTAAATAAAACTCTTCATACAAGAAACTCACAGGGTATTGTTCCCCCGGTTTGCCGGTGTTTAAACTGTAGATCCACCTGAAGGCAGCCATGGCTTCATCGTTCCGTCCTCGAGACATTAGAAACTTGGGGCTCTCTGGCATGAAGACAAAGGAGATTCCGGTCACCAGCGGCATGATGGCCACAGACAGGAGGAACAGGTTCCACGAATGAATCACTGGAAGAAAAGTTATTCCTAACATTTAATTGCATAGTCAATATAAGGATATGTGTTACATAGAGATGAGAAGCGTGTAACCAGAAGATGTATGGAATTGAATAGGATGAAGTCACAACCGACAGCAATTACAGCTTTGCGTTAGACAGTCGGCCAACACGTCATACAGTACTTGATTTTTCAGTGATACTTGAGACTTCTGACCAATTCGTCAACCAGCTGAATGTCTCAAGCAATCCGAAATTGTAAGACCTGGCTGTGAGTTACAGTACTAGTAGTTGTCAAAGAAAGCCAACCAAAGACTTTTTCGTATGTGGCAGCGGCTGGCTAAAGTAGCCAGCAAAAAGAGGAAGAGGAGAAATATTGAGAAGAGAAATAAGACGAGCACGAGGAACGTAGAAAGTGGAGATAAAGAAGAAGACATTACCAAAAGTATTCCCGAAGAGGTAAAGGTCCCAGTCCCGACGCAGCACAGCCCAGGCCAGCACGGGAATGGACGTGTTGCCGATGGTGTAGAACAGACTCGTTAGCAGCATCACCTTCGCTCGCAGCTCAGTGCGGTGCATCTCCGCTATGTACGAGATAAGCACTGTGTATGGTCCGTTAAATCTGGAACATAATAGTAAATAAGCATACAACTATACAGGTGATATTATTATTGAAGTTATACAAAAGTGTTGTCAAGCACCTAACGGTGTGATCCGGTGGCCTCCTTAGAAGACAGTTAATCCAGACATCGCATGCTTCACCTTAAGAGTGTTGCCGATACGAGTAGATGTGTCATACTGGTCAAATGCCTAAGAAACAAGAGGCGCCATTTCATGACACCAAAACCGGGTCATTGAGGTCTTAGGAAGAAGAAAGAAAGACATATACTGACATGAATCCACTAATGAACCTCATGCTGATGAGCATGGAGAAGCTCTGCGTCATGGCCGCCACGGTTTCCACAAGGCTGGTGGCAAGGAACCCCCACACCATGATCTGCTTGCGGCCCAGCGTGTCCGACAAGAATCCCCACATTAGTGCTGATGAGAGCATGCCTGGAGACAAGTTAATATTTTACAGTAAACAGTACAGCTACGCATTTGATGATGTTGCGATGCTCTGGCTAAAGATGGAACTTGCTAAGAAATCATTGAAATTAGGTGTTTTAGGATTTAAAATAACATTATACGTCATTAGTATTAGGAAATAAACGGTTAAGTTCAAGTGGTACTCGCACATGAAGGGTTTCCTACCATCTATAAGATTACAGCAAGAATATGTTTGTTGTGTGGAAGCCTCACCTTAAATATTTATTTAATTCTATTAATCTAAAACTAGAGGAATCACTGCATACATCTTTAGTTGTAAATAGTTTTAACTTTTATGACATTTTATAATACCACCTATGTAACTAGTTTTATAGACAAATAAATCATTCATTCTATTTATTAGCTGTTTTAGCAGATTGTTTTTACAACAAATACATTATCAATAAAAATTTAACTGTCTAATTATCATGGTTCATGAGATACAGCCTGGTGACAGATGGACAGCGCAGCCTTAGTAAAAGGGTCTCGTTGGTACCCTATTGGAATTCCAAAGAACAGGCATACTTTTGTATTCTCAATTTTCAAAATTTTATTTCCGAACAACTTGTAAATTGATAAATTATATTTTAGTTTTTAAATACAACATATGTATATGGATAGATTATTATTTTTTTGGGAGAAGACATTTCTTCTGGCTTATAATGTACAGTTTTTACAACTAGTTTGGAAGCCTTTGGATTCCATACAATTTTGTTGATTTTTATTTACTATGTCAAATAAAGATATTTTTTATTTGTATTTTGTATACCTGCATAAGTCATAGCAGACACGGTCCCCATATCCAGCAGAGTAAGGTCCATGTCACACTGGGCCCGCGTGAATATGAAGGATGGAGCGGCGGTGACGGCGCAGGACGCCCAGAATGCGGTGAAACTAAACGTCATCAGGAGAAGGTTGAACTTGCCGAAACCCGTCGCTGAGATAGCTGCTTCGAAGTCTGATGACGGCTCTGCAGAAACAAAAACTTTAATAAGAATAAAAAGGAAGAAAGAAAGGAAGAGAGAAAGGAAGAAATAAAGAATGAATGAATGAAAGAAAGAACGAAAGAAATAATTTCTTTCAAAAAGTATACGTTTTCCAGGACATTTATTTTTAGTTTTTTTTTTCCACGACGTTCCGTATCTAAAAGGTAAAAACGGGACCTTATTACTAAGGCTCTCACAAACCGAAAGCTGACATTTCACAACTTATTTATTTTGTCGCTCCCATAGCAATAAATACTGAAAAAAAAATATATAAAGGTCCATACAATATAATTTTTTTTCCTATCTTTTTACTCTTAGTATACTAATAACGGTAACAGGTGGGCGCTAATTTGTATTTTAAAGTTTTTTTTTTATTTTATTACAAAATTGGTATTTAAATTTATAAGTCAAAGTTACCTAAGAACGTAGCTATGCCAGTGCTAACAAATACCAGTAAAATAGAGGATTTTGTTTTTGTGTCTTCTGTGCCCAAAAGCGCCTTACAATTGTCTGTGAGCAAACCAGTTTAAAAACAGACGATTTTTCTTTGAGAAATGTTTTGTTCAAATTCTGATTTTAGTGGTAGGTTAATGGATTGGGGATTAAAGTTAACTGTGGTTGATGTATTATTTAAATTCACGCAAGAAATAAAGCTTTGAGGATTATGTTTAATAGTAACTTTAAAACTTATTAAATGACTAAAATTAAAATAGCAGCAACAAAGGAGGGAATTAAAGTGATAATGATAATATTACGAGAAAATCTAATCACATTTTTAGTCGATTATTAACTCCTTTTCATCCAAAGGTTGCCTGGAAGAGATCGCTTTAAGCGATAAGGCCGCCAATTGTGGCACACTATTTTTTTTTTTTATCTAAGTTATTATTTTGTCTTTAGTTTTAGATTTAAGTTTGTGTCCAATAAAGTATTATCTATCTATCTAATCGATTCCATTTCAATTTAACAATCTATGTCTCTAAACACATATAATTATGTATATTACTTTGCATATTCTATAGTTCACTATATGACATCTATAAGACTAATACTTCGGCAACAGAACTTAACCCCGACGAAAACATACAACGTTCTAGTTATCAAATTCCAATCCAATTGCACAAATCCTTCGAAAATCCAGGTCAACAAACACTTTTTTTCATAAAACATGTCTCCATCTAAATTTCAGGGGCATCTTTACTGTCGGTTGACACCTGGCACCACGTCAGATATACCGGTTGAAACCAGACCATTCTCAGACGTATGTTGTTTTGATCGGAGACGCTCTTTGCCCCGCTTCGAACACTTGTTGCGTCTTGGAGATTCACAGCGTTCTTATTTAAAGGAATGAATTCGTATTATGACTGAATCTGCAGAGCTAAGAGTCTTTCTAGGGAGCGGTGACGAGTCACAGAGACCACACTAATATTGTCTTTGGAATACAGTTTAAAAGACCAGGCATTTCGGGTTTCGCTTTTTTTTCACACAGAAATGGCTAGCTTCATAATAAATAATCAAATAATTTATTTATTTATACACAATTTTATACAATTGGTAGCAAGAATGTTTCTTATACCTATGGTTTTTTACATATTTTGTATTAAGACCCATTTCTAGTTAGTAGAAAACCATTTCTAGTTAGTCTTATGGTTGCTAACATAACTGACATTTCCGGGTTGGATGAAACACGTCTTGGGATATTGCAGTCCTCAAACATGCCGGTTTTCTCACGATGTTTTCCTTCACCGTAAAGCGAGTCCACACATAACTTGAAAAACAAGTCATTGGTATTAGGCCGGGATCGAATCAGGAGCCGTCTCATTGAAAGACAGACGCTTTTACCACCGAGCAACACTAGCTTTTTACCTTATGTATTCTACTAATCCTACTGATATAATAAATGGGTAAGTTTGTATGTGTAGGTGTATGTTGTTACTTCTTTACGCTCAAACGGCTGAAGCTATTTTGATGAATCAAGTTAAAAATTAAAATTCGTTTATTTGGCATAGGTGACATACCATAATTTACACTATGATAGGAATCCAAAGGCTCCCAAAGTTCTTTAAAAAACTGTGTAATGGCATAGACAAAATATACATTTTGTCTATGGTAATGATAACCAATGGCGTCTCCCAAATTTTCTCAAATGTAAGTTTACACTTATGCCAACGTAATGATATTTACTATGAACATAGGTTAGACCTTGGATTAACACATATGCTACTTAAAATTATTTTACCCGGATTAACGCGGGAAACACCAAATCGCGCCCAAAGAAGTCGGTTACAAACAAACATACAAACATACAAGTGAAGCTAATATAAAGCGTGTAAAAAAAAGGATGAACAGCCCTTATCACTCAGGGGTATGGAAAATAGATAGTAGCCGATTCTCATACCTACTGAATACGCATATAAAAATTGGTAAAAATCGGTCAAGCCGTTTCGGAGGAGTACGGTAACTAACATTGTGACATGGAAATTTTATATGGGTCAGTTTACATTAAAATTAAAATATAAATTAGTATTTCTAATGCTTTGATTAGCAAGCAAGTACAATTCGCTTAGTTACGCGCCCTTTTTTTATTTAATGTAAAAAAATAACCACATCCGGCTAATATTATAAATGCGAAAGATATGTAAGAAGATAACATACCTTGTGCCATTTTCTCCAAGCTAGTGACCGACAGGCCAGTCACCATAAACAAATGGTTATGAGAAATCTCTTCTCTTGCCGCCGGCGAAGCTTCCGCGTCAGTATTCACTCCCATTTTGAAATCGGTTAAGTTTAGTCCGAAACTTTGTTGAAATCTTTACGTTTCTGACTGAACGGTTAACGTATACTAAGTTACTAAATAAGGCACTAAGTAATTAACTTTAACCATTTAAGTAAGAAATAATATCACTGATTTTAAGTACTATAACACTTAGCGTAGGAATTAAATTAGTTAAATTATTTATTAAACCGTTATACTTAACGTAACTAAGTAAATAACTTTATACAAGAAAAAAAACACTGACTTTATATATTACAAATACTTCACAAAATAATTCAATTTATTTATTAATGAAACGGAAATAAGACTAACAAAAAATAGAAGCTAAAAAACTAAGCTTTCTAAATTAGTCACAAAATCTAACGTCCAAGCATTTTGTGGTACTAAAAGGAACACAGCCTGCCATTCTAGATTTTTGTTTTCAATAAACAGAATTGTAGGAAATCAGTTTTAAATATAACTTTAGTTGCCTATCTCATATATTTGCGGAGAGATTTTCTCATTTTACAGAATAAATAGCAACCACCATGTTTGTTGGATAAACAAAGGTATTAGTTAGTCCAGAGGTTCCCAAACTGTATTTTTTTCTAAGACCACGTTCAAAATTTTGCCGAACTTTTCTGTTGTCTCTGAACTTATCTCTGATCTCTTTTCCTAACTAATTTCTGTGTCTAGTTAATGTAACTTTAGAAAGTTATATAATATTGTTTTTATATTACTTCGGCATAACAGGGTAAACACACCGCTGAGAAAATTTGGGAGACACCATTGGTTCCCATAACACAGTTTCTTAAAATTACTTTGGGAGCTTTTGGATTCTTTTTATGGTGTAAATTTATGTAACCTATGCCAAATAAACGTAATTAGATTTTTTTATCTACGCATTTCCTTGCTGACCCAAAGATTGAGTCTAGACGCATTCTGACTGTGCACCGTTATATTTTTGTAGACCATTTTCGAGTCTCCTATGGACCTCTGGGGGTCCACATGGACCTGTTTGGGAATAACTTAATTTAACGGAAAGTTAATAATATATTTAGTGGCAATATTGACTGTATTGTGGAACAGGTGATGATGTTTACTTGCTTTTGTTTGCTACAGTGACTTTATAGATTGACCAAAAAGATTAAAAAAGAAAAAGCTTTGCTATCTAAAACGATAAAGTTTTTTTGGGGAAGGGATTGATTAGAAAAAAAAGATAAGGCGAAGGTAAAGGTAAAATCTTCATTAGTATTTAGTTTATTGACATATCAACGTCTTATAAATTGATAAATACAGGATACTGGCACGAAAGAGCGTGCAAGAGAGTGCGCGGAACAAGCGAAAGAGAGATACGACCGGTCTAAGCGTTAGGCTTGTAACGCAACTGTTTTTTCTTTTATTTATGTGATAATACTGGGTCGAAGCTATCTTCCTACCAAATTTCATTAAAAACGGGTAAGCTCTTTGAGCGTGTAGAAGTAACAAACATACACACTTAGCCTCGTATACACAAACTTTAGTATTTATAATATTAGTAGGATAACGTAAAAAGGAAGATTTCGTCCGTAAACCAAATTTGTTTTTTTTTTTTGCTATTTGCTATCGGCTTCTGATGCGAAGAAATGTCAATATCCCTTTTTTCAATTATTTACAATTATTCTTGGTTACTTTTGGGTTCCTAATCACGCTGATCATTTTAAAATCACTACGTTAAATATGTAACTAAATATATACCTATATTATACCTATACCTGGTTTCAGAGAAGGAATTGTTCAGATCATCGTGGTCTCACTATATACAGAGAGGTGTGTCAGGTGTGGAGTGATCGTGACGTGTGAAGGATACGTAATTTTAGATTGTAATTTACTAGACGCTCTCCGCGGTTTACCTGTATTTAATCTGTTAGAGTAGTTAGTCTATTTATTAATATATTCTAAACCTAAATTTCCTGTACAATCAAAATCATTTTCTTTTTTTTTTATTCTAGAATAAATTGCGAAATATTATTAAATTAGATGTTATTTTAATTTTTGACATCAGTAATTAATGTTACATTATGGTTTTAATTATTTATTTTTTATATATTTGTCATTGTATTCACAACATATTACGCAATTTATTCTAGAATAAAAAAAAATATGAAAATGATTTTGATTGTACAGGAAATTTTTGATTTTTGAGTTGTTTATTAATATTCTATTTTAATTTCAATGTAAACTGACCTATAATTCGACAAATTCATACTATAAAGGGCTACAGATGTAGTCTAGTACAAACAAGTTTTGCCAACTAACTAGGAAAGCCTTGTCAAGCTTATTAAGTCTTTACAACAATTTTTAATCGAATAAACATGTTTTTTCGTAGTTTATGAGGATTGGTTTATGAGGATTAGAAATAGTTCTAGTTTAGATTTGAAACAGACAAAAAATAGACACACAAACTTTTTTCTATATAAAGAGTGTTGGTTATGTGATGATGTGTTCTAATTAATGTAAGTATGTTTAGTGATGTTATATTTGTTCAGTGTTCATGATAGCATACTACTTGTATCCTACGGGTGTTCCTGCGTTAGCAATTCTCTTAGAGTATTTATACAGGTAATTTTTTTTATGTGTTCTGCGAAACTTTTCTGGCAGACTTCTTTTAACGCAATTCAAATTATACCTATGAAAATTGGCCAAGGGTTCCGTACGATTGTTGTACGGGAGTCCTCCTTAAATATTTATTCTATTAAATTTTTATAATTAAATTTGATAGTTAAATTACATTTACATATCTTATGAAAATTTAAAGTGTCTAGCAACTTCAGTTATTGTTATACAGCAAAAACTACGAAAAAACATGTTTATTGTATGGGCACCACCCTTAATATATTTATTTTTCTATTTTTAGTATTTGTTGTTATAGCGGCACGGGAAATACATAACTCGTGAAAGTTTCAGCTTTCTTGCTATCACGGTTTCTGAGATACAGCCTGGAGACAGACAAATAGACAGACAGACCTACTTTTTAGGTACGGAAACCTAAAAAGGTGAATGTGGCTCGGTGGAAAAACGTCTGTTTTTCAATGTGACTGACCTGGTTCGATCCCAGCCCTATACTAAATCCATCAGTTCGGGAGCTACGATGCGACACATACACACACACACACAGAGACAGACTTATAGCACCCCATCGTTTTTGCGTCAAAGCTAAACATAGGTAATCTAGAAGCTATCTATCGCATTGTGTAGTCACAGAAAGAGCATCGCACCAAAGGACGGGGTGACATCTATTCGGCCATTGATCGCTCTTTATCTATTGCGTGCTCTTTGGTAACGCAGCCGAGCCAGCCGATAAGCGAATTACGTTAAATTTGCAGTTAATTATAGAAAGAAACATTGATAGAAAAAAACAGACACATTTCTTTTATTACTTGGTCAACGTTTAAGTTTGGCGATCCAGCGAGGTAATGCCGCCAGCATTTTAGGCACCTTACCCGCGGATACAAACTTTATAATTATATTAGGTATAATTTACTATTTGAAATTTAGGTTTTTTAATTTTTAATTATTGGGTGTTTCATTTCATTTGTAAATAAATATTGTACTATATCTTTTTTCAGTTAATTAGTAAATTATACCGCCCGTGGTTTGGCTAACTAAGGTGATTTGATGCGATTACCGAAGTTAAGCAACGCTCAATGCGGGTTGTCTTTGGATAGGTTTACAAAAAAAAGACTGTAGTTTAAAAGAGACGTTTAGTGGCGTTCTGGCTCTAACGTGGGTCGGATGACACGATAAATTGTAGGTCCCGACTGTTATTCACAGTAAAAGTAACTTTAACAGTTGTACTGAGAGCGAGTGAGGATTGCAAAGAAAACGTTTGCTTTTCAAACTAACGGCCCCTGGTTCAATCCCAATGCTAAACACATAATTTGTTTTTCAAATTATGTTTTTTTAAAGTTAAGTGAGAATGAGACGACATGAACTTCTAAGTGTTTTCTTTATTAATTAAAGTTATAGGTAAGGATAGTACATTATGCGCAATAAAATATGTCGCATATAAAGTAGGGCAACAAACGAGTTTTTTTTATCAGTTGCGTTTTATCTTGTGTGACAGACATCACTTGCTCAATTTATTCATAACAATAAACATCATGCTCATAACCTTTCCCAATATTACATTTTTTTTTACAGCTAAGCATGTAACAAGTAGGTTGCATAATTAAACAAGTCAGCGTCACTCTGGCCTAAGGAGCATGCCTAGTCTGGATTAACATGCTCTGAGCAGGGTTCCGAAACACACCGTTAGGTGTTCCATTCATTCAATATTTAAGAACTGGGCAAGAGTCTGGTAGTTCTATCTTCGGCCAAATCCTTGACCTCCCTATACGACATGTTTTACAGACATGTTTAATAAGTTGCCGCGTAGAATTATAGAACTACCTTTGAATGACTTCAAACAAAAAAATAAACACTTTTTCGAACAGACCCTTTTTACTCTCAGTCAATAATAACAGAATCTTCATTCTTGTAGCAGTCTTATTATATGTAGTTATAAAGCATTCAAACAATTCCAGGTGGAAGAAAAAATATAGATATAGATTTATGTAATAATATTAAGAGTGTACTCGTATTATAGGCATTTAAATGTAAGAAATTAAGTGATTGTAAATTGACTTGCTCAGTACGGCGTGTACCTTAAGGCCAATAAATAATTTGATTTTGATTTGATTTTAATTTTTCATGACTTTCGCCTTCTAATTAATTTGGTCTAAATATGAACTTCTAGGTTTTTCTCTTCCTCTCCTGGCTTCTATCTTTCCTTCTACGATATTTTTAATGAAATTGTCATGTCGTATAAGGTGGCCTACCATCTTTCCTCTTCTGTTATCTATTGTAGCTAAAATGGTTCTTGGTTCTTGTACTAGGCAGAGGACCGCTTCGGTGCTTGTTAGGTACTTAGCGATAGATTTTTCAATTTGAGTGGTTTCAACTAACCAAGCAAGCACTAGAAACTGCTCTTCTACTATGCTACGGTGTACTCACGATGTTTTCTCCTTCTTCTTTTTCTTTCTTTTGTTTCTTCTTTTTGTTCCTTCACTGAAAGCGAGCTTATTGGTAGGGATCGAACCCGCTTTTTTTTCATTCGACCTGCGAGAAGGCGGTTCAACATCCGACTGAGCTGTCATTGCTTCAAAATTATAAAGAAATAGACGTCCCGCGGTGTAAGCCGCTTCAATTCCGCAAAAAGGGCATAATATTGTGTTAAAACATAGTCAAAACTATCTCCATGCTAAATTTAATGCAAACCGGTTTAGCCATTTAAGCGTAAAAAAGTAACTATAGTAGATCCAACAGCTTATTTTCTTTTTGACAGCACCAATAGAACGTAACTACGCAGGAGAAAAGTTAACCGATATCGTGTCCACTATACCACTTGATCCCAACACTATTAACTGTTAAACTAGATCTTTGAAAAAGAAAATAAATAGTTGGACCCATTTGGACCCACTTTCACACACACACAAATTTTCGCCTTTATTCTTTTAATGAAATATAATATTAGTGGGATTAATTTTATTAATTTCATGGACTTTAGACTTAGCCTTAAAGAAATCCTTGGAAAAAGCTATGACAATAGCCCCGTATGTATGTTTATACCTATATGTACATACTTTGTCCTCGTTGTGAGAGGAAACTTTGGACTCGAATACAAAGTCCATGCTAGGGTTGAACCACTCGCAAATTAAACTTTTCTTGCGTTTAACGCTGATAAGATTATGATAGCTTCTTCGATCTAATATATACGTTTTGATGAAATGATAGCTTGGTTGAGAAATTCTCCTTGTTACATTTTAGGATTACTATGCTACTTGGATATACTTCCAGATTTTAGACCGATGATTACTAATTATACAACTTAGTTTTTTTGTAAATGTGCGTTAGAAGTTGTCTTGTGTGTATTGGCGGGTCTTTGTGTGACACAGCTCAATTTGGGTTTAAAATAGGAGTTTATTGTGTAGTAGTAAAATACACTAATTATGATAAGTTTCAAAACTAAAATATGAGAAAAAATTACACAGTGACGTCTGGGGTTTTCTAAATGTTTAATATATACTGCCTCTTAATAAAGGAAGTTTACCAGTGAACCTTAAAAACAGTCTATATTATCAAATTTATCTTTGCATTTTTTCATTTTGTTTTATAATAATATTTACATTTACTTATAGATTTTGATTGCAATTAAATGTTATATTTTTATTACAATAATTGTCAATATACAAACTATAGCACGTCTTGTAATATAGTCTTTAAAAAAGTGTCCATATGACTCAGTCTTTGAAAAGAACTAGCCCCCATAACACGGGCGCGAAAATTTTCATTATCAGTGTTAGAAATCTTAATTGACGTTGATTTTATTTAATGAATAATATACTTCATCATCAGCCTATGGTCGTCCACTGCTGGACATAGGCATCTCCCAAGGCACGCCACTTGGCCCTATCCTGTGCTTCTCTTCACCATCCACTACCCGCTACCTTCTTCAGATCATCGCTCCACCTGGTTGTAGGGCGTCCTACACTACGTTTGCCGAGACGCGGTAATATATACTTAGAATTTAGAAAATATTTTTTATTGAAGTGATTAGCCGCGTTCACCCCTAACCGCCGAGGGTTGCCGAAGCCTCACGAGCGATGATTGAATTGACATCGGCCACGTTCCAGGCACGTGGACACCGCGGTCGCGTGTGTACCGACTTGTTGTACCTACCCGATATACCAACCGGATGGTACTTTTATACAGAAGCCGCCATTTTGTGTCACCGGCCATCTTGGTCCGATACCTAACATGAACACTTTTGACTATCACACCTGTCAAACAAAAAAATGCTAATGTTGTACAAATTTCTAAATGGATATACGAGTAAATAACACAAATAAATAATAAATAAATATTAGGACACATTCACACACGGCTGGTTAGCCCCATACTGAACCATTTCTAGCTCGTATTATGGTTGCTAACACAACTGATATACTACATATACATACGTACATATTATGTATAAATACATATTTAACACCCAGACCCACAGCCAACAAATTTAATTAAGCACAAAGAAGTTGACAGGAGCGGGAATCGAACCCGGAACCTTCTAATTAGCAATCCGGTAACCTTGGCAATCTTGGTAACCTTTACGCCAACGAGGTCGTCAAATAACAGTCATAAACGAATATAATTTCTAGCGTAAAGGCAACATAAAGGTTTTAATAACTCGTTGTAGGCTATATCAGCGTGGTGCCTTCAGTCTAGACCTAGGGTCGGGGTGGCGACAGTCGCCACGGGAAGTACGTGCATTACGTGGATATGACGTCATAACTCTATGTGGGGTTTTCGCAATGGAAGAATGGAACCTTCTTGTTTTAACCTTCGATGCAAATATGACGGAGTGTTATAAGTTTGACACTGTGTGTGTCCGTTTGAGTGTGTGTCAATCTGTGGCATCATATCTATAAAGTATCTCCCGAACGCGTAAACCGATTGTAGTATTTTTTTTTTCACAGTTTTAGTTTTAGTCTGTTACACACATTTAAAAAAATCTATAATACGACTAACATTACTCAAAATACTTATGGCAGTATGCAATCTGAAATAGTAAACCTAGCTTACAAATATATGTATAATCATTAATAATTTTTATGTATAATAATAAATTTTAACTATTTTTTATTATGTACTTATTTAAAATAAAAGCGGTTGCATATTTAATGTTTGACGTGTGTTTATGTGTGTGTGTATGTGTGTGTGTGTGTGTGTGTGTGTGTGTGTGCGTTTTTTAAAATCCAAAATGGCCACCGCCTCACAATGTTGAAACTGAGGTTTATTGCATTTTTAATTTACCCTTGTTACAATTAAAATTTTATTCTCTAGTAGTAGAATTTAGTATTTTTTAAACTGAAGTATGTTTTGTTTTATACAACGATTAATATAATAATCAGTAACAATTTTCCTACCGAAATTCCGCAAAACATCTAAGCGTGACAATCAGAAAGGTCTCCGAGGTCCGATAAGCAAATTCATTAATAATATCTATCCTGATGGATACTCTTCAAAGAGGATTAATTAACGTATACTTGTTTACATATAGCAGCTTGGAATTTGGTGAGATTACAATTCGTACGGCGCCACGATTTGATGGCAGATTCTTATAGATCTCGACAAAAGAAAACGAAATGATGGAATAACAATTTCGATATCTCGCTACGTTTCCGAGATATCGAGGCTAAAAAAATCGAAAAAAGAAAAAAAAAAACTAGAATCGTAATCAAATAAATATTAGGACACATTTCACACACGGCAGGCTAACCCCATACTGAACCAATTCTAGTTCGTGTTAGCTACCATAAGCTAACACAGCTGATATACTACATATACATATATACATATTTTATAAAGATACATATTTAACACCCAGAAACACAGCCTACAAATTTAGTTAAGCACAAAGATGTTGGCTGGGCCGGGAATCGAACCCGGAACCTTCTGATTGGCAGTCCGGCATGGTAACCTTTACGCCAAAGAGGTCGTCAAAAATCGTGTCTGGAATTTGAACAGTGTAGTTATGTTACCACACAAGTTAGCGGCAGTCTGGTTCAAGGTGGAGCATGCCTTGTCTGGTATAACTAGCTCACAAAAAAGGCTGCCGAAACACACCATTTGGTACTTGGTGACAGATTTTTAGAATGGTTGCTAAGCAGGCGAGTACTAGAAAATGCTTTATCACCTTGCTACTCGTATGGTTATTCGTTCGAACGAAAGAAAACAATGGACGTAATCTTCGATTTCTTGTAAAATTCGAGTATAAAAACAAAAGTGTCGGAAACTATCCTACAATAGTTGAAAAGGCAGAAAAATCTAAATATTTGGTGATACATCAATATCACTCTTATGGGGATGTAAGTCACTGGACAGTAGTTTTGTATAATTGTTCATTTATATATATCTATCGGTTAGCCATGTGTTACTCGTAACTTTACTTACTTCTATGGATAATCAGATTGTATTTATCTGTAAAATTAACGAACAAACTCTAATAAAAGTAATAAAAACCTTAACTAAAACTTCTTAACATTCACCAAAGAACAAACGCCACTTAAATCAAACTCGAAATTTAATATGGACAACCACGTGACGGTGACTTTGACATAACAAAATTTCATAGAAAATTTAAATAAATATAAAATAAAAAAATAAATACATATATAAATAAAAACGATCTATAAATACCAAAAAATGCTGCGATATTTCTGGCATCAAAACCAGTTTTTAATAATGAAAGAAAAGACCACACAAAAATATGTAGGAAAAGATTGCTTAAAACAATACTTTTTGCTTCTACCCACATTTTTTAGTCTCTGGCCAGTGATGGCGTGTAGTGCGGGCAGAAAAGATAATTCAACTTTAAATTTAAATAAATAATACAATAAATGAATAACCGACATATTATAATCAATAAAAAATATAAACCAAAGGTTTTGCAACCAATATTTTATGTGAAGTGAAACTATTAATTACTATTGTTAGTGAAATAAACCATAACAAGAAGTGAAACATTGTAAATAATATCCAAAAAACATACTTATATATTGTTTGTTGCTAATCACAGCTAATTGACACTTACTTAAGAACAAGACATATATTTAAAATTAGACTGGTTTCTGAAGATAATGATGGGAATTCGATTTTAAAGAACAAAAAAATTACCTTTCGCGTAAAATAATAAACTATACTTTAGTTTAAAGCTGTTATTGACATTTTTATAACCTCGTTTTTGACTTAATGTATTTTGAGTTGGTTATTAAAATTGTGAGTTATAGTTTCTAGTCCCACCTTTACCACCCTCGCTTGAATGTTACCTCAAAGTCATTACACAATACTTGCCCATATGATCCACAGTTAGAATATACAGGATTATAACGCGTCAATAAATAAATGTTAAAACAATTACTCCCTCTTTTTCATATGTACTTGGTATTTGATACAAAAGGAAGGGACACGCTTTCTTAATGTGCCGTTGTCTAATAGTAAACCATAATTATTATAATGTGATTTACAACAATTTAGGTAACCTTTCTAAACACACTTCACAATCAAAAATAATTAATTTTCAACTTCTTTTGCTTCCGTAGCAAATGAAAATTTAAATCTTTGGTTAATTTGAGAAGACTAGCAGTTTTTGCTTTTCAACAATAATTTAATCTTTATTGATAAAATTCGAAAATCAGTATGAGTTTTAACTATGTAGCATTTTTGCTTTTCAACATTTAAAACAATTCAAAATGGATTCTAATTTTCGTTTCGTACTCAAAAGGTTTACATCAACAGTGTTGTTCGCACAGACAACAGAAAATAGCTATTCTCTTATAATTTGATAAATTATTATAATCAAAATATTTATCTGTTTGATATCTTTTTGCACCAAGTAGTAACTGCCAGTAGACAAAAAAGTACAAGAGCTTACTTAAAAAGTTTTGTTTTCGTTTCCAATAACGCTGTAGACGAACATTGTGTCTCCATACGTCTAGATAGACACAAGCTCGATAATCGCCACCACTACCTATAGTTACATACAAACATGTCACTTCAATAGTATTCGCTCAGTGTTCGACCTCGCGAGTCCGCCGCCCAGCGTCAGTCGACTCTCAGTTCTCGCCTAAACCGGTGGTGGCTTCCGCCCAACCAATGCCGCCCAGATTTCGCGTTCGAGTCAAATTAAAGTAAAAAAAAGTCCAACGCAGAAATTAAAAACAAATGGGATAAAAAAAGTAAGAACTCCCCCGAACAAAAGACAATTGGAAGCTAAAACTCTTTTCGTAATTTGAAATTGGAAAAAGAATCTTTTTGGTGTAAAAACTTTTTAGTGATAATTCGGTGATAAAGTAAAGACGATATCTCTCTAGCAGTGTGATATTAGGGTCTAAGTTTAGTCTAGTGCCTAGAATTCTAGTGTTTGTGACTTTTTTAGTAAGTTTTGTGGTGGTTCTGCGATGGAGGAGCAAGGAGGTCAGTATCTGAAATAAATAAAACTTTCTATATATTTCGTTTTTGAGATTAGCGTTTTTATATCTTTGATACCTATTTTTTTTTACTCTTTTAATGTTATTACACACCTAGTAAGGATAAAATGCAACTATATTTGTTATTGATTTGTAGGCTTAAATAAAATAAATAGGTTTTAGCTAATTTTAGACTTTAATTACATATGTATACAAGATACAGTCAAAAGACAGACATACGGATGGACAGCGAAGCCTCAACAAAACGGTTCCCATTGGTACCCTTTGGGTACAGTACCCTAAACATTATAATAAAGAAATATATACAAATAATGTATAGGTTTGTGTGGATGTGCTTATGTCTTTAAATTTCACGCTTAACCAATTTGGGATAAAATATAGTTTGAAAGTCGCTTATTCCCTGGTTTGGAAAAAAAACACATTAACATAAGCTACTTTTTGAATTGACACGGGTAAAACCGCGGGGTACAACAGTCTTTTACAATATGGGTAAAACTTCCAAATACTAACATAGAAAATTGATTAAATAATGAAATACGAAGAATTGAACAACATTAAGAATTTACTCTAGTTTTAAAAAGTAGGTCTTGATAAAATGACAATAAAATGTGAGAACTAATTCAAAGATAATTGAATATTTATTACTGAATATTTTATTATTTCCAGTCTGTGTTCAGAAAGATATTTACGAGGTATAATTATAATTAATTATTAATTAAATATTATTAATTATAAATCTTTACCAATATTATGAAGAAGAAATTTTGATGGTTTGTTTGTTTTACGCGAATAGACTCCGAAACCAGTGGACTAATTTGAAAAATTCTTTCATCGTTGGGATGCTACATTATCCCCGAGTAACTTAAGCAATATTTTGTTTCTCTTTGCAACTTAGATTATTTTAGAACCCGAGCGAAGCCGGGACGTGATGCTAGTGAATTATAATTACATTGTTGTTTTAGTCGTGCATATATTTATTTAGGTACTTACTAATTGTCTGAAAAAGAAACATCAACATTGGTTCTGCCGTATTTTTGAAGGAGTTACAAACAAGCACGCTCCATCCTAGACCGAAACATCATTGGGTTACAGTTAAACGCAAACCTATCCTATGTAGAAGACAAAATTAAATATTTAGTGTACTTCCGCTGTGATCCGAAATCCAAATTAAGACAAGTAAAGGAAAAATTAACTAAGACTAATTAAATAAGATTTATCAACTAAGACTAATTAAGATTAACGTTACCTATCACAATTCGGAAATTCTTTACTCTACACGTGTTTCGCCTAACCACAAGGCATCATCAGGAGATGCTGACTCTTCGAACGACAAGTCGAGAGACCTATCCAATCCTAAAATTATAACTTACCTATTATAAATATATTTTTTTATTTAAGGGGACTTATTCATAATAAATATATCACTCCCAAATTAAGAAAAGAAGAAATAAGAAAAAAAAAAACAAATTAAGATAAAAGTTTATTGCTTTGAAGTTCAGGTCGCGACTTCATACGTTAGTAAACTTCGCACTTAGAAATGACTTAATACGAAATTTAAAGCGGTATGGGAGTAAATTAGCATATCTTGAAAAGTCTATAATATGCTGCGTAAAAGATAGATAAGATCAAAATTACAATTGATTCGAAAACCATAATAATCTTTTTAAAACGCAGTTAAAAAGTAATTAAAATTAAACCAAAACAAATGTTTAAATTACCTTTGCTGATATAAGGCCAGTAAACTTTTGCGTGTCAAAAAGTCATCCCAAACGTAAACATATTCGTATTATTTGTAGGCAATATTGACATTACGTGTCAGTTATTGCATACTGTACTGGGTTACAAATGACACGTATTAAAAAAAAAAAAATCACAAAATTAAATCGAAAAAAAAATACTTTTCTTAGAAGTGCGGTAATAATTGGGTCATATTCATTGCTTTCATAGATAAAAGCTAAGGTGATCTGACGCGATCATCAAAGCTAAGCAACGGGCGATGCATACGGTGTTTGGATGGGTGGCCATGCACAAGACCGTCGTTTTTAAAGTGGCATTTACATCTGGGCGCTTCAGTGGGTCGGACATGTTAAATTGTCAGGTCCCCACTTGAGTCTTAGTGCAAGCAGTCGTTAAACCAAGTCATCTGCCTTCGGGCGGCTTAAAAAAAAACTCTCAACACCTTGGCCTCTCGAGACCTTGGCCAATTAGAAACATACACACACACACATACACATAAACATAAACTTTCGCATTTATTATATTAGTAGGATTAAAAACGCTAAACACAAATTATAAATACAATAAAATACTTAAGAATATTTATTAAGGTTTCAACCTTTGTTGAAAAAAAATAAAATAATAATAATAAAAGAAAAGTGTGTAGCATCGTGCCCAAAATGCTAGCTGCAATACCCCGTTGAATGGTGAAACTCATTATTTATGTATAAGCCGGTATTTTGTTTAGGAATACAACTTGATAATTGAGTTAATAAAATTATGAATAACTCTGTACAGAATTGACTCTCTTCAGAAGAGTTGAATCACCGCCCGACTCTTTCGTCAATGCGATAAGAAAGTTTACAAAATAATAATAAAGGTATTGGCTAAGATAATAGAAACGATTCATTGCATCTCTTTACTTGCATAAATATACCTTTTACTCTGAAATTATTACAGGGTTTTTTACTTTTGATGGGCTTGCGCTTGATCGCAATTCAACTGATGGTAGGCGATATTGCGATCTAAGGTGGAGCGCGCTTGCCCAGTAGAAAACGGTTCACTCTTGCCTTGAAAACCGCTAAATTATAATTATTGGCGAAAAGGAAATTTGGCAAAGAATTCCACACCTTGGCGGTACGCACAATGAAGGTGGAGGCAAACCGCTTAGTACGCGACTTAGGCACCTCCACAGTATAACGACGCAGCCTTGGTGTTTCCCTACTCGTTTGAATTTTTTTTTTTGCTTTTAATGTATAAACAGCCCACTACACGTTCCCACTGTTGGGACTTGGATGGGGCCTTCTCTCGCGAGGAGGGTGATATAAGCCGTAATACGCTGGCCAAGTGCGTGTTGGCGGATGACACATGTTTTCGGATATTGTGGTCCTTAAGCATGTCTGATTCTTTAAAATGTTTTCCTTTACCGTAAAGCGAGTGCAAATCCACACGTAACTTGAAAAACGCATGGCATTTGCTTGTACTCGCCTGACTAGCAATCATCCTCAATTTGAAAATTCTTTCACCAAGCACCTAATATGTTCCGGCAGCCTCCTTGAGAGCCAGATACTCTAGACTATGCATGCTCCACCTTAGAACAGAGTGTTGCTAACTCGTCTGGTTACGCGCCCTACTGGTCAAATGACATATGCCCCATTTTAACTTTTAAAAAAATCATATAAACAGAGAATAAATATAAAATCCCCATTTCATGCGGGCGAAGCCGTGGGTCGTAGTTAGTGAATGTATGATTTATTTGTCTATAAAAACTTGATAAAATAAAATAATAATTATTATAAAATATAAAAATTGTCTAAAAAAAGTAAGTGATAGCGAATGACGTCAACTAAACCTTTAATTCCGATACTCGAAGTGGTTTAATATTACATAGATAGTGCGATCTACTAGATTACTGAGCAGAAAGTTCGGCGCATAATCGGATTTAACTGGTTTTTAGACTTCGGTACCTAAAAGGTAAAAAAGGATCCCTATTAGGAAGTCTTCGTTGTCTGTCTGTCTGTCTCCAGGTTGTATCTCATAAACTGTTGTAGCTAGAAAGCTAAAATTTTACACGTATTATGTATTTCTGGTACCAACAAATATAAAATTAAAATTATGGGGGTCCCCCTTTATTGTATAATAATAATAAATATTAGGACACATTTCACAAACGGCTGGTTATCCCCACACTGAACCATTTTTAGTTCGTATTATGGTTGCTAGCACAACTGATATACTACATATACGTACATACATATTTTAAATAGATACATATTAAACACCCAGACCGACAGCCAACAAATTTGGTATAGCACAAAGATGTTGGCCGTGCCGTGAATCGAACCCGGAATCTTCTTTGTGGCAGTCTGGCATAGTAACCGTTACGCCAAGAGGTCGTCAAATATATAAAGTTTTTAGGGTTCCGTACCTAAAAGGTAAAATCGGGACCATATTACTAAGCCCTCGCTGTCTGTCTGTCACCAGACTGTATCTAAAAACCGTGATAGCTAGAAAGCTGAAACATTCTCAACACATCTATTTTCTGTGTCGCTATAACAACAAATAAAAAAATGTTAATATTGCGAGAGGTCCCCTTAAAATTAACTTTTTGATGTGAAACATCTATAGCCGAACGTAAAACCGATTTCTGGCGTGGCGACGCGTCGCCAAACAGTGTGTCCCTGCTGTGGGAACGTATAGTGGGCTGCTTTTGCTTATGCTAAGCTTTATATAATTTTGTAATAAATTTTTCAAATAAAAAATGTATTTGTATTTCTATTTTTACGTTCCTTTGGGCGTTTTAGTGGCTTTAACGTTGCAGGAATTATGAAGTTCAATTAATTGCTCTGATCTTGTCCAATTGGTCTTCGTGTTTCAAGAACACTCGGCTTCAGTAGCCTTGACTCATTCATTTGTCGCATCTAGAACTTTCCAGACATCTGAAAGTTTTTCAACTGCAACCAAACGAAACGGTCCCACGCTAGTCTCCTTCAAACCGGTTCGAAGCCGGTTAAAACCGGTTACGCGTAGTTTTTAACCGGTATTTTCAGCTTATCGCAAGAGTTGCATTTGAAGATATAATATTGTTGCAATTAAAGTATATTAAAGATGATTGTTGGTTGGATTAATTTTGAGATGAATGGAGCCGGTTGTTGTGTTTTGTTCGCGCGTTATTTTGTTTGTTGTTAGACAGGAATAGAACGTAACTCGACGTGTTAGCTGCTGATATTGAACTTGCAGCGGGGCAAGCACGGATAGTGGACAATTTTTCCACCATAAGAGGAAATAATCTTTTCTTGTTACTTTTACTTTTGTATTTTTGTTACTTTGCTGCGTTTGAAGATGTATTTTTGGATTTTTTTTCGAATTCTTTGGATTACAAATAATATTTCTGAAAACGCAAAATGATTTCTATTTTTTCCCCATCTAGAAATACGATAGTCTGTCCCAGCCATATTGTTATGTCACTCAAAAAGTAATAACCGTCATTTTACTTGGAAACCGCGAGGAATAGTGACAAAAATCTTCTCGATTAATGTCAAGTAGAAATATTTTATAAGATATTTTTTTTAATTTATTCATGATTTTATTAGAAAAATTGTCCTTGGTTGCCATGGTAAGAAGGTTGATTTCCACTGAAAGGTGGATTTAATGGTGGAAAGACTATGTTCTCGTTCCGTGCTCGCCCCACTACATGAGGTGTGTAGAATTATTTTATTATTTTTGGGTTGGAATTGGTTAACCTGAAAAGGTGGAGATTTTTATATCTATTATCATTATTTTATATCTATTATCATTAGGATACAATACTTAATTTTATTTTATTTTTATTTATTTTCATAATTACTTGTAACTGACATTGATATTAAGAGACAATTTTGAATTAACTATTTAACTTAAAACAAACAAACTATAAAGTGACATAATATTGCAATAAATTGTTTGACTTTATCATTATACACATTTTCAATAATTATTTTTTATCACCATTTAATAGTTTGTTCCGGCAGCCTCCTTAGTCAGTTATTCCAGACTAAGCATGCTCCTCGAGAGGCAGTCTTAAGCAGTCTAAATGCCTAGCTGTAATTTGTTCAAAATATTTATTCGTCCGTATGTGAATATCACTGCTTTTTTCAATGACCACCCATCCTAAGATCGTACCGACAGAAGACTATGTCGATCTAGTTCATTTCTAATGCAGTCTACGATAATTAGCATCACAGTATATTGTTCAAAGCAACTGTCATTGGTGGCCAGATGGTGAAATGTTTGAAAACATCGCGTCATTCGATTCGGATTCGTGAAATGTTATGTCTACGATTTGATGCAGTCTGTGACATGAAGTAAGATTTAAAATCTCAGTGGTTTCACTGTTTTTTACAAGCTGATATTTATCTTGTAATATGTGTGATATATGTATGCCAATCAGTCAATTTATTTCGCTCTCCCGTGTTTACGTCGCGTTTAGTTATATTCGAATACTCGTATATTCCACTACAGAACGAGCAGGGGTACAGCGAAGAGACACCGATTTACTGTAAAAAATCCGAAGAATCGCACAAAGCGTTTTGCCTCGACCTTCATTGTGAGAACTGCGAAGCTTTGGAACTCTCTTCCTGAGTCTCTTTTTCCCGAGAAGTACAATTTGGGGGTCTTTAAATATAGAGTAAATAGGTTCCTTCTGGACAAGGCAAGCTGCGGTCAAATGTAAGCCCATTTATCAATAAAAAAAAATATTGTGAACTACCTTACTAACGGCCCTTTGATAGGTTTTGCGTACCACAGACAAATTATATATAAAACCAGTTTCATACAAACTATTTTACCCCCTTTTACCCCTTAGGGATAGAATTTCCTAAAATCCATTCTTAGTACGCGTCTACGTACTAAAACAAATACACACTTTAAATTTCATACCCCTAGTATCGAGCTGTTTGGGCTCTGCGTTGCCTATAGATTAATGAGTCAGGACAAAGATTCTTAGTAGTATAGATATTTGAATAATACAATAAATTATTTAAAAATATTTATTTAATTTGTCAAACATCAAATTAAACAATAAATAATTATTCATTAATACATTTTACATAGAATTTGTCTATGGCTAAACTTTTGTTAAAAGTTTTGTTTTGTTAAGTCAATAAATAATTAATTATCACTGTGCTGAAGAACGCTACAATAATTTATGTATCAAAACCAGTTATTTTACCATACAGTAGGTATATAAATACTAAGCTACTAGCTAATATCGCCACACGCCAATTTCGCATCACATATAGGTCACACTATTTCGGTCCTCGGTTCTTTGTCAATGGCGATTGTCTAGGTCAATCACCGACTAAGCCACCTAGGTGTTTCCGTGCTTCGTACGATACGCTGCATTATAGGTCTCGGTCATTTTTCGTAGGATATTTTAATTAATTTTAAAGAAAAATGCTGATTGAGGAAAAGAAAATAAAGTGGAAATAGATTTGAGAAAGGTAACAACGCGAACATAGCTAATAAATGGTCTCATTTTAGGGTTCCGTACCAAGAGGTAAAAACGGGACCCTATTACTAAGCCTCCGATGTCTGTCTATCTATCTGTCTATCATCAAGCTGTATCTCAGAAACCGTGATAGCAAGAAAGCTGAAAGTTATGTATTACTATTGTATCCCGAGCCACTATAACATAAAATAAAAACACAATATAAGGGCAAACGCCTATAGAAAAAAAACGTATTTGCGCCATATTTTAACGATATTGGTACGGAACCCTTCATGCACGAGCCTGATTCTCACTTAGCCAATTATTAATTTATACATATTTTTCACAGCATCGATCTTAGTTTTTCTCAATTTTTCAAATCTTTCAAATCAAATAAATTACGAAGTTTCTACCGACTACTAATGAGGTGGGATCAATGAACTTTACCCATAATTTCAGCATAAAGCTAAAAACAAAGGTAACTCGACTGTTTGTAAATGTTTGCATACAACACTGGATCATTGAGGCAGAATTTTGTAAACAAAGACTTTGTTTTTAGTTTATTTTTAGCTATTTAATAATTATTTATCGACGGATAACTCACTTTAAACTCAATATTACTTAATGTAAATCTAATCTAAAATTAATTAAATTAGATGTATATCTAATCTAAAAAACCAGTGCCAGTGGGAAGAGCACCTAAAATGCCAGCCGAGTTGCCTCTTTGTATAGCAACGCTAATTCGCTGTGCAAAGTAGAGGCCGGCATTTTTAGTTTCACCCCGGAATAGCTTGTTTGTCAAGATTTTCTTCATATCCTATCCTACTAATATAATAAATGCGAAAGTCTCTGTCCTATGTTTGTAACTTCTTCACGAACAAACGGCAGAACAGATTTTGGTGAAATTTGTTGTGAAGATGGGTTAGACCTTGGATTAACACATAGGCTACTTTTTATTCCGGATTAATTTTTTGTCTCGGATTAACGCAGGCAATAGCGCGGGGTGCAGCTAGTTAAAACATACAATAGTATCATAATATTTAATAATGTCTGTGTTGATATTATTCTTTTTATCTCTTTACGACAAAAAAATCTAATTCATTCAACACCTATAATTATTATTACAATAATATCTGTCCTCTTTAGGGTACTGTACCCAAAGTGTACCAACGGGACCTTACTGCTAAGACTTCGTTGTCCGTCCGTCTGTCCGGACCATGGTAGCCTGAGAATTGAAATTTTATCTGATGATATATTTTTGTTATAACAACAAGTACTAAAAGTAAAACACAATTAATTCTTAAGTAGGGCTTCCATACAACAAACCTCATTTTTCTGCGATTTATTTCTGGATCTTTATTATGACAATTATTGTAATCTTGTAGATGCTTGAATTCTTTTTTCACAGATTTTATCATCAAATTTAAATTGGTTTATATTCAAAACGATTATAACCCTAAGTGGGTTATTAATTTATTTATATCCAAGCATATTATTTTTAACTTATAAAATAATCTTATTATGGTAAGGTAGGTCAGAGTTCCAGCGAGTCCTGCACTAAGAGTGATCTTTTATCGTAGAGGTTCGTTAAAAAATAATAGTAAAATTAAAATTGGTCTTGGGGAAATCTTTTGCTATTCTTTATATACATTACCAATGATAATTATTTTTTTGACACATTTCACACACGGCTGGTTAACCCCATACTGAACCATTTCTAGTTCGTGTTATGGTTGCTAACACAACTGATATACTACATATACATATATACATACATATTTTATATATATACATATTTAACACCCAGACCCACAGCCAACAAATTTAGTTCAGCACAAAGATGTTGGCCGGGCCGGGAATCGAACCCGGAACCTTTTGGATGGCATGGTAACCTTTACGCCAACGAGGTCGTCAAAAAATGTAGTTATTTGTACCTAACTCTCTGTGTGTAAGTACGACCCGAACTTTGCTCGCTATTTATTACACTTTGGTTCTTATTCGTTTCTGTGGTTCAATAAAGAAAACATTAAAATAAAAACAAATGCACAACCAATATCTATTATCAATTTAAAAAACCATTATCTGCCAAACAAATTATCGAGCGACGACGGTCTGCCTCCATTTAGCAACGGGATATTCCTCCGGACAGATGTTGTGTCCAGAGACGGATCATGCATTGTAGCTAGGAGCAGTCGTACGCGCATTGAAAATACCGTTTGTGCGATTCAGAACGAGCGCTCTGATTGGTAGCGGGCGATGAAGTGCGACAGAGACGCCCCAAACTGATAAATTAATCTCAGTACCTAACTATAAGAATAAGTACCTTCATACCTTCTACTTACCTATTTTATTATGTTTCTAAGAATATGCATTACAATCATTTTTTTACAAGTGTCTACTTTAATTCTCTCTCCAGTCAGGCATAAAATTGTTCTAAACCGCATCATATTTTAGGGTTCAGTCAGTGGTCTTACAAGGGAATTTTGTAGCTTTGTCAATCTGTCCATCCGCCTTACATATTAAAATTAATTTATTTCAGTCATAAAACATACATATATAAATTAAACATTACATAACACAACACATACAGCCGAAACAAATCAATATTAATAAAAAAAAGGTATAAACGGGGCCCTATTACTAAGCCTCCGCTGTCTGTTTGTCTGTCACCAGGCTGTATTTCATAGACTGAGGCTTACGTTTGACCGCTTGTCTGATGTTAAGCTTTACTGTGGCCTAAGATGTATCACGCTTATCTAGAAGGAACCTATTTACTCTAGATTTGAAGACCTTTAAATTGTACTTCTCAGGAAAAAGCAACTCAGGACGATTTTAATCTCAAACTATATATTTTCTTTGCCATAATAAAAAAACAAAACAATAAAATATTCTGGTTTCTTCTGGGCAAGCGCGCTCCACCTTAGATTGCAATCTCGCTTACCATCAGGTGAATTGCGATCAAGCGCAAGCCCATTACTAGTAAAAAAAAAATATTAACGGTGTTCTCCGTTCAATAAACGTGTTTTTTCGCTATTTTGACAATATAATGGTACGTAACCCTTCACGCGCGAGCCTGATTCGCACGTGTCCCTTTTTTGTGTAATTCGTCAGTCCAAAACACGGTATTAGCGACAAATGCTCAGTTTACCATCGGCGGCAGTGGGTTGGCAGCAGCAGTGGAGTATATTCTATTAATATCATGATATTGTTGGCAGAGAGCAAAGAGCGGCTTCAGCGCGCGCCCTTCGAGACTGCACTGCATCACGCCGGTGAGTACATCATCATCATCATCTTTTTTTTACTCTGTGCGGGGTTCAGAGTGACGTCTCCTGTGTTGAACTCTTTCGAGACCTCGTTGACTGGGGACTTCAACAAAACTCTTGAAATCCGATCAGTACTTATTCTTATTCTTATTCTATGATGGGGGCGATCAGATCTGCACTGACAACCTGCAAGAGGCATATTGTGTATTTCCTCCTACCAGCCTACCCAAGCCATCCAAGCTCCTTAAAATAGCGGAGCACGGTCTTGGGTCGTTGGCATAGCTGTTCCACTGTCAGTGCGTCAGATGTTGTGGTACTTCTATTAAAACAGGAGGCGTCCGAGTATAGCGTCGTGTTTTGTTGAGATTCCCTTGCTAGTCCGGTTTTCTCTCTTGTTTGGCTTGTAGATTAGTACTTATAATTTTACTTCTTGTCTTTACAGTTTAATAATCCGACCAAGACTCGCGTCTCACACCAGCCCTTATTTCAACGTCGCAAAACGCGCCACTCGACCCTTTTCCCCAATTCGTCAGAAATCCACCAATCAATGAAATGGGACATTACCATTAAAATAAAAACAGTATTGCCGCGCCTATAAATAATAATCGAATAAAAGATTAAATCGACTAAATTAAATCGAATAATAAAAAGAGAAACCTTACACTTGATATATTCATCTACCATGTGAATTAATATATCAAGTTGCACTTTTCACACACGCACCAACTGAAAACGCCGGTACATTTGTAGACTTGCGAAATTGGAGAGGTCCGTTTACGTGTTGGGGCCCGCGATCTACAACCGCATAACGCGACTGTCCGGGATGCACCTTCCACCGCCAGCTTTAAGACTACACTCAGGGTTTGGCTATTAGATAAAACTTTATATAATATAATGGATTATCTAGAATTGAAAATTGACATTTGATTAATATCATATACTATTGTATTGATATTATATTACTAGAATTAGAATTGATAATTGACATTTATACATATCATATACTTTTGTATTGATGTCGTATTATTTGACTTGTAACTTTGGTGTACACATTTCACACACGGCTGGTTAGCGCCATATATGAACTTTAAATATATAACTCCAATAATGGTCAAATATTTAAACTGTACTATCTCAGTAATAATAATAAATATAAAGCCTCTTAATATTTTTTAAATATAATTTACTTTATAACGAGAAATGTTTTTGAAATAGTGCAAATAAAGCGTGAGAAATTCAACGAGCGACGCGATTTATAACGGCTGTTCTAACCCTATTGTTATATTTACATTTCATCGAGACATCTTTCATCCCCGAAGTGGGATCTCTTCGGCAATTGAACTCATGAGTTTTGGCAGATGGCGTAACGTTTATTTTCGTAGCGGAAATACAAAGGTTGCCATACGCCCTTTGCTCTGCAAGCATAAGCAGCCCAATAAACAATCTCACTGCTGGTATTCAGGACCTTCATCTCACTAGGAGAAAGATATAGACGTAATCAACCACACTAGCCAAGTGCGTGTTGGTGGATGATACACGTCTTCGGGTATAGTGGTCCTCGGTTCCTCACGATGTTTTCCTTGAAGTTTATATGCCATAAAAGCAAATCGCACTACACGCATTACTTTAATAAAATGTATAGTTTGTTACTTTCTCGACTTTGCAGTTTTAACTTTATTATTTTATTATCCATTGAATAATATTTACGCATACATGCATGTTTTCTTATTTTTGTACAAAATAATTTGTTTATTTTAAACTACAAACAATAATCATACTACTATAATAACAAAAAATATCTAATTTCGAGGAAAACTGAAAACAATAACAATAGGTGTCTAAATTTTAATAAAATAGGAAGATAAACAAATGAAAACTGTGGATTGATGTTTGATGAAAAACAATTGAATAGCGTGCCAATAACAAAACGACGTATGTTTTTACCAGTGATGAGATTGTGAAAAAAGAAGTAGAACTGAACTTAAATATTATTTATTATTATGTTTTGAGCAATTTTACTGATATTCAGCTCGTTGGGATTTTATTTACCTTAGTATGTCTAAATTGTCCGGACTGTAAACGATTTTCATCTGTCAAGAGGTATTCTTTGGATCCCCTCTACAGTGCCAACATTTTAATTTTAAGTTATTTTGTATTTAAATATGTTTGCAATTTGCTATATGGGTTCTTGACTTACTTGACTTAAGGTCCTATGTCCCCTAGATGGGGCAGAGGGCGTCCACAGTGCGTCGCCATCCCAGTCTGTCTTGAGCGTCTAGCTTGATCTCGCTCCAGGTCTTGTCGGTAGCCTTTGCTTATATGGGTTCTAGCATAGACAAAATATACAAAAGTTAGTATATTTTGTATAAATATACTAAAGTTAGTATATTTTGTATAAATATACTAAAGTTAGTATATTTTATCTATGGTTCTATCTAACCTGCAATAAAGACTTTTTATTTATATTTTATGTTATTTTATATTCTGTGCTGCTAAAAATGTGCTGTTATGAACTTGACGTGTCTATGTGATTTGTGTCAGTCTGAGCTAATCAGATTAAGTATCTGTGTTTTTGGAGTAAATAGACTTAACACTGAGTTTCAAAAGAATTAGGGCAACGGAGCTATTAATTCCGAATGTTCTTTGAAATTGAATTTTATGTATGTTTGTTAGTTTGTGTCGTTTTGAGCTGTGATTCTTGTTCTAGTTTCCAATGTCTTTTTAAAACAACAGCTGACTTCAAAAAAAAAAAAAACAATGAAACAACTGACTACGAAAATTGCCAACGTCAAAAAAATACTGAGGACCTAGACAATTTGTCGTAGATTTAAATAGGTACGAATATCGCTTTAATGTTCTTCTTCTTCGTATGAGCTAAGTGCTCTGGTGTCGAGAGTTTTCAAGCCGCCTAAAGGCCTCTGACTGCTTGTACTAAGACTAACAGCCGGTACCTACAATTTACCGTGTCATCCGACCCACAGACCGACGCGCAGATGAACATTCCACTTGAAAAACGACAGTCACAATGATTCAGCGGCACACACGACTAAACTAAATTTAAAAAAGCTCCGTCTCTTTTCATCTTAGGTGGCCAGAAAGAAACGGCACGTTCTGCAATGTTGCAGAACGTGCCGTCTCTTTCTGGACTATGGAGGACTATGGACTGACTATGGAGTCAAAACAACTAAAATCACGTCAAATGTAGAAAATATAGGCGACTTTAGATCGCACTCACTTGTATCACCATTAAAACTGCCTGCACATTCCATATCATTAGAACGTGCCGTCTCTTTCTGGCCACCTAAGATGAAAAGAGACGGGGCTTCTTTAAATATAGTTTAGTCGTGTGAGCCGCTGATCGCCACCAGTGTTGTATGTGGTCACCCATCCAAACACCGTCCGCATCGACCGTTGCTTAGCTTCGATGATCGCATCAGACCACCTTGGCTAGCCGATTTAGTATTATTTGATAGTATCATTATTTTAATAAATTACTTTACGCAATGTCTGACCTCCACCTATGTCATTATTTAGAGCGTATTCATAAAGAACTATAGTGCGACTAGAAACTTTTATGACCAGTCTCATGAAGACGTGCCAAATCAGTAAAAATTACGTGGCTTACGTTAATAATTACATTTGTTGGCTGTCGGTCTGGGAGTTAAATATGTATCGCTATAAAGTATTCATATATGTATGTAGTATATCAGTTGGGTTAGCAAAGAGCTTGACCACTTAGCTCATACGAAGAAAAAGAAGGGTAAATACAGTAGAACCTCGAATATCAAGGGAGACGCCAAAAAATTAGAGTTACAGAGTTTTTAACTTATTAGTAGGGTTACAATTTTTTTTTGCTTTATTTAATTTGGCTGTTCTGTTGAACTAATTGATATGTATTGTAGTAGAACCAAACTACTTATGACAGTATTTAAGTCGAAAACAAATAACTTGCTTAACTAAAATCAAAATTGAACACCTGACACCAAGCAAGCAAACACGTGTTTACGTGAGTCATAAATTTATTATCGTATACTCCTAAAATGTTTTCTAAGAAACAATAGTGTACTCACATTGTCGGCAAGTTCTTAAAGTCGGTAACTTATTTTTGTTCTAACAATAGAGGTAATAAATTCCAAATGATCAAGTTGTAAAGGTTGTAAAATAAAACGTTGCTATGTTCGAGATGCAGAGGTCGCATCTAATTTTTCAAGTTATAGAGTTAGAATATGTACCAAAATGGCTTTGAGGGACTCGGTGATTATTTCGACTAACAGAAGGTCAAGATTTCAAGTAATGGAGGTTTTGGTGTTTGAAGGGAAGGCAACTAAAAAATTTTTCGACATTCGGAGGTTTTTGACTTATCGAGGTTCTACTGTAGTGCCAAAACGTGGATCTCGCTTTTATACGTTTCATATCTATAATAATTTATTTACAAATAACTATTCTAATCTAAACACTATATACAAACTTAAACACTACAATTTAAATTTATATCTATAGTATTACTAGCAAACCATGCAAACTCTGTTTCGCCACAAAGTTGAAATTTTTCCTGAAATTTGTTTGCTACAAACCTCACGGAGCCCGAGACCTTTCCAACGAATGCTGTACCGTGGAGATCGGTTCGCGCGTTCTGGAGTTATAGTCCATTGAAAAGTTACATTTGGGGTTGCGTTTTTTAGAGGACGCAATTTTATTTTTTTGATGTGTAGGGGGGGTCAGTGTAAAGCTAAAACCAAGTTTGTGGGGTCGCCACCCTTGTCCCACGGCCGCCATCTTGAAAATAGGGGTTGAAACGGTTTTTATGATATATCTCTTAAACTATTTATTTGATAAAAAAAATTTGTTAACATTTTTTGTTGCAAATTAAATTCTCTACAACTTTGGTCCCGTAACTTTTTATCGTAAAACTATAAATAAAAAAGTTATAAGCGAAAATCTTCAGAAATTCGAGAAAAAAAATTATATTTTTCGATATAACTTTTTTTTTAATCATTTTACGAAAAAATAATATCAGACCTTTTTTGTAGATCGTTTTTTGGGGAACAACTTTTATTTACATCATTTTTTCATTAAGTTAATAGCTAAGGTTTTACAGCGCTCCGAAGTGAGTACTATTGTTTAGTACTCTTAACTATACCTATATTATGTGTATACTAATAATATGTCATCTGTTATTTTTTTTTATTTTTTATTTTGTTATTATAAATTGTTTAAATACAAATTTAGCAATATTATTAATAATTAATTATTGACTCTTTCTCACTCCATAACAGGATTTAACAATTATTGATTTTTAAAATAATTTTAAATCTGATGGCAGTTACAGGGAATACTGTTCAGGTAATTGCTAAATTTGTAATAAAAAAAGTTATAATGACAAAATAAAAATAAAATAAAATAAAAAAAAATAACTGATGATATATTATTAGTATACACATATAATACGAGGGTGAATCAAAAAAATCTTGGAATCAATATTAAAAAATGCAAAGATTTAAATAATAATATTTTATTTTTCTACATAATCTCCCTCCAATGCAATGCATTTAGATACGCGTTTCTTACTTCCTTGTTCCTTGTGAAAAAAAAATATTTTCTTGACTCTCGAAAAAGTCCTCTACGGCAGCTATAACCGCGTCATTATCGTGAAATTTTGTTCCACGAATTTCCTCTTTTAATTTTGGAAATAAGTGAAAATCACTTGGGGCTAAATCCGGAGAATATGGTGGGTGGTGAAGGAGATTGAAGCCAGCACAGCGGATTGTGTTGAGCGCAACTTCCGATGGATGAGCAGGAGCGTTATCTTGGAGGAAAAACAAGCCCAACGACAATTTTCCACGACGTTTTTCTTTAATCGCTTCACGCACTTTCGGGATTAAATTTGCATAATAGGGTCCAGTAATCAATCGTCTGGCCTTTTGGCATGTAATCAATAAAAAGGATTCCTTCACTATCCCAGAACACAGAGGCCATAACTTTGCCAGCGGTAGGAGCAACTCGAAATTTCTTAATGGATGGAGAGGATGGTCGTTTCCAAGACATGCTTTGTCTTTTAGTTTCAGGATCAAAATGGTGGACCCACGTTTCATCCATGGTGACAAGACGACGGCAAAAATTATCCGAATCACGCTGGAACATTTCGAGATTACGCTTGGAAATTTCCAAACGTCGCTTTTTGTTTTCGTCGGTTAACATTCGTGGCACCCATCTTGCAGACACTTTTTTGAACCCCAGTGAATCAATTAAAATGGATTGAACGCTACCAAAAGATATCTTTAGGATCTCAGCTATATGTTTTATAGTCATTCTTCTGTCTTCCAAAACCAGATTCTTAACCTTTTTGACATTTTCTTCTGTAACGGAGGTTGAAGGCCGCCCAAAACGCGGGTCATCTTTACAGCTTGATACCTCTTTTAAATTCAGCCACCCAGTACGCAACCGTAGAATAGGGTACAGCATCACCCCCTTATGTCTGCTGAATGTCCAAAAAAATTTCCTTCGTAGACATTTTTTTCAAACTGAGATGTTTTATCACCGCACGTAACTCACTTATATCCATAATTTTAACTTTTTAGCAACTCGTTGCACAAAAAAAAATATTACATGCGAACGAACTGACAAAAACAAGTGACAGTCTGCATAAATATAGTGTGATAGACACTCTTTAATTTTAATATCGAACTTGATCCAAAAAAGTTTCATATATATGCACTTCTAAGAACTTTTTGATTCACCCTCGTATAGGTATAGTTGAGAGTACTAAACAATAGTACTCACTTCGGAGCGCTGTAAAACCTTAGCTATTAACTTAATGAAAAAATGATGCATATAAAAGTTGTTCCCCAGAAAACGATCTACAAAAAAGGTCTGATATTATTTTTTCGTAAAATGATTTAAAAAAAAGTTATATCGAAAAATATAATTTTTTTCCTCGAATTTCTGAATATTTTCGCTTATAACTTTTTTATTTATAGTTTTACGATAAAAAGTTACGGGACCAAAATTATAGAGAATTTAATTTGCAACAAAAAATGTTAACAATTTTTTTTTATCAAATAAATAGTTTAAGAGATATATCATAAAAACCGTTTCAACCTCTATTTTCAAGATGGCGGCCGTGGGACAAGGGTGGTGACCCCACAAACTTGGTTTTAGCTTTACACTGACCCCCGCTACACATCAAAAAAATAAAATTGCGTCCTCTAAAAAACGCAAGGTTAGGCCTAAAAAATGTAACATTTCAATGGAAATATTATAGCGTCAGGAAGGAGGAGTTTTTTAATATATTATAGATAGATGAAAATCAGATCTTTGATGAAAATCAGTGCAAGATGGCCGGCGTGACTTATGACAGAGAGGTAACATATTTTTACAACTTTCTCAATATGGATATCAAATGAAAGGTGACCAGTAGAATACATTATGATAAATCTCTTATGGCAAATCCAAAATGGCCACTACCAAAAAGTGCTCAGAGGATTTTTTTTTGGTAAAATTTTGAACTTTGTAAGTTTTTAATCAGTGTAAAAAATGCAGTTGTTATAATATTAGTTGGCCTTTTAAATACATATACTTTTGTCTAATTTCACATAATTTGTCTCAAAATATTCAAGATAATTTACATCACATGACTTATTAGCATTACTGACAAAACTGTTTAATTTAAAATTTTCGTTATGCCTGTCACATGATTTTAGCGCTATTATAAAGAGGAAAAGTTTGATTTTTGTTTGTTTGTTTGACGCAAATGGGCTCCGTAACTACTAAACTGATTTGAAAAATTATTTCACGGTTGGGAAGCTATATTATCCCTGAGTAACATAGATATATTTTGTTTCTTTTCGCAACTTAGATTATTTTAAAGCCCGAGCGAAACCGGGACGATCTGCTAGTAATATATAAAAACTTGTTACTTATTTGGTTTTAAAGAAACTAGATATTATTTACATTTTGTTTATTCTCTCCCTCCCTGACACTTGTCACAGTGATACGTAGCTCCATGATTTTAAATTTAAATTGATCTTAATAACAAGTTCTAAGTGTTAATCGTTATTTCATATGGATATAATAGACATACTGTAGTGTTGTGAATAAAAATAACAAGTGAAAGTGATATAAATGTACAGAAAAACTTAAATCTATTCATTTGTTTATGACGTGGTATGACTCATTTATATATTTTTTAAATGAATGAACATTGATTACAACATTTATAGTCTGTGTCCCGCACATAAAACGTCACTGTCATTTGCCGCATATATTGCCAGTATTAATATTTTTCCCCAACTTGTGGGGTAATTTTGCAAAGACAACTAGTAAAGCTATAAAAGACTGCCAATTTACTACAAAATATGACTGAAAGGACCCCACCGCCTCGTGCCCCACAAAGCACGATTGCTCCTATTTTCAGTTCGCTACGAAAAGCTTCACTATCGCACTCCCAATCAGATACAAATCTATGTAGTACATCCATGACTGCCCTTACAGACTCTGATAACTTGCTACAAGAACACACGGTGAGTGATTTAAACATAGATTCGAGAAAAAGAAAAAACCGTCATGATGATATTAGCAGGGAAGAAGTCTTAAAAATGTTTGAACAAATACAAGAAACAAAAAAAGAGCAAGATGATAAAATTTTTGCCGCTCTAGAAAAAATTCAGTCCGGGATTGACAACAATACCGAACAAAATAAAAGTATTGAGAATTCCGTTGAATATATTGGGAAGAAGCAAGAGGAGTTAGTAGCGAAAATTAAAATTCTAGAAGAAGAAAGGGCATTTGACCGTAAATATATTAAAGAGTTGGAAAGTCAAATTGAGCAAATGGATAGAAAGATACATAGTTCTACTTTGGAAGTCCGAAACGTTCCAAAAACAGCCCATGAATCAAAAGAAGACCTCAGAAAGATAGTGATGCAAATAGGTACGTCCCTAAACATACCCGTCCAAGAGAGTGAGGTCCGTGATGTCTACAGGATAAACACCAAAAAAGAAGCCAATCAGACTATACTTGCAGAATTCACTACTGTGTTACTTCGGGACAAGATTGTAGAAACTGTCAAAGCATATAACAGAAAATATCCAGAAGGAAAATTTTCCACTACTAATTTAAAGATGGGTGGACCGCCTAAACCAATTTTTGTCTCAGAGAGCTTGACTAAACAAACCAAAAAGCTATTCTACTTAGCCAGAGAAAAAGCTAAAAGTAGTAATATAAAATATTGTTGGACAACGCATGGAAAAGTCTATATGAGAAATAAGGATGGAGCACCGCTCATTCGGATTAATAGCGAAAATGACCTCAATAACTTAAATGCTAAATGACTAAAGATAGAGACTTCCTATATACATACTCTCTCTAAAATATGTCTATTAGCCATAAAATATGTCTATTTGTACTGTAGATTAAGCAATTTGTTGTGTAACATAGATCTCCCTCTAAATTTAGAACTAATAACATTTGAAATTTATACTTTTAATATTTTCTTAACTCAACTTCTGTACACTTACTCATTTAACAACACCTACAATATTTTGTTTAAAGATACATATTCAGATACGCTTTTACCTGTGGCTTTACGCACTAGTTATTTGCAATTCCGTTTATACAATTACATGTTCAATGTAGTTAGTTTAGTAGTTACTGTACTCTTCTTATCCGATGCGCACTATTACTACCATAATACAAATGGATAGTGCAACAGTAGATCAAATTGATAATTGGAATGATTTTAAGTCTTACGAATGTGAAGTTGATATATGCAAACAATTTTTATCCCAAAAAAACAACTGTCTCAAAATATTGGCACAAAATATAAGAAGCTTAGGATGTAACTTTTCCAATTTTGAAATACTCCTAACAAGGCTTGATATAGACTGTGATATCTTAGTTATGACCGAATGTTGGCTTGCATTTCTACCAGCTATACCACCTCTTAAAGGTTATATCTCTAGCTATACAAAAGTAAATTCAAACAAGAGTGATGGTGTTGTTGCCTACGTAAAAGACTATCTTAGTTGTTCATTTGAGGAGCCGGAATTTGAAGAAGGCAATTGTTTAATAACTCGACTAGACAATGGCACCGTTATTCTTGCAGTATACAGGCCACCATGTTTCAAGAATATAGATATATTTTTAAACTCACTAAATCGTATACTAATAAATTACAAATTAACAACAAATCTTATCATAACCGGCGATCTTAATATTCCTATTAATCTAGAAAAATGTAATGAAGATTCTTATAAATATCTTGATATGCTGGGATCACATGGTCTCTTTCCTGGACATACATTTGCGACTAGGGATGCCAGTGGTACTTGTCTTGATCACGTAATGCTTCGAACTAATTTGACTGCCATCACTGTAGTACCACACACAAAAATTACTGATCATAGACCTACCTTGCTGTTACTTGATTGTGCTATGACTACGAAATATTCAAAAATGATAAAAACCGTTATTAACTATGAGACACTATGTAAAGATATTTCAAATATTGAACTTCAACCTATTTACGAGACCAGTGATCCTAATTTTGCTATGTCATATCTGATAAAAGAAATACAAAATAAATGTGATATCAACTCAAAAACTATTGAATATGCAAGGCGTAAAACGCCTATTAAGCCCTGGATGACTCCAGGTCTTCTGAAATGCATTAGAAATAGAGACAATCTACATATAAAAGCTAAGAAGTCATCCACTAACGAAACCTCTAAACTCATATACAATCGTTATAGAAATTTTTGTAATTCTCTTATAAAAAAAGTAAAAAAATCCTACGAAAAAGAACTGTTAGATAAAGCTGGGAAAAGTAGTAAAAAAATGTGGTCCGCGGTAAGAGAAATCACAGGTACGGTTTCGATAAATCATTGTCCTATTAATCTACTCAGTGATGCAGAAATGCCTAAAAATGCAGTTAATAAAGCAAATGAATTTTTTGTCAATGTTGGAAAGCGACTTGCTACTAGTATTTACACCCAAAGTAGCAGCATGCCAATAGTAGCTCGCAAATTAGAAACATCGTATAAACAGTCAATGGTATTTTTTGATACCGATTTTATAGAAGTTGAAAAGCTTATACTAAATTTAAAAAATGATAGTTCGGTAGGATGGGATAAAATCTCTAATAGACTTCTAAAAGAAAATAAAGACTTTCTTGTTCCACCACTCACATTTATATTCAACTTATGTTTTGAGAAAGGAATTTTCCCGGACTATCTAAAAAAGTCTATTATTATTCCGATATATAAGAGTGGGGACAGAAACTGTATCAATAATTATAGACCGATATCAATTCTCCCTGCCATTTCCAAACTGCTCGAACGTATAATAAATTCTCGACTTGTTACTTATCTTGAGCAAAAACATATCCTATCTACTCAACAATTTGGTTTTCGACAGGGCAGATCTACAGACGATGCTGTACATAAACTGACAAATTTTGTATCGCAAAATTTGGATAAAGGCAGGAAATGCATTTCAATATTTTTAGACCTCGCTAAGGCATTTGATACAGTTTCAGTTCCCCTCCTTATCGCAAAACTTGACAAAATTGGTGTAAGAGGAACACAACTTGAGCTACTTACAAGTTATTTATCTGATAGACAACAAAGTGTCAAGATAGGGGATTTCATAAGTAATGACTTGCCGGTGACTCATGGTGTCCCACAGGGAAGCGTCCTTGGACCAACGCTTTTCTTAATTTATATGAATGAACTCTGTAATATTAATCTAGAAAAAGGACAGATTATTTCATTTGCGGATGACACTGTCTTAACGTTTGCTGATAGAACCTGGTTAGAAGTTACCAATGTCGCTCAAACTGGTTTTAGTAAGGTAACCGATTGGCTTAGAACTAATATTCTGTCCCTGAATACGGAAAAGACAAAATTTATATCTTTTTCAATAACCAATACTGAAAAAGCCCGGAAAAATCAACTAAAAATAATAGCACACGACTCTTCTTGTCAAAAAACAAAACAAAATACAACCAATTGCAACTGCACCTCTCTACAGCAAACTAATTCTATAAAATATTTAGGTATCTACATTGATAACAATCTAAATTTCAAATATCATATACACAAAATGAGTGGACGCATTCGTAAACTTATTTATTTATTTAAAAAATTAAAAGCAGTTGCTTCCTTAGAAACCGTAAGACAAATATACTTGGGGCTTGGCCAATCAGTTCTAACGTATTGCATTTCTTCGTGGGGAGGGGTTCCAAAAACTAATTTGTTGCCCATTGAAAGAGCACAACGGGCTGTTTTAAAAGTTGGTACTGGTCACCCCATTCTTTATGACACTACCCTTCTCTACAGAGAATGCAATGTCCTAAGAGTACGGCAATTATTTATTGAAAATATCATATTAAAACAGCATACGCTATTATTTTATGATAGTGAGACTCAATTAAAACGTCGAAATAATGATATTTGCAAAATGCCCAACAAACTTAACACCGCCTTCATAGGCAGATTCATAATCTTTCTTGGACCATTTCTTTACAACAAATTAAATAAAATTCTTAATATCTATCCTTTGACCAAATTTGAAGTAAAGCACAAAATTTCTAACTGGCTCAAGACACTGGACTATCAGCAAACAGAGCAGCTATTAACTGTACTACAATAGCTTTTCACGTGAGTACATATTGTGACCAACATCTTTTACAGTCAGTTTTTCAAATGATTATTGATGACAACATGATTTATTTACATAACTAAGCGTACTGTATACTATTTATTTATCTCTACACACCCTCGTTTACATGCACACAAGCGATTATACACTAAAACACACACAAACACTCACACACTGGAGGTATCTTGCAAGCCAAGCCGGTGGACTGCTGCTTGCAATGATGCCTCTGAGACACACATGCGACTACACACACCACACAAACATCTACACACCTGAGGAACATATATTACATACAATCCAAATCTTAATTTTTATATTTTAATTTAATTTTTTTAATTTTGTATACAACTTTATTCAATATTCTGAACTTATGTAAGCTAACTGCCAGTATCAATAATTGTACATAACTAGGGAGTCTGTATGCTGTAACACAGGCTGGAAAGCCTAGTTCGGCAACAGCTGACCCGAATTTAAATCAGCTTTTAACTAGAATAATTATTAGTGTTAGTATTAATGGTAAATAAGAACGGCTGTAAACTAAGTTGAATAAAGATTTATTATTATTATTATTATTATTATTATTATTAGAAACTCATTCAACATAATTCTATTTTTTATCTCAAACGTGACTTTTGGCGTAGTGGCTACAATACTGGACTGTCAACTGGAGTGTCCCTGATTCGAATCCCGGCACAGCCAACATCTTTGTAATGAACTAAATCTGTTGGTTGTCGGTCTGGGTGTTAAATATGTATCTATATAAAGTATGTATGTAGAATATCAGTTGTGTTAGCAACCATAATTTAATACAAACTAGAAATGGTTTTGTATGGGGCTAACCAGCCGTATGTAAAATGTGTCCTAGTATTTATTTTATATTTTATTATTAACCCCTATTCTTTGGGTTGACATCATTATTATAAACAATTCCACCATTAAATGCGAAACCTCTTCATAACCCGCGTAATAAAACGTGTAGCCATGGACAATGGAAAGTTACACAAAGTTAACGGAGCACTTTCATTTACTATACATATTATTTACGATTTGAATGTGTGACAGTATTCTGTGGATGGGAAAGTCGCCATTTGGAATGAATGCATATAATATTTTGGATGATACGGGAGAAAAACGCAGTTTGATTTATCTAAAATAGAAAAAAATATTGTTAGTTTATCTTGAAACATTACAATTGAATGAAAAATTGATATTTTAACGTACAATGTACTAACCTAAAATAGAAAATCGACAATTAAAGGTTTTTACTTCCAGTTATTTGTAGATCAACACTGTATCGCTTCAATTCAGTTTACTTTTTAAGTTTTCATTAATCCATTCTTTGACTTTGACATTTCGGCTGTCCTGCTCGTATGCAGTGTCATACTTCAACATACCATGAACAAAGCTTACATGTATATACCTGCATTATATATTTTTGTGAATATATACAGGTATTTGTTTATCGAGTGAGGCTAAGTAGCAAAAAAAAATACGGCCCCTATTTCAATTTCAGTCCTACGCCAATGACTTGTTTTTCAAGTTAAGTGTGTATTGGCATTCGCTTTGCGGTGAAGGAAAACATCACGTGGAAACCGATCTGCACATACGTGTGTCATCCGCCAACCCGCACTTGGTTGATTTTGCCCTAAATATCTCTCGTCGTGAGAGAAGGCCTGAGTCCCAGCGGTTGGGACGTATAGGCTGCTTATATTTATGCTCATAAAAACATTATTCATACAAAATTTGTTATAATTCATGTCAATAAAGAATACATAAAAGTTTGTCTTGCTCTTGAATAACCAAATGAATGTGAGCAAAAATAAATTTGTGAACTTTCAAATGTGTTCTTTATTTACGCAATTTATACTAACTATGGTATGTATGTGGTGGTTCTTACATCAGAATGACTTAGAGCTTATAATACAAACAGAGCTAGCATTTCAAAGCCCAAAAGAAAACAAGAACACTTATTTTCAGAATAAATTCACATAAATATGATTAATAACCACTCGTAATAATGAAAAGTCTAAGATCACAAACCAAATGTTTCCTTTTTAAAAAAGAACAAAAACCAAAATGGCGGCTTACGTCACCATTTTGCCGCCAAAACAAACCATGTCGCGGCGATCAAAGAATCTCCAACGTTTTATTGTTTCTTTTGAAGAAAAGTGCCTTTTGATGATTTGGAAAAAAAATTAGTATGACATTCATTTAATATGCGCAAATAAATATATATTTAAAAGGGCTTGCAAATAATAAAAAAAAATTAACTTTTCAAATGAGAGAAAATAGTATGACGTTTTTTCTATTGCTACAACGAGATTTTATGTAAGAAGTTTTTATACTATTACAAGAATATTACCCTTCATCTAACAACATACTTTCTTGATGTTAATTTTAGTACAAGCAGTCGTGCACGTTTGGGCGGGTAGCTTAATTTATGTAATTATTAAAAAAAATTGCGTATCTATACCAATATTAATTAAGTCATTAATTAAATTATATTTATTATACTTTCAAATAATTGAATCGATTTTTTCAAGGTTTTGAAATATTTTGATTTTTCCTTTGCATATCTTAATTTGGTTTCTGATCACAGCAAGTAAAAGTACGATAAATATTTCATATTTTCTACTATTTGAATCGAGTGATAGTCATAAATGTTAATGCTCATATATAAATAAATAAATATAAATAAATTTTAGGACACATTTCACACGGCTGGTTAACCCCACACTGAACCATTTCTAGTTCGTATTTTGGTAGCTACATATACATACATACGTACTTTATATAGATATACATATTAAACACCCAGACCGACTGCCAACCAATTTAGTTTAGCACAAAGATGTTGGCCGTGCCGGGAATCGAACCCGGAACCTTCTGATTGGCAGTTCGGCATGGTATTTGTTCACGTTTGTTCTATAAAAAAATAGATTTACGTTACGGCTTGAAACAAAGAGTATATTTATATAATATGTATATTATATTTATGCTATGCCGGCTATCGGCATAATAATATATTTATGCTATCGGCCTAAAAAGAAGTAGACTTTTAACTTTGGTGACTTGTATCTTTGGTGTTATCAATAAATGATTTGTATTTGTATTTGTATTTTGTATTTGTATTTGTAACTGTTATGCCAACGAGATCGTGAAATGTATGACGTAATATGGCACACTGTTAACCTTTTCTTTTATTATGTCTAACGTCAGGTCCACCAATCCTAGTAAACTAAATAGTCTAGATCTGTCCATTGTTACCATCAAAGGTCAGGGGGGGGGGGGGGCAACCTTGGTGTGACGTCACAGCCGCCGCCCCTTGTTAGCTAAAAGCCCCATCAAGAATACGAGGTTAATGGCAATGACAACAAAGTAGGGATGGGACACGGGTGCAGTCTTGTTGTCTCGGTCTTGAACCTTGAGATTGCTTTTAACTGATTTAAGGTGAGGTTCAAACCTACATACTGGTGGCGATTCAGCGGCACACACGACTAAACTAAATTTAAAGAAGCCCCGTCTCTTTTCATCTTAGGTGGCCAAAAAGAGACGGCACGTTCTGCACCATAAGTTAGTCAAAAATTTTCCGTCTCTTTCTGGCCACCTAAGATGAAAAGAGACGGGGCGGGGCTTCTTTAAATTTAGTTTCATCGTGTGTGCCGCTGAATCGCCACCATTACTTACATCTGAACAATTTATTATCCAGACACAAGTTTTTAATGCGTGTACTTCTGTACTACAAGGATGTTTTGTAATATGTTCTGTTTGTTACACATCAGGATTAGATGCACACTAATTTGTACTATATGATTGTAATCATAATTATGTTAATAAAGATCTTTTAAAATTGATATTTGACTTGTATCTGAAACATTGAAATTCAATTAATGAATATTATAGTACTGCTTATAACTTTTTAGTTCTAGTCAATTAATCTACTATGCCATTTAGCGGTATAAGATATTATTCTTTGTTGTGCCCCTGAATTATTCTCGTTTCTTTAATACTTTTTTTCCTTTTATATTTTTTTCCTCTTGGCCACCTTTTGTGACGTGATGATGTAAAATAAACTTAACAACTTTAATTTATGTATTGTTCTGTACTTATTATTTGACAAATACGATTTAAACTCTTGATTGAAGATTTGCCTTGTAAGATTATAGTAGTTAATAAATCTATCTGGTTATGTCTCTACGTAAAATATTGCTATTTTAGTATTAATTTATTTCCATTCTTCCATTTTTGTTTTTATAATACCCTGTTTCTGTAAGGGTTGATAATTGGCATTCTTTCGAGACAAATCCAGATTAATGATTGAAATGGACAATTTTCTAAAAGTAGTCTTGCCTCGCTTGCAAGACTCAGTCCTTTTAAGGGCCCTTCCTATTTCTGAACTCTTATTATAACGAGCATAGGGATGCTCTAATCGCTCTGATAGATGTCTTTAGGAGGCCAATTACGTTCGAAGGCCTCCTATTTTTACCTCGTCAATTTACATTATAGGCACAGAGGTGCGGCCGCGGAGGGCGCTTAGGGGAGTTGTGATATACTCACGGGTGATTATTGATTGAGTGTTTGTGTGTTTGTCTTTGGATAGAGAAGTATTAGAGAACAAACAGGGTTTCTGGTTTCTGGCGCAAAACAGTTCAGGGTCACTTCAGTACAAAGTCAAATTCAAATAATTAATTTATTGCGGTTTCAGAGTGTTCATGTTGTACAATTAATTTCCTAAATGAAACCTACCCACTTCCACTAGGGCGTGCCAAATATATATGGAAATCTGGCTGGTTTCTTACAACATTATATACTCATACGTTAATACAGTACATTGACATCTTTTGAAATTGTATTATTTTTTTAAATAATTTTAGTGTATTTCAAACATTACCATCCAACGTGGCAATGCCGCCAGCATTTTGGGCACCTTTTCCTCTACCTCTGATCTTTTTTAGGTTACATTTTAGTTAGAAATGTTTTATGTATGTATTTTTATGTTTTTTGTAAATTAGACTAATATCAAAGTAAATTGAAAAAAGAAACACATTTTAATGTAGTTTAATAGGGGATTTTTTATTTATTTCATACACTTAATTAAAGGGGTCATTTTTATATTTTGTTCTATCAGTTACTTATTTTATGCCTAAACTTTTTTGTTTTTTCTTTATTGTGTACCTATAATAATAATATTATGATTTGTTTGATCGAGATTTGTCACAATATATTACAAATACAATCAATGCAATATTTGTGTTTATTGTTTTGGAAGAAACAGATATCAAAAAGTTTGTCATGAAAACAGTAAAAACAACTAAAATTAAACAGTTCTCTATATAAGGACACATTTCGCACTTTGGTTTTAACCCCATACTGATACATTTCTAGTTTGTATTATGGTAGCTAACACAACTAATATACTACATATACGTACATTCATATTTTATATAGATACATATTTAACGCCCAGACCCACAGCCAACAAATTTTGTTAAGTACAAAGATGTTGGCCGTTCCGGGAATCGAACCCGAAACCTTCTGATTGGCAGTCCGGCATGGTAACCTTTACGCCAACGAGGTCGTCGAGACAAGAAAACAAGAAAACTACAATTAAGAAATTACCAACATTTAACTGTACTCCACGTTTCGTACAAAAAAACAAAACATTTACCACCCTTAGTGTATGGTGTCGGGTAGCCCCCATGGGTTTCCCGGCGGGGTTCCCATTGTCCTAACGATCATTATTGGGTTTTTCTATGAAAATGCAAAAGGGAAATGCATTATGAGTTCTTAGCACGATAACTGCTTTTCAAAACAATGTAAAGTATTAAAACAAATGTAAAGTATTCAGTTCGTATACTCAAAATATTAATTACAAATACTTATTAACCCTTAAATGGACAATGTTGTTTTTAAACAACATACTTAAAATCACACATAAAATTGACCTCCATATATATTTTTTCCTAGACAGTACATACATGTCTATTACACAAATATACTTTTTTAAAACGTGAAACAAAAATCGTCCATTTAAGGGTTAAAAATATGTTATTTATCATTTTTGGTCAATTTACTACTACAAAGAATACTTATAAGTAAGATAGACATTAAAATAATGACTGTGCACGTGGTTAAAGCAACACGTGAATCACGATGAACAATACATGGTACTTTAGTAAAAATGTGCCATGCATAGACGACTAAATTTAATTTAGTGCCACGCTGGCCAAGTGTGGGTTGGCAGATGACACACGTCTTGGATTTTGTGGTCCTCAGACCATGTAAGGGTGTCCACGATGTCTCTTGCATATAACCATATAAGCATGAAATTTCTCAAAAAGGAGTAACTTAAAAGTCACTGGTGCAGGGCTTGTTTCGATCCGGGGTGTCACGAACTGCAGTCCAACGTTCTCCCGACGAGCCATACTCAACGAAAAAAATAATACACTGTTATAATAATTAATGATCAAACGAACTTACCAAAGTGAATTTTGATTAGAATAATGCGAAAGGCTTCATTCGAGGCGATATAATTATACTATACATCCTCCCGCAAATTAAAACCCGCCCTAAAGAATAATGAGAAACAGGTAGTTTTAAGGTTCTAAACAAAATGAAGTTTTTGTTGAAGCTTGTCAGAATAAAGATCGTAATTTTTGAATTTCGTATTTAGAAGGAAATATCTTTGATTCCTCGAATGAGGTCTCTAAGTAATAGAGAGTTAATAAATTTATTTGTATCATAACGTGTAATTCTATTATTTTCGCATTCAAACTCAGTTATTCTATAACAAATTTTCAAAACAATAGCGCAAACGTGAAAGAGTAACAGACATTTATTGACCACGTTAATCCGAATCGGTGTACGCATAAAGTTGCACCTGACACAAAACAATGGCAGGAACAATAACAAGACCCCGATATCTCACGACTCTGCTCTTTTTCACGCTACAAATAAGACAGTTTACGTAAACGAAACTACGGCTTTTGTTTGAAAAAATAAAAATTCGAAATATCTAGTAGAATTTTCTTTCAATGGAAAACCGGCTCTGAAAAACATGGTACCGGTTGAAAGAAAACTTGTTTGTTTTGTAAGCTATAGTATATAATTAATATAGCTTATAGATAGATAGGCAATTTTAAACCCAAAAAAAACGGCGGGTAATATCGTGGGGTAACAGCTAATAATCATGTACAGAAATGGTCAATTGCAAGTCGGGCTCGCGCATGAAGGGGTTCGTGCCATTATCTATACAGATATAATATCTAGGCGGATAGACAGACGGACGGACAGCAAAGTCTTAGAAACAGGGTTCCGTTTCCCTTTTGGTACGGGAACCCTAATAAAAGTTTAGACGGAACTCTTTTACAAACTTATTTTCATATATCATGTCTGAAACATAACAATGATCTACACAAAACATCATTAAAAAGTATTTCTGCCAGTCAGTCGTTAAAACACAATAAAGTAAAAACTAAATTAGAACAGTCTTATCAAGGTTACACTGTATTGTTTTACATGCAATACGGTGACTTGTAATCACTAAAATGAAACGTAGCGGTGTGAATGTTTTTACTAATGTCTAGGCGTTTCAGTAAACATCGTGTAGTCTATATCCTAAATTTTAATTTAGACTTGTTAATATGGCATAACAATGTTCTCTGGACTTCTTGGACGTTAATATAAACATCGGAAAACCTCCGCAGGTCAAATTTTAGTAAAACAAAACGATTCTTTACATTTTTGGTGACAACTATCATGGATTTGATATTTATCATAGCGTATGTATTCACTATCAAGCTCTTTAATTTAATAAAAATTGAGGCAGTAGTAAAATATGTCATCCGCCATTTTGTCTCGTCCTTGTGGTGTCATTGTAAATCTGCACGTATTTCCATCTATCATAGCTTACGAATAATAATAATAACTTTTGTATAAATAAATCTAAATTAATACCAGTTTATCCGTTCGGAAGTTACGACACAAACACACACACACACATATGTACGCTCACACACACACACACACACACACACACAATCACACACATGTAAGCATCTTAAAATACTAAATACTCCGCTATTTTCGCACCAGTAGTTATTTACTTATTATTAATATACATTTTTAAAATATGGCGAAATAACGTCTTATTCTGCCAAAAGTACGTTAGAAATTACTTATGTAAAAACAAAAGTAACGCGTATATGGTACGTATATAATATATAAGCGTGTCAAAAAAAATATTTTATACGTAAATACACTTGAGTTGTGTGATTATCCCCGATTGTGCTCAATACAGCGAGGTCATTGAACTCGTATGTCCCCGAAAATGCTGAGTTGAGTTGGCACTAACATGAGGATTAGTGGCGTGTAACAAAGGCAGGTGGTTAACTAATAAAAATAAAGGACAGTTTTCAGAGAAAATATGTACTTACGTGTTAATGAAAAGGTATTTTATCCGGGATAAAAAGTAGCCTAAGGGTCAATGTCTATATTCACACTAAATTTCATTAAAATCAGTCCAGTTGTTTGCGTTTGAGCACAGCTTGCCCGGTGTTAAACAATACTATGGTCTACGATGTTACACGCTTACCTAGAAAATACCTACTAACTCTAGATTTGAAGACCCCCGGGTGGTACTTCTCAGGAAACAGACTTAGGAAGAGAATTCCAAAGTTTTGCAATCCTCACAAGAAAGGTAGAAGCGAATCGGCTTGTGCGAAACTTAGGAATTTCGACTTGTTTGAGCGTGAAGAAGTAATAAACATGTACACACAAACACTCGCATTTATAATATTAGTTATATTAGTAGGATAATGTCCTCGCCCCTCCCCCCCCCACTTAGATCCGGGGCTGGTGCATCCCTTTGAAATATAAGGGTTGCTTTTAATCATCTGACACGGTATCAGTGAAACCAGTCTACCCTTTGAAACATTAAAAAGAAAAGAAAAGAATGTATCTAATCAGTCCAGGTTTCTGCGAGTACCTAAATGGGCAAAACATAAAATAAAAAAAACAGTTAAAGCAGAAACGCCCTGCTTTTTAAAAATACATTCAAATTAATATCTTAGTCTACCTAATCAACCCAAATACTGAAGACATTATATTTTTTTCACACTCCCACCTTAAGGTTTCAAAATGCTTCTAATATCAGTCAAATTACGTAATTCACTATCAACCGCATACGTTAATGAATCCATAACTTTCCACCAGCACCGTAAACTGCCGATTCCACCCATTAAAAGTTGCGATTAACGCGTAGTCCCAGCCAATGATAATATCCCATTGGACGGCCGATGGGATATACATTGCTTAATGTCTCATATTAGCACTGTTTGCCTCTGCGGTCGCGGGACGGGGTACTAGATAAGGACAGAGCTATGGGCACAGATGACTAAATAGTTACAACGTAATAATTGTATTGTATTTAAATTTTATTTCCTTTGACATTTTAATTAAATTTTTGACTTAATTTACTACTAATTCCATTGTTTATAATATTTTATTTCATTAAGTTGTGAGTCTGTGTTACTCGTAATAAATAATTTGAATTTGAAATTGAATAATAGTTGCTATGTGCGGTAGATTGACTAAATAGTTCAACGGAATATTGGTGTTTTAATTTATCGCGCGTTCGTCATATTTCTTGTCATTTCTGATTAAGAAATTTTCAAAACAAAGTATTGCATCTTAATGCAAAATGTAACCAATATAAAGAAATTCAAGCTTAATTTTATTCACGGATTGGTTTTATTTACTAATTCATAACGCCTGTAGCTCGGCTAGCTAAGGTGGTCTTATGCGATCATCGAAGCTAAGCAATAATATACACAACACTGTCGTTTTTCATGTGGTATTATCATCTGCGCGCTACCGTGGGTCGAATAACACGTTACATTGTAGGTCCTGGCTATTAATCTTAGTACATGCAGTATAAGTATAAGTCGTATAATAAATGGCTATTTTATTTATTTATTTTATTTACATGCAGTCGTTAAGCCAAGTCAGGGGCTTTTGAGTGGCTTAAAATTTCTCGACACCAGAGTTTGGCCACTTAACTCATACGAAGAAGGAAGGACTAAGTCATAAAATAAGTGCGTAGTGCACTGGAAAGAATAACTGATGTATCACTTACTTGTTTCGGAAGAAGGGTAAGCTAAGAGCCATCAAAAGAGTTATGATTGGTCCCAGCAGTGGGCATCATGGCCCAAGCACCTCGTAAACTGGGATGGGCCATTAAACCATGGATTATGGTCGTTAAATGCCAAATGCGATGATGGCAGCGTAGCTAGACGACGGATTCAGTATTTACAAACATTATGACTGAGTGTCAGTCTCTAATAATAATCTCTAGTAATTACCTATACCTACAGGGTTATTTGAACGATTGTGGTTCGGTGGGAAAACGTCTCCTTTTCAATCAAACTGCTCCTGGTTCCCGGCCCTACACCAATGACTTGTTTTTCAAGTTATGTGTAGATTTGCACTCGTTTTACGGTGAAAGAAAACATTGTAAGGAAACTGATATGTGTGAAGACTGCAATATCCTAAGACGTGTCATTCGCCAACCCGCGTTTAGCCAGCGTGGTTGATTATGCCCTATATATTTGTCGTCGAGGGAGAAAGCCTCGAGTCCCAGCTGTGGGAACGTATATTGGGCAGCTTATGCTATGTTATGGGTTTTTGGTTATATATCTTCTAAATCTTCTATAGGTTATATATGCTTACCTTTTATTTGTGAATACTGCTTTAAAATATTATTATGTTCTAAACAGCAACTCAAACGCATAAAATTGATTTTTGGAATAATCTGCAACCAAAGACCGTACAGTGTGTACCTTGAGAGCTAGTTATTCCAGACTAGACATGGCACCTAAGGCCAAAGTATCGCTAACTCAAGTTTTAACGCGCCCTACAAATATGTAAGATGACATACACATACATGTATTGTCACAATTGCGTCAATATATTGTTTACCTAATATTGGTATCTTATGAAAGAGCTTAATCAAAAAAATACAATAATACATACATTATGATACATTTCAAATTTCAATACCTAGACGGTCGACACCATATCTATTGAATTTTTGATTATTTTTTACACGACTTGTTAGTCCTAAACTAGTCTAGTTAATACTGAACCATTTCTAATTTGTGTTATGGTTGCTAACACAACTGATATACTGCATATACATACAAACATACTTTATGTCGATACATACTTGTATTTAAGACCCAGACCGAAAGCCAACAAATTTAATTCATCACAAACATGTTGGCCGTGCCGGGAATCGAAACCGGGACCCACTAGTAACCATTACGCCAACAAGGTCGTCTCATAGTTGCATTATAGTTGCATCCTATCTTTCTGATTGATTGACGACCTCGTTGGCGTAAAGGTTACCATGTCGGTCTGCTAATCAGAAGGTTCCGGGTTCGATTCCCGGCCCGGTCAACTTCTTTGTGCTTAACTAAATTTGTTGGCTGTGGGTCTGGGTGTTAAATATGTATTTAAATATAATATGTAAGTATGTATATGTAGTATATCAGCTGTGTTAGCAACCATAATACGAGCTAGAAATGGTTCAGTATGGGGATAACCAGCCGTGTGTGAATGTGTCCTAGTATTTATTATTATTATTATTGTTAGTGAATTAAATCCATCTTACCTTGAAACCCGTGAAAGGTATGTGAGATTCTGAACAAGCCGACCGAAAATAAACAAAGTGTAAAGTCCAATGTCTGGGACGCGACAAACAACAACAAACATCACACGCCGCGTCTTTTTATAGATGTTACCACTGAATACATACAGACTGTATACTACTGTAGCGTGGTGATTAGATAAGTCGATGCACAATACATAAATAAAAAATAAAAATAAAATGGCGTTTTTTCTACCAGATGCAAAACAAAATTATCACATTTTTTTTTCTTTTCACTCTTTCCTATCCATTTCTTCATTTGTTTCATATGCTGAAGTTGCCTTAGCGCTATAGGCCTCCCCTATAAGCCTCCATTCTTCTCTGTCCCTCGCCCTTGTCATCCATGCCAGCCCGCACACATCTTGGAATATATCTTTTCCGTGGTCTCCCGGATGGACGGTATCGTGATGCGTCCAGACGGTATCCACTCTGTTGCTTTCTTTCCACAATACATAGGTAGTGTTTATACATACATTTGTGGTGTCTCTCTTATCTTGAGATTCTTTCTAGGGTTCTATCTCTCTTCTCCTTCGTGTGAGCTAAGTGGGCAAGCTCTGGTGTCGAGAGTTTTCAAGTCGACTCTGAATGCCTCTGACATGGCTTAACTTACTGTTGTTGTTTTTTAATTAAATAATATTTTAGAAGTTAAATTTTTTTAAAAATAAAATTGTATAATGATACTTAGCAGACAACTCAAATGATATTAACAAAATATTCAATTGAGTATTAACTTTAAAATAAAACTATACTATACAATTAAAACTCAATAAATATACTATAAGGAAGCCGTACAAAAAAACGTGTTTTTTGCAGTTTTTCAGAGAATGGTACGGAATCTATTATGCGCGAGCCCCATTTCACTTGGGCAATTTTAATCCTTATTTGTTTTGATCCGCCATTGGAGATTTGCTTACAAAAATTGCAAAACTTCTACGGCTTCAATCACCGTCCTTACATCACAAAACCCACATTGACCTTTGCCTTACGCGAGGCGAAACCAAAGCTGGGCTTATCCGGCCGCAAATTAGATTAAGTTAGACTACCTAGTAAGGTACGAAGTATCAAATATCCAATTAATTGACCAGTTATATAAAGAGTAGGTATAAACAATACTAGCAACCCGTCCCAGCTTCGCACGGGCGTTAAATTGATCTAAAGAGAAACAAAATATAGCCTATGTTTCTCGGGGATAATGTAGCTTCACAATGGTGTAAGAATTTTACAAATCGGTCCAGTAGTTTCGGAGCCTATTCGCGTTAAACAATCGAACTTTTCCTCTTTATCATATTGGTATTGATAGATATTTAATTATTTTGTGTGAAAAGATTAGTAAGGGAAACATTTGAAAGTTTCTTTCCTTTTGTTCACTCTTATTTAGTTGTTCAAGTGAGAGAACAAATAAGTTAAGATTTTTTTTTATTTTCGAGTTATACATTATTAACTAGACGATATTCCGCCGCAAAGCGCCTAATGTTCTGTTCCTTGAGAGACAATTTCAGACTAGGCATGCTCCACGTTGGCTCAGAGTTTTTTGATTTGTGTGGTCATGCGATCTTCTGGTCTGTATAGAGGTATACCAATACTTAGTAGAAAAAACTACTGCCTTTATAGTTATGAAAATATGTTGTAGATACACCTATAACTAAAATTCAGAAAGGAAAAGAAGCAGAAAGTCCAAGGTTCGTATTTTTACTCAATTTGATTGTTTTTCAATAGCCACCAGGTTTTATGTTTTCGGGGTAGGCCGGGCTATATCAGAGGACTATTTTAGCAGTTCTCAAACTTTCTAAGACACCAATTGCTGACAATTAAAGTCCAGGCAAAATAAACAAGTAAGGTAAAGGCACCTTATTCCGAGGGGTTCTGAAATTGGCACCATATTCCGAGGTATTTAGAAAAATAGCGCTTACAAGAGATTTAATTAACGAAAATTAATGAAAGAGTTTCCATTCAATAGATAATATATCTTTGCGTAGTTATATCATCAAAAAAGTGGTGTCATGTGTAAACAGTTTGAAATAATCGGTTAGAATAGCGACATCAGCTGGCTCAAACACAAGCTTCATACATTTTGGACCCTGTGCACGTGAAAACCATGTTTTTTTAAATAGTGTTTTTCTCGTTATTTTTGTACTCTGTGTTTACTTCTTTGTGTTAAACTATTTAAAAAATATGTTTTTAATCTAAAACACTTAACTTTTGTGCATTTTTCTGAGTAAATTAAGCCCCAAATGTATTTCGAATTTACCGCGGCATTAGGTGCTAAATATTTTAGTCAGTTCCTAATTACGATTTATACCGCGGAATAGCGATTTCATAGACATGGTCTATATTTTGATTTTCTGGGTTGTTTTTATGATTAAGGGTATCTCAGTTTGGATTTGACAAATTCAATATTAAATGAATATTAAAATCTATTTCCGAGGTAAGTTTTTGCATCACATTCACTAATGATAGCATGTAATAGATGACTTATTTACCTATTTTATTAATTCGTTGTATGGAAAAGATAAGAAAGAAAATTAAAGTTCATATTTAATCTAATATAAGTGTTAGCAAGTAATATATATATTTACGACGATATTGCAAATAAGATTTTTTCTGTATAAAAAATATGAAAAATTTATACATTTTTTAGTACTCGGAATTAGGAAACATGATATTTTTATATGAAACGCTATTCCGATGTACAGTAGGTCGGGATAAGGTTCTATACGCACGTAATTCCGCGGCACAGACTCAAGTAAAATACAGAGTGTTCACAACTTGTACAGGTAACAATGTAGTTTTATTTAGTTTTAGTAAATGCAAAAACTAAATAAAAATTTATAAAATTACTATTCTCCTATCATAATCATTAGTAACTATCACAGACTAAGAAAGATAGCGGTAAACGTTTATGAATAATTTTCAAATACAAATAATGTATGTACTTATTACTATTATTTTACATAATGCCTTGCTTGGCAGAGAGTCCTATTATAGCGGGGCGTCGATGAACTACAAGAAAAAGACACCGGGTCCCACTACAAAAATATTTATTTACGGAAGCGTCTTAGTATTTAGTATACAGTACAGTATAGTCCAGTGTTACATAAAAAAAATACATAATATTAGTGTGAACCGCGGAGCGCGCAGGCGGCGCGCTCGCTAGTGATCGTGCGACTGTCTCTTAATTCTTTCAGAGCGTCGCATGCGCGCTATAGCGGGGAACGGGGTGCGAGAGCTAACATTAGGGATGCGCGCTATAACCTCCCCCTCCAAGTCACAAGATCGACCCGACTGGGACTTGGCTGGACGTCCACGACGGCGAGGATGTCTGACGGTAACAGCATCTCCAATGTAAGGAGTTAGGGCGCTGGCATGGTACTTCCCTCGGATAACCCCAGTTGCATCGACAACCTCAAAAGACGTGGGAGAGATGACCCTGGCAACTTGATAGGGTCCCTCTCTCTTTGGCGCGAACTTCTTGGTGAATCCTTTGGCTGCATTACTGTGCAAGTGTGTATCCACTAGAACCAAATCCCCAACGTTGAATGGTACAAAGTCTCTACGCCGCTGATCTCCATCCGCCTTCCTTCTATCTTGGTGGTCTTCGATATGGCGTTTGACATCAACGAGAATACGCCCAAACTCGTTCAGATACGGCGTAATTTGTGGCACAAAATTTTCTTCTGAAACTATTGCCCGAATGTCATTGTTGACATCTAGAGGAGTACGCATTTCGCGGGCAAACGTCAAATACGACGCAGAATGACCCGTGGTCATGTTGATTGCATTATTCAATGAAAACCTTACTGAAGGTAGAACCTTCGGCCAATTACGATGCTCAGAACCTACCAATATCGCCAGAAGTTGTTTTAATTCGCGATTCTTCCGCTCAGCGGGATTAGCTTCCGGGTGGTAAACTGGAGTAAGGGCTTGTTCCACTCCCATAACATACATTACTTTTTGCATTACTGCCGAAACAAACTGCGTACCATTATCCGAAATGACACGCCGAGGTAAGCCGTAACGGAGGAAAACCTCTTCGACAAGAACCTTGGCACAGGTCTCCGCTGTGGTATCCTGAAGCGCAAACAGCTCTACCCAACGACTGGCAGTGTCCTCAACGAGAAAAATCCACTTCTCTGCGTTGTCGCCTTCAGGTAATGGGCCAAAAAGGTCCATAGCCAACACCTCAAATCGCTGATTCATCATCGGTGTCTGGAGTAGTCCTGCCGGTTTCATGTTAGTTGGTTTGTATTTCTGACATGCATCACATGCTTTTAAATACTGGGCTACATAAGTCCTCATATTTTTAAAGAAGTAACGTTCTTTTATCTTCTTTAGTGTCCTCTCCAAGCCTAGATGACCAGCAGTCGGCGCATCATGAATTTGCTTCATGAGATCTTCGCGAAGAGATTCTGGTACAACTAGTTGAGGTTCCTCAGATTCATTATCTTGGTCGCATCTATATAAGACTCCTTGTGACATGTAATAACCTCTATCAGACCATCGGTCTGCTGTACTGGTCTGGTCTTCAAATTCGGAGATGATTTTGCTGACTTCCGGATCAGCAAGCTGAGCACTACGGATATCCAATGGGCTACGATGTGGTAAGTCTACTACAACCGGACAAAGTTCAGTAGCCGGCTCCTCTACTTCTTCAGTGACGGGGCGGCTCAGCGTATCAGCAACTAGATTAACTCGTCCCGGAGTATACTCGACATCCAAATTATGCGCTTGTAGCTTCATAGCCCAACGTGCTAGTCTTCCACTTGGCGTCTTTAGAGTCAGCAGCCACTTCAAGGGCTGATGGTCGGTTGCCACTAAGATTTGGGCTCCTTCTACATAGTCACGAAACTTTTCTAAAGCCCAAACAACCGCTAGAGCTTCTCGCTCGGTAGTATGATAATTGCGCTCAGCCGAGTTAAGCAGTCGGCTAGCGTACACAATTGGTCTCTCCTCTGTCGGACACGAACCTTGTAGAAGTACGGCTCCTAGTGCGTACGAACTGGCATCAGTTCGCAATATAAAAGGTTCGTCGAAATCTGGCTGGCGCAGAATCGGGCTGGAGGAGAGTCGCTTCTTGAGTCCTTCAAACGCGATGTTCTGCTCCTCCCCCCACTGCCAACGTCTGTCCTTCTTCGTTAAATCAGTCAAGGGCCGTGCGATCTCTGAAAATTGCATGATGAACTTGCGAAACCATGAGCAAGTCTGGAGAAAAGTTTTCAGCTCCTTCTTCGCAGGAGAACAGCGATATGGTGGACTAGCTATAGGTGTAGCGTGTCCGGTGTCAATATGATGCACTGCAAATTCTGTCGGTTCCCCCCCCTGCAGCAAAAATGTCCTCGTTGACATTCAGGACTTGGGATAATCGCTCACGATCCTCGACATTAAGATGAGTGCCTTCACCTTCCCTAAGCTCCACCAAAGCGCAGGTCAGAGCTTGAACGTCCATAGCTTCATAACGCATCAATATGGTGCACTGCAAATTCTGTCGGTTTCCCCCCTGCAGCAAAAATGTCTTCGTTGACATTCAGGACTTGGGATAATCGCTCACGATCCTTGACATTAAGATGAGTGCCTTCATCTTCCCTAAGCTCCACCGAAGCGCAGGTCAGAGCTTGAACATCCATAGCTTCATAACGCATAGGTTGAGGTGTCCTATCATGTCGCATGTACCATACGCCAACATCAAAGTCAAGTACCACACCAGCTGCACGAATGAAATTCATACCTAACAGACTCTCGGTTGCATCCGGGAGCATTATGAATTTAACGACAAATGTTAACCCTCGCACGACAATTTTGACCCGTGCTACATCAACATTTTGGACGCACACTCGCCCATCAGCATATTTCAATTTTACAAACTTTTGTGAGAGGACATGACCATTATTAACTAAGTGTTCACGAAGGCTTTTACTACCTACACAATGCTTAGCGCCACAATCTAGCAATAAATCGCCTACAGAATCACAGATACGCACTTCAATAATCGGCCTAGGTCGCGAGTCGAGATCATCACTGATCATAGACGTTACGGAAACTGCCTGAAAGGCCACTTTTACCGCGTCACTTTTCGCTTTTTTACACGTTTCACATTTAGACCGTATAACACCTGGTGCTCCGCACCCAAAACACGTGATACTAGGACGATTCTCCGACTGGATAACATCATTGTTTTCTGCAGGTTTCTTTTCCTTCAGCCGTCTACAGGCGTCCTTCAAATGACCAAACTGTTTACAATAACTGCATTGAGGTCGTGACTTAGGAGCGCGTGTCACGCTGGAACTGGCAGCATCATTAGACGACGAAGACGACGGCGAGATAACTGGCTGACCATTTTCGCTCAGAAGATCCTCAACTCGCCGGGCGCGCCGTATCAGTTCGTCAAAAGTATCGAAAGACGAACGCGGAATTTTCTCTCTAATTCGAAGATGCAGCAATCCGTACAGCATATCCAGCTGGGTCACTTGTGACAACGACGACGGAGGAAGCTGGGCATACAGGGCACGCACGTGGCATATGAAAAGGTCAGTGGCCTCGTGCTGACCCTGCTCACGTTCAAATATTTTCCTATAGATGAGATGCGGTGGCAGTCGGGGTCCAAAAGTGTTCCTCAACGCTTCGACTGCGTCCTTCCAGGTGTCCGTGGTAGCTTTAACTCCTTGCCACCACGTTGCTGCCATATCCGTAAGCAGCATAGAGAGCCCCCGGAGGGCAACGTCATCACTGACGGCAGCGCATTCCTTATAGGTTTGTACGGCGTCCAAAAATGTTATTACATCGGACGCTTTGTCACCACTAAATCGAGCGGTGCATTTCAATAAGTTATTAGAAGGCATGTTCGTACCTTGTGGTCCGTGACTTAGCTGATTTAGTAGACTCATAAGTTGGTCGGCGCTTAACACGATGTTAGGAGCGGCGGCCGCACCCACCGGGACCGGGGTGCCAGCCGACGCAGGTGCAGAAGGCGGCGCGCCCGCGGGCGCAACCGCGGGTGGCGGCGGCGGCGGCGCAGCGCACGCCTCGGCCGTTAGGGCCGGCGCAGCTACAGGCGTAGCCGTGTCATCAACACAGCCAACGCTCGGACCCAGTCCCAGCGGCACCTGGTGCACACGATGCTCGCGCGGCGGTTCGGCCTCCAGGCCATCCAGAACAGCAGGCGCGGGCGGCGGCGCCGAGTCCTCGGACGAGGCACCGGCACGCGTTAACACCATTGTCCGCAAAAGTCCACAAACACAGTACACGATATACCTAAACGTTGATTAACTCGTACACGGGAGTTTAACTAACATTCCCCGTTCATCGTAGGTATAAAACGTCTAATAAATAGCAATCACAGTCCATCATAGGTATAACGAAAACGAAACGTTCGTTTATTTTCTAAACACACACGCGTAAACTGGGTTCATAAAAATCTAGGTAACCTAACAACATAGGTACCAATGTGCATAGAAAACCAAAATAAAACACTGTATAGTCACATAAAACACGAAACAATAGGTCCCAATCCAAGTCTAGGATACCTACGTGTTCATCAAAGTTCACTAACGCACTAACACTGTCCATTAGACAAAAAACAACCGACTTTATTCTCATATAAACACGAAACAATAGGTCCCCAATAACCTACGTGTTTACTACCGATACGATTACGCTGAGAGTTCAACACCTGGTAATAAATAACTAACAACACAAGTCAGTACACAGATACTTCAACGTAATTTCGCGGCGAGAGAATCTTATTGTTTTTCTTTAGAACTGCACGGACGCCATTCGACTGAGTTCGCACAACACTTATCTCGATTTTCAAGAATTTTGAGTGAATGTCTGAACGAACGAACTTTTCGAATGTATTTTGGATTCGCGGTAAGTATAGGTGGCGCTCGCCGGACGATACACGGGGCCGGTAACAAATATACTTCTCGAACTTTTTGCAATTATCGCGCCACGTGCGTTTGTCCCTATACTTATACACACATATTAAGTACACAACACAGTTCACTGCGGTAAAATACGCAATAGGTATACACGCTCACTTTCGCGAATAATTTTAACACTGATCTTATTTGAATTTGAGTTCGAGTTCGGCTTCACGTTTGGCGCCATTATAGCGGGGCGTCGATGAACTACAAGAAAAAGACACCGGGTCCCACTACAAAAATATTTATTTACGGAAGCGTCTTAGTATTTAGTATACAGTACAGTATAGTCCAGTGTTACATAAAAAAAATACATAATATTAGTGTGAACCGCGGAGCGCGCAGGCGGCGCGCTCGCTAGTGATCGTGCGACTGTCTCTTAATTCTTTCAGAGCGTCGCATGCGCGCTATAGCGGGGAACGGGGTGCGAGAGCTAACATTAGGGATGCGCGCTATACTATATTAAGACGTTTGTACTACTGGATAGATTTGATTTAACTTAATATACAACATGTTGCTTTGCAAATGTAAAGAGATATTTTTACTCCACTAGCAGAGCACGAATAAACTATGGGCAACCTTGAAATCGAAAAAAAAAATCATTTGCTGTTTCATATATTTTGTCGACGATCAACGAATTTTTTGTATGGAACAGATGTTTTTTTTCTCCATCTCAAGGTTGCGCCATCGTTTATTAATGGTCTGCTATTGGAGTATACTTACCTCTACAAATTTAGCGAGAATGTAAAGCAACACGTTGTATATAGCTCACTTCTTCGTTTAATTTTTATTATAATAATATTTATTTTTTTTGGTTATAGGATAATGAAGCCTAGAATAAAATATACAGAAGACGATCTCCAAAATGCTATTACACGGATCAAAAAGTTCTCATTGTTAAGAAATCCAGTAACAAATTGTAACAAACAGTTCAACGTAGCTCTTTAGGAGCCATATTGATAATAATAATGTGATTAATAAATAATTAATGTTAATAAATAAGTCGTAATTTTTTGAACAACATGTATCATTCCTACCGATTCTATTTTGTACACTCGGAATTAAGGACCAAATACATCGGAATAAGGATTTTTACATCGGAATAAGGTGCTTAGGACTTTTTTCAGATTTAATTTAATTTTAAATACAAAGTTTAACCTAATTATGAAATATATAGTCTATTTAAAAAGGAAAAACAAAAAAGCTTCTAATAAAAATAGCCAAACTGTTAGAAAGGTTCAGTTAATGCCTAATATTCAATATCCTTTCAAGTTTTGGTGAAAATACCGCGGAAATAGGTGCCTTTACCTTATCTAGTTTATACTTCCTTACTTTGTATTTGGTTGAACAAAGTCAACAATCAAGGGTACGCAGGCCATAATTCCTCATTGTCTTTTTACAATCGATTGGTATCGATATTAGAACACTTGCGCGTAACGAGACTCAATCGATCCAAGTGCATCTCGATTCCGTGCGAATATTGAGCATCGGACTTGAGAAATTACAGATAGGAAGAGTTTTAGAATTCTGTTCATGCTCAGATAAATTTAGAAGTGAAGTAACGTCATCAACAAAATGAAAAGTAATTTCTTTGTATCACTGTCGAAAAATAAAGCATAAATAATAATTTTGGTATAATAATTCAGTTCATAGTACAGATAAAATATTGTGTGTTATTTTTGTGGCAGAATCTTAATTTCTATACTTAAACTGTCTAAATTCACGATTTACTCGATCAATAATTTAAAAAACTTTTTTTTTTTTAAATATAATAGATATTAGTTGTTACATAATTGCTAAAATATTAAAGAGGCTGATATTTTTTTACGTTGGTGTCCATTGTTCAAAAGCTTGTTATTGGACAAATAATTAAAGACTTCTTCTTACTAAGCTTTATTCTTGATAGTTGATCTTTTGTCAAATATATAAAGCGTGCCTTATGCTTTCAAGAAAAAAAATATCAAAAATGTTTGGCTAACCAAACGTTGCTGAATCCTGTGACTTTAAAGTTTAATAGGTAATTGACGTTTGATGATAAATACGAAATATTTAAAACCTCAATATTTCCAAGTTACCATAAAAAAAATAACCCCCGCAATCGTATGGGGATATTTTTAGTCCACCACGGATAACATGTGTGTTTTTAACAAAACTGTTATTAACACTTTCATATTTTGTTAGATGTTAGGTATAACAAAACACGAACACAGGTCATAACAAACCCGTGTTTATTCTATGCGCTCTGACAATTCTTTTATCCCTTTTTTATATGAGAGTAGTCGATTAACGACCGCCGTTGTTTACAAACCAGATGAAACCGGTATCAGTCTGGTTTAGACGCAGGCTATTATTAGCTATCACTGATAAAAGATAAACGATATGACACCCATATTTTTATGTACGGATAGTCTATGATTATACACACATTCAATTTATTGCACATTGTACTAGTTAATCTCTATTAAAATAAATTGAAAGCAAGCGTGGGTCGGTGAGAAAAACGTCTGCTTTTTAATCACACTACCCCTGGTTCGATCTTGTCCCTACACCAATGACTTGTTTTCAAGTTTTGTGTGGATTTGCATTCGCTTTACGGTGAAGGAAAACATCATGAGAAAATCGACATGATTGAGGACCACAACACCCGAAGACATGTGTCATCCGCCAACCTGCATTTGGCCAGCGTGGTGGGCGTGGTGAACCGGGATAGTCAGATTGAAAAGCAGACGTTTCACCTTCGAAACCAGTTTGCTTTTTTCATAAGTACACCCCTTCAATTATATTACTTCTTTCTTCTACAGGTTATGGTCTATTCCAATGGCTTCTACTTCTATCATGCGGAGCGGTGTACGCTGTATGTGCACTCAGCACGACTACTCTGAGCTTCGTTCTTCCGGCTGCAGAATCGGATTTCCATCTCAGCTCCAACAGTAAAGGCAAACTTACTGCTACGCCATTGATCGGTGAGTTAATGAGTAAATAGTAATATCTTGCATGATATGTTCTAAGCGTGTGTGATCGTATAGGCAATGAATAAAATAATTAAATTAATGGCTGGTTAGCCCCATACGGAACTATTTCTAGTTTGTGTTATGGTAGCTAACACAACTGATATACTTTCTACATATACATATATAGTAAGTATATATAGATACATATTTAACACCCAGACCCACAGCCAACAAACCTAGTTAAGAAAAAAGAAATTGGCCGTGCCGGGAATCGAACCCGGAACCTTCTGATTGGCAGTCCGGCATGGTAAATATTACGCCAACGAGGTCGTCGCAATGCGTGTAGTATTTTTTTGTCCTTGATAGGTTTGCGTTTGACTACAGCTAGCCTGATGTTAAGCTGCGCTGCAGTCTACGGTGGGGCACGCTTACCTAAAAGATACCCATTAATTCTACTTTTGAAGGCCCCCGGATGATACCTCTCAGGAAACTCTGGTAGAGAGTTCCAAAGCTTCGTTCTGCTCACAATAAAGGTTGACGCAAAGCGTTTTGTACGTAATAGGAACTTCTTCAGGTAACACCACGGGCGCAGCTAACCTATGCTTAGGCATATAGAATATAGAATTGAACTGGTTCTTTACACAATTTCCAGGAATGTGCGTAGGGTCTTACTTCTGGGGTAACCTAGCAGACGCCAGAGGAAGAAAGAAGGCCATCATCGGAGCTTTGCTTCTGGATGCTCTAGCTGCCTTCCTGTCCAGCCTCGTGCAGTCATTCCCAGCGTTCTTAGCTTGCAGGTATCTAGATATTTTTTTTTTTTTTTAGTCTGAATAGGTTTTTTTTTACACATTCACACATGGCTGGTTAGCCCCATACTGAACCATTTCTAAGCTCGTATTATGGTTGCTAACACAGCTGATATACTACATAATACATACATACATATTTAACACCCAGACCCACAGCCAACAAATTTAATTAAGCACAAAGATGTTGACCGAGCCGGGTATCGAACCCGGAACCTTCTGATTAGCAGACCGGCATGGTAACCTTTACGCCAACGAGGTCGTCAACGCTTGACCACAATTCACCCGATGGTAAATGATATTGAGGTCTACGGTGCATCGCGCTTACCTAGAATCGGTTCACTCTCGCCTTGAAAATCGTTAGATTGTGGTCATTGGGGAACAGGGAATTCGGCAAGGAATTCTAAAGTTTGACTGTTCAGACAACAAAGGTGGAGGCAAAACGCTTTGTGCGTGCCTTGGGCACCTCAACTGTAAACCGATGCCGCCTTGGCGTTTCCCTGCTCGTCCGATAGTGGAAAAGGGCGGGGGAATTACATCATGTAATTCAGTGGCACACTCGCCGAAATGCTGTACTCTTTTATTTTTCAAAATAACATACACCTTTGTGCTCTTAATTCTATTTAATAGTAATAACAATAGTTTATTTCTTCAAAACACATATGTACATACATAAATAGTTATACATAAAATTCAGTAATGTTATTTAAATAATATAGAGCTGCCATAAATATGCCATAAATATCTGTAGATGCATGTATAGTGTGTGTATGTAAACTAATGAACCATTTAAATTAATATTTTCGCGTAGAAAACGGTCACACTTACTTATTATTAAAAGTTGGTGCACGCGCAGATCTCGTCGGCGGCGGTCCGTGTAACACTCGCCCCTGATGATGGTGCTCGGAAAGCACCGAAACTGTTGGACTCATTCCAACTTTTAATAATAAGTAATTGTGACCGTTTTCTACGCGAAAATATTAAGATGCCTTACGTGAACAGTTTACAACATTTAAATTAAGTTTTTTTTTGTTAGAAAGATATTATGTTAATTGAAAGTGTTCTTAGCTTTGTTAGATCTGAGATGGTCGCCGTCACAAAATGGCGGATAACATATTTTTTCACAAATGCTTCAACATGGTTATCAAACGAAGTGCTTGATTAGTTTTACATACGTTACAATACTTTTTATATTCAAGATGGCTGTACCACAAATGGCCATCGGCGGTTTTCCAAATTTTTTATCCTAAATAATTTACTCTTGCCATTTAAATATTCAAAATTATTTTCAAAGTCCTTCATTTGTCCCACTTTCGCGATCATAACAAATATTTTGTATATCTCGGCTACAAATGTTATTACTTTTAAATTTGGTCTTGGCACCAGTACTAGATGTTTGTTAGAAATAGTGGGGACAAAAAGTTGCAATAAAATTGTGTTGATTAGCACTTTGCTCTCTTCCCACGGCTGGGGTAAGGCGAAGATTACATGGGCAAATCTTGAATTTTAAACGACAAAACTTTAATATTATAAGTATAAATTATAAAAGGTTCGATTTAATAAAATAAAAAATTGAGACCGTCTAAAGAATCCTAAGAACTTATCCCAATGTTGATACCAGTCTGATATATAAACATGAAAAAAAAATGTTAAAAAGAATCATAATTGATTTTGTGAACAAGTTTTTTTTATGAATGATACTAAGATGTTATTTGAATAATTTGAAAACAATTTCTTAATTATTTTAATTGTTTCAAATTAATAGCACTATTATACTTTCATAGAGTTATGTATGTCCTCTTGCGTACAATACTAACCATAGGATTTTTTTCTATATTGCACAATAGGGCAGACCTGATATTCTGTTCAGCAAATCGACCTAATTTCTGGTGCATGATTCTTCAAAGATGATGCTCATACACAGTGTTAACGAATCACAGCCGTCAACGTAGTCTACGCGCGTCATTTCTGACGAATCATACCGCCAGGAATATTTATCTTCCTATTAGCTCGTCTCGTTGAATTAACTCATGCTTTTTTTTATGGCACCTTTCAAGATAAATCATTTATTGATAATTATTGATTTATACGTCAAAACTTAAAATAATTGATGTCAATATGTATTCTTTTCCAAACCAATTTGTATCCCTCTCGACGTAACCATTCGTTGTAGATTTGGTGATATTCCAGGTTCTTCTCGGGTTTTGGCATCATTGGAGCAACGGGACTCATCTTCCCCTACTTCGGAGACTTCCTCTCGTTGCGGCATAGAGACGTGATGCTGTGCCGCCTCGAGGTCTTCTGGACTATTGGGACTATTCTCCTTCCAGGTGAGAAAGACTTTGAGAATAGAATGGAAAACAGATAATCATAATTACGACAAGAGTTGGTTCTGGACTACCAGATATATCTCATAAAACTAATTATTATTTATTTAGTAATAAATAATAATTAGTTTTATGAAACATTATTATTATATCTCATAAAACTAATTATTATTTATTTAGTAATAAATAAAAATTATTTAACTAATTATTATTTATTTAGTAATAAATAATAATTAGTTTTATGAGATACGGTGTTGAGAGTTTTCAAGCCACCCAAGGGCCTTTGACTGTTCTGGAAGTGGTAGACACCTTTGTGAAGTCGAAGAGTCTACAAAGACTTCAGTTGTTATTGATTTGATATGATTTCTATCTTCCTCTTTGTGATTAAATGACATTACATAAACTCTTCTTTGCCGTAATTTTCAATAACGACGAAGTATTATAAATTTGAGGTGCGGGTCTGTGTACTTGAGGCATCGTAGATTCCAAACAATCTGCTTCTTTATGCTTTCTGTTTTTTTTTTGTTTTTTTTTTAGACTGGTTTATATAGAAATTTAAATTTATTCTTGTTATTGCTTAAGGTTGTGTCTACTCGTAAGAAAATGTGTAGATTATTTGGTACACTATTAGCTGTAACTTTACTTTTACTGTTCATAGGTTTAACATAATTCTATATCATAGATTTAACTCCAACATAACACTGGTCGGCTAATCGTGATCACGAAAGACAACAATAACAAAAAATAAGGAAACTTTCTTTGCCAAGTAATGAACTAGCGATCTCGCATGGTTCGGTCGTCTATCACGCCATGTTTCACCCACGCCCGCCTCAAATTCGCGCGTACTGCCAATTCTTCTTTACTGGCGGAGATTTGGTAATAGGTAGATAGGATTATCTTATATATAAAATTTCCGTGTCACAGTGTTTGTTACCGTACTCCTCCGAAACGGCTTGACCGATTTTTACCAAATTTTATATGCGTATTCAGTAGGTCTGAGAATCGGCTACTGTATATTTAGAAATAATTATTAAGGCAAAACAACGTTTGCCGGGTCAGCTAGTATGACTATAAGGAATTGTGTGTGTGTGTTTGTGAAAAAAAAATAGTAAATAAAGATAGTATTTAACTTTTTTAAGGCGAAGATAATGGCAAAATTTAATTTTACAGCTTTTGGCTATAAATCGTAAAGATTTTGCCCTAAAGTTTGGTCTTTCAATCCATGACCGGAGTCATGTTTAATGGTATCCCAATGATTACCAGTAAAAAGTGAATTGTATCTACGTAAAACATTTTATCCAGAATATTTAATTTCTTCTATTTTAAAACCTGCTGCTTTTTTCGATATTCATTATAACTACCTATTTAACCAAAAGGAACCTAATTCTTGAATTGAATTTATTAAAAACGTTACATACACTAATTAAATTAATTGATATAATATCACTAATCTTATAAAAAGATTAATCATAGTTGTACATTGTAAAAGTTTCATTAATTCGTATATAATAATAATAATTACAATTTTTTTTATTAAATAACAATTATTATTATTTCACTATTTCATTAATTATCATTATTTCATCTGTTAACGCTCATACATACTACGCTCCGACGCCAGTTCTTCCTAAACAGAAAACGATTTTCAATTCCATGGTTCGCGTAGTCTCTTATCTCCACACCTTCCAACCTTGAAGAGACATCGACATGTCTAAAGGTCATTATTTTGTTTTCCGCTTTATCAACTCGAATGTCGTAAACCTTGGTCTAAAACTGCCGGTGAAAACGGGGCTGGGTGAAATTAGAAGTTAGTTTGATGGTTCTCGGGAAATGCGGTCAGACGGCTGGCCGGGTGTCAAGTTTAATGAACGTTCATTGCGATTGATTAACGTGGTGTCGCGTCACTTTCTGGAATAACAACTATTCTTCTTCTTCTTAAATTTAAGTACTAAGTAAAATGAGAGTAGTTTACAAAATTTACTTATATGAAGGTACCCTGAAGAAAACAGCACTTACGGCACGAGACTAGTTCTCAGTGAAAGTGCCGGTTGCCATGATAATAAATAACGATAATTATTGCTCATAATGTTATAAATGATTGATTGATGGCCAATCTCTGGTGTCGAGAGTTTTCAAGCCCCCCAAAGGCAGCTCAGCGAGTTCTAGTACCTACTAAGTCTAACAGCCGGGACATACATTTTAATGAGTCATCCGACCTGTGGTAGCGCCCTGATGAAAATGCCACTTGTAAAATGACAGTTTTGTGCATGGTCACCCATCCTACCACTGTCCGCATCAACCGTCGCTTAGCTTCGATGATCGCGTCAGATATCCCAGATTACAAAGCAGCAGATTCCAGGTCCAGCTAGACTGTTTCTGACTCGTGTGGTTATGCGACCAGCTGGTCAAATGTCTAGCAGTATGTGAAAAAAATCTTCATCTCCATTTTCCTCTTTCAAGGCATTGCGTTCCTGATCATCCAGAATCCAGCCTTCAACATCACGTCTCCCGGAGCTGACTTCCAGTACACGTCGTGGCGCGTGTTCGTGGCTGCTTGTGGAATACCCAGCTTGCTGGTGGTGCTGTTGCTTATGCCTTTTCCTGAGAGTCCAAGGTTAGTTGTTGGAAGAAAATCGAAATCTAGTGTACTCCGCACTGTGATCTAAAACCAAGTTGAGATAGGAAAATTTAAGAAAATAAAATATAAGTCTATTCCTCGAATCGAAATAAAATCAGAGCTTCCTTTTAATCAATGCTATCTATTTGAGACTACTGCATTTTTGTGTCGTGAGGTACTCCGAAAATGGTCAACAGATATAGTAAAGGTAGTCCGGGCTCTCTGGTCGAGAACAGACAAATGCCGAGGTTATTGCACAGAATAATAACTAGTACTACGTATTGGAAAAAATTGGAGGCGGCAGTTACCGCCAGAGGCGGACCTCACACCGACTGCGATTATATAAGCACCTAAAAACATTTTGTATTTACTTGTAAACACTAACAGAACCGCAAACTCTTTTTTTATTTCTAGTCAAGGTAAATAGAAGCTTTTTTTTAATAAGGTACTCCAAAATTCTCTTGCAAAGAGTTAGACGTTAAGCCCAAGGTACTCATACTTCTTACCTTAAAGCATCTCAATTATCGTTTATTAAACTGTAAGACCAATGGACGCCATAACACAGGCTGTTCAGTTCATTCCATGGTTTCTACACGATGTGAGGAAACTTTTCCTCCTTTCTATTAAGCTCGAACTCTGGCGAGGATCGAACAAACAACTTACAGGATGTATGGCAGCCGCTCGTCCATATGAGCCGTAATCGATTCAAAATGTATAATCCTAAACGTTTTCCGCAGGTACCTGCTACATGCAAACAAACCGGATACAGCGCTGCAAGTGCTGCAGAGAATATTCGTTGTTAACTCAAAGCTGAAAGAAAAAGATTTTCCAGTAAGTGTTTCTCGTAGTATGCTAAATTTGAAATTTGATTCCTGAGCTCGTTTCCTTATAAATAATTCAATTCAAAAATCTGCTTTAGTTGAAAAATCTGTTGTCAAGCTTATACAGGTGTGTAGCCGGCAGCCTACATGACACTCGGTAATTTCAGACTAGGCATGCTCCATCTTAGGCCAGAGTGTCGATAACTCGTGAGGTTTCGCGCCCAGCTGGTCAAATGCCTTGAAAAATCTTTAAGGCAAACGTAGTTACCCTGCTTACCACAGAGAAGCTTAACAACTCGCAAGTTTTTGCCGAATGTTAAATCCAGCATAAAAATGTGTGAGAAGTAAAGTAAGAACCAAATCATAATGTTCTTCTTACTTCAGGTGGAATCCATGATAAGTGCCACCGAGGGTGACGAGGAGGAAGTGGTATCAGCAGACAACAACGGGAACGAGACCAAAGCTCCTCTCACATGGAAGCAGCGGTGGGAGAACTTCTGGCAAAGGAAGAAGATGCTCGTGACCCCTCCTTATATTGGCCTCCTGGTGCTGTGCTGCTTTGTGGACTTTGGACTCATGTTCAGGTAAACATATTTATCGATCTTTTTAACCGACTTCAAAAAAGGAGGAGGTTATATATTCGACTGTATGTATTTTTTTTTTCTTCTTCGTTTAAGCTAAGTGGCCAAGCTCTTGTCTCGAGAGTTTCTAAGCTATCCGAAGGCCTTTGTCTTGGCTTTGCGATAGCTTGTCTATAGACTAGCCGTAATCTGATCTACGATTGCGGACAGATAAAACTATGACTTATTAAATGTAAGTCTTGTGCATCACCCTTCCAAAGACTGTCCACATCAACCTTTGCCTTATTTCGAGAATATCGACTGATCACCTTAGTAAGTCGTGCGCTACAGGCGCTTTTAGGTTGGTATCTACTTCATGCAACATTTACAAAATTTCTTTAAAGAGGTTCAATTTCTATTTCAAAATATCTTTATTGATCGTAAGTAATTACAACATAACCGCACGAACCTAGTAGCACAGTGTACAGTATATTATTCTTAAGTAAATTATACTTTTACAGAACTATTTGCAGGAACGTACGAATGTATGTTTAAAGAGGTTGAAAGAGATATTATTTTGTATTGTCTTATCAGTTTTCTCCAAACAATATAATATCAGAAGTATTTGTCTTTCAACATACCTAATCTTCTTATTCCAGTTACTATACCCTGATGATGTGGTTCCCGGACCTGTTTGAGCGGTTCAGTCAGTTCACCGGCCTCTACCCGGAAGCTTCCGCTGGAGTCTGCGAGGTCTCTTACAACCTCACCAACGCCAGCATCGAGATCAACGACCTTGTAAGTAAATTTACTCTTATCATCATCACCATCAATAAGGTTCTAATTAACTGCTAAGGTCTTGCCTCACCCTTTTATTTCGCGAGGAATAACTTTTACGCATGCCCACCACAGTCCAGAAGGTGGGTGGGGTATGTCGGGCTCGATGCAAGAAGGGCATCACTGCCGACTTAAACCTCAGGAAAGACCTCACCGAAAGGACGGGAAGAGGTTCCGCTCCTCGCTATTAAGCCACCACCTCGGCTAGCCTCTGAGGCTCCTCCTCAGGGTATGACTCCCTTTGCACGTAGTGCGCCGCAACCATCTCGGGACCATGAGTGACGGTAATGCCTCATCCTAGATCCAGATTTGATGATATTGGGTTAAAAACGTCGGATGGAGTCCTACGAGTTTCGACGGATTCGAGCGTCATCTCCAGGAACGAGAATCAACGGCAAATAGCTCGCGGCCACACAACAATGACCTGAAGATCTAAAGCCGCATTGAATGCGTTGAAACCCGTTGGACTTACATTTTTAAGTAAGTGTGATGTTTCTTTAGTGCAGACTGATAAGTTTGGAATTGTGATAGTGAGGCTAATGTAAGGAAGCGAGTCAAATATTCAGTATAAAGACTTACAAAGTAGTCATACAATGATAATTACTATGTGTTGTATGTATGAATGTGTCCTATCTTAGCTTTGTAAATATTTAGCATGAACATTAGCAGCTCACTATACGTTCCCACTGTTTGGACTCGGGGCCTTCTCTCACGAGGAGAGAGATAATCCACTACGCTGGCCCAGTACGGGTTGGTGGATATATTTAAGAAGATTGTAAAAGATTGAATGATTGATTGGCTGCAATAACGTGCTGATTGTTACAACAGCACAATAATGCTGGATTTGTTATATTTGCAGGAAGAGTCCCACCGGCAGCTGGATGATCAAGTGTACATCCACACCCTGGTAGTGGCGTTGAGCTGCATACCCACTGCGCTCTGCGTCGGTCTCACCATCAACTGCATCGGGAAGAAGACCATGCTTAGTAAGTAGGAGAGATGTATATGTTCGATTATCATAAAGGAATAAATGTGAAATGAAGGTAGTACTTCAAAACTTGCAGACCGCGCGTCGCGGTCTGAGGCAGTCGCTCTGGGAATCGTATGGGAGCCAAACCGCGCGTACCATCATCGCGCCGTGGTATAGAGTTACTCGCTAAAATCTCCAGAATAGTGTCGCGCGTCGCTTGACTATCTAGCTAGCTATCTCTTCTACACATTATTAACGACTACCACATTAATATATCTTATCCCAAAATATTGCAAACACTAAAAGATTACAAAACTCTTTAACATGCTTTTGGGTAATATAAATATACAAGTAACGCTCCGCATTTTTATCGACGTTTATCTGGGATAAAATCTACTACATGTTGTGAAAAGGAACATTATTTAAATACAAATCGTTCCTCCCCAGTAATGATGCTGATAAGCTCCGGGCTGGCGGCTCTCGGCCTGAACCTGGTGCAGTCTTCGCTCCAGAACCTGATTCTGTCATGTGTGTTCGAGGCCATCGTCAGCTGCACTGAAGCCGTGCTGTTCTGCGTCATCTGCGAGATATTCCCCACCAAAGTTGCGTGAGTATAATATGTATAGATACAGAGTTGAGATTCCAAGCTTTCGTAGAAAACGCTTTGCGTCAACCTTTATTGTGAAGACTGCGAAGCTTTGGAACTCACTACCTGAGTCTCTGTTTCCTGAGAGGTATCTTCCGGGGGTCTTCAAAACTAGAGTTAATAGGTATCTTCTAGGTAAGCGTGCTACACCGTAGTCTGCAGCGCAGCTTAACATCAGGCTAGCTGACTACAACAATTCAAACCTATCAAGGATAAAAAAAGGGTTCATTAAACTACTTGGCTTTGACTTTAATGATGATGATGTTGTCCTCGTTTGTATTCGACGATGGCGACCCTTGCTTATCTTCTAGCATGTTCTCGCTAGTTGCTAGCAAATCCGAACTATGTCTTGAACACCCGGTCACATGTGGCGTAGTAAAGCTAACCGGCGCTGTTGTAGGTATAGGAACTTTTAGGTATTGTAAAGTTGGCGTTTCAAGTCCAGTTTCAGGACAGCCGGGTTCCTCCCTCTAAAACCGTTTGACTTCTTTAATGCGGAGATAAAGGAGACTGTAATAAAGATATACTCCAGACTACCACGCAAGATATACTCTACCACCTCGCCAAAAATGCCCCACTGCCACGCAGGATATACTCTATCACCACGCAAAAAATGCTCAAGTTATAATCCACCACCATAAAAGATATACTCTACCAACACACAAAATATACTTTACCGCCACGCCGAAATGTTCTACGGCCACCCAAGATATACTCCACCACCTCGCAGGATATACTCTAACACCACGCAAAAAATGCTCAAGATATAATCACCACCATAAAAGATATACTCTACCAACACACACATTATACTTTACCGCCACGCCGAAATGTTCTACGGCCACCCAAGATATACTCCACCACCTCGCAGGATATACTCTATCACCACGCAAAAAATGCTCAAGATATAATCCACCACCATAAAAGATATACTCTACCAACACACAAAATATACTTTACCACCACCCAAGATATGTTCTGCCACTACGCAAAAATGCTCTTTCATTGATTATTGAGTTAAGAGTCTCGGTTTGATGGCTTAATGAGCTTTGTGATATTGTTCCCAGTGCGACAGCAATGGCGGTGACTGTGATGTGTGGTCGTATCGGAGCCATCGTGGGAAACGTGGTGTTCGGTGCGCTCGTCGACCATCATTGCGTCGTCCCTATATACATGTTCGGCACCTTCCTCATCAGTGAGTATTAAGTATTAATTACTATTGAATTTACCTATATCTAGGTTATGTCCGGATTCACATCAGTACCTACTCAGTAGAAGGTTTTGGAACATAAAAGTAAAACAGATAAAACTAGTCGGCCACTCTTGTAAGCCCACATGGTATCTCTGGCATCATCCCACAACCTCTTTGCTAGTAGTTCTACGAAGCCACGAATAATAAAATCATCATCATAATATGCTTTGAGGTGGTTACCTATATCTAAGTTATGTCCAGATTTACATCAGTAGTACCTACTCAGTAGACGGTTAAGGCAAATAAAAGTAAAAGAGATGAAACTAGTCGGCTACTCTTGTAAGTCCTCATGGCATCTCTGGCATCTTCCCACAATCTCTTCGCTAGCCACGAATAATAAAATTATCATCATTATATTATGCTTTGAGGTGGTTCCGTAGTACATATTCTAATAAAATGATTGTAATAGTTTCTTATGTCGTTGTTATGTAATAATTTTTGTATTAAACAAATCTGTAAGTATGTCTGTCTGTCTGTTCCAGCGAGCGGTCTACTTTGCATATTCATACCGAAGAGTACGAGACCGGAGCGGCCGCAGTGAGCAAACCCGTATTATAAATACTAGTGCTATTTTTATATTAATATTATTATTATTATGTTTAATGTAATAAAGTTATTATGTACGATTATAAATACTTTGTTTTATTTTAATGTTCAGGTTGAAAGTGTGGACTAGTCTAGACTAAACAACAAAAAAAGGATATGGTGGTTAGAAAAACATGGTTGCCAATTTTTCAGTTGTGCCAAATTTTTTTAAGGGAATGTCCAACGTTTTCAAAACTATAATCTAGGCTTTTAAACTAATTAATAGTATTCATTTAACATAAAAAAAAACTAATTACCTACGTAGTTTCTAAGCACGTGCCTATTAGCACATTTCTCTTTTCAATCGAGTACACTTTGTTCAGGAGTTTTATTAACAGCACTAAGATTTAACACAACACTACACTTATGCATCGGGCTTAAAAACATCAAAGAAGATAACAAGTAAAACAACTTATTCGATTTCACTGAACTATCGTCGAAGCGATAAGGTGACCTCATCTTACAACCAGTACCTATACCGTCCTCCCACTAAACGGACTGGTTTCACTTCGTTTTTTCGTAATATTTACAATCGATCTGCAACCAAAATATTTACCGTATCAAATCTGAGACTCAGTCAAGAAATTCTTTATTTTCAAACCAACAAAAGTACAAATACAAAAAAGATTTTTTTGACAGAAATACAACGTTACAGTTTACGCTTACAAAAATAAAGAAAATATACTTGCTTCATAAAGTGTAAATGTAGAGGCCCGGCCTGCTACAAAACTATTATGTATTCTTTGACTCAGTTTTTTTAACTTAGTGGTTTTTTTGATGTGATGTTGTGAATATGTTAATAAAGTTGAAAACAAAGTAAACACAGTTTTAAGTTAGATTAAAGATAAGATGGCATCAAATAATGCTGGTTTTAGAAATACTGGAGACGTAGAAGACATTGAATTGAGCAGTCCAGGGAAGGCGATAGACGAAGAGGGAAGATTCACTTATGAAGACGCTTTGGATCTTACAGGTAAAACAATTTTGTTCATAATTACTTTGTTATAAAACAAAGAAAACAATTTGGTTACAAACAACATCATTACTGGTACAAAGTAAAACAAAATTGTTTATTAGCTAGGTATGGTATGTATAGTGCTCGCCTGACTAGCAATCACCGTAAAGTTAAGAAATCTGTCGCCAAGCAATATGAGTATATTCCGACAGGCGCCTTGACAGCCAGTTATTCCAGACTATGCATGCATATTCAACTTAGGACAGAGTATCGCGAACTCGTGTGGCATGTTGTGTAATTAAATTACGCGCCCTGGTCCAATAGCTAAAGAGACTTTGACTTTGTAAAAAAAAATCGCCCGTGGTGGTCTCAAGAGTAGTGAATATACTAAGTAGGATCTATACTTAATTTCATCCAAAGTAGTCCAACTGTTGAAGACGTTTTTTTATTGTTTTCCAAATTCATTATTTAATATACAAATATTAACAAAGTAAAAGAAGGACACTGTCCGCACTTAATCTTCGTATCTTAAACATACTCACTTTATTAGCTTTAAAAACTAGTGCTATTTACATATTATTAATCAGTTATTTCAATTATATTTGTAATAATATAATATAAACAAGGTTTGCAAAATAATGTACATTGTAAATCAGCTAAAGACTTACCAATAACCTACTTGCGACAATTGAATTACTAATCTATTGTGCCAGTTTCACATTTAAAGTCACTATAAATTTTTCATTCATGCCACCAATCACAATAATAATTAGCCGTTGGAGGGTGAACGAGCAAAAACCATCCATATAACCAACGTCAGAAATTTTCGCATCTGCACCAATATTATAATGAGGGAAAAGTTTGAATGTTTGTTTGACGCGAATAGTGTCCGAAACTACTGGACCGATTTAAAAAAATCTTTCATTGTTAGGAAGCCACAATGTCCCCGAATAACACATAGGCTTTATTTTGTTTCTCTTTACAACTTGTATTATTTTATAATCACTGCGAACTACGGACTGGCTGCTAGCTTATAATATTTGTAAGATAAACCACATACATATTATTATGTGCTTCATTGTACTTACTTGTTTTTTCCTTGAGATATCTGAAACACATTTTTGTATTGAATTTATAAGTACTTTGTTGTCTCAGTAAAGTATGTGACCCTGGCAGCAATAGGTATTGAAAAAGACAATAGATGTGGCACGGTAATTCCCACTTGAATATTTCTCCAGATTTGCTTCATATTTTTTAATACTTACAGATGTAAAGAATCTGTGTAAATAGCTTACTATAGTAAGTGTGTGAAAATAAAGAATTTATCTATGTAAAAAAAGAAAGAAATAAAGAAAGAAAATTATGGAGTTCAAGTCATTTACATTTAGTTTAAGTAACACAGAATTATATTATTACTAAGGAAAACTTAATTATTGTAATATAGTCGCCGTAGTTGGAAAATTAATTGGCTAACAATATTTTGTGAAATCGATTTTTTCGCATTATCATTATTATAGCATCTTTCTGTCTCACTAAAATTGTAATATATTATATATTATATCACAAAATAAACTACACATAATTATTGACTGTAGAAAATTGTAGGTATTTAAAATTAGGATTCAATTAACGGTTATTATTTAAAATCGGGGCCGCAATGAAGGGGGGGAGAGGAGGGGGGGAAAGGGTAGAGAGGAGGTTGGGAACCCCTCCACTACAAACCCCATCTGCAGAAGACAAGTAGTTTTTGAGTTATTAATGTTTAAAAAATGTGAGGTTAAGTACTAAGTTTTTTAATAGGTAACTCAAGAAGGGAAATATGTAGGTATCTTTTGACCAAAGTGCCTCTGTAACCCGACCGAAGATAAGACCGAAGCTCCTGCCCTAGCCTTCGTGGTTATTTTTGTTGTATAACAGCATTTTGGTTCTGGCAGTGGGTCGCAGTTCAAACCTAACCTAACCGACAGTGTTTTTTTGAGCTTGAAATCTGCCTTAGCTAGTGAATTAAATAACAAATTGAAAAGACAAAAAAGGAAAACATTCGCATACACTCGAAAGTAACGGAATGACGCTTAAATTTTACCGCTCAAAATGGTGTCAAAACTTTTTGTTTTAATTTAAATTTTACCGCTCAAAATGGTGTTAAAACTTTTTGTTTTAATTTAAATTTTACCGCTCAAAATGTTGTGAAAACGTTTTGTTTCATCTATTTGTTACAGATGTAAACTGTCAAATTTACTTTTAGCGTTTCGTTTCTGGTTTGCAAGCAAACTGTCAAACGATGAAAATGACAGCAAACACGTTTCATTCTACGTATTTTCTGCTAAAAACGTTTCTTTTCTCACTATTTCAATGAAACTTTGAAAAATTATTTAAATTATTTAGGCGTGGCTCCTGCAAATAAAATGTTATAAATATGTTATAAACAACCCTGTTGTATTAGTTTCTCCAAATCCATGCGGCCCCGATTCTAGAGCCGACCCCAATTAACTACCAACACATCTTATTTTTTTTTGTTTATTAATTAAATTAATCGTCCTATTCCCCAGATTGATTTTTGGGAATCTTAGTCTACTTAATATAATTCTATCCTACTTAACATCATTCTACCTTAGTATACTTTGACTTACTATTTACTTTATTTACATAACCTATTTAGTGTTCTTAATATCATTCTTACCTAGTCTATTTTAACCTATTATTTACTTTATTTACATAAATAAATTATATTCACATACATAAAGTAGTTTTTATTCTTATTCTATGTTGGGCACTTCTAATATAAACTTAATTATATAGAAGTGTTATTCTAATGATTACTTATTTCTATTTGCTACCTAACATATTATCTTATATATAAAATTTCCGTGTCACAGTGTTTGTTACCGTACTCCTCCGAAACGGCTTGACCGATTTTTTCCAAATTTTATATGCGTATTCAGAAGGTCTGAGAATCGGCTACTGTATATTTAGATTTTATTTTTTTATTAAGGTAAAAAAACGTTTGCCGGTTCAGCTAGTTTCCTTATAAAATTCTAAAAACTTTAGTCTCTTATTTTTATCCTCTATTATTATACACAAATTATCCTTATTAATATCTGTATCTATTGCTATTTCCATCTTCTTATATATAAAATTTCCGTGTCACAGTGTTTGTTACCGTACTCCTCCGAAACGGCTTGACCGATTTTTTCCAAATTTTATATGCGTATTCAGAAGGTCTGAGAATCGGCTACTGTATATTTAGATTTTATTTTTTTATTAAGGTAAAAAAACGTTTGCCGGGTCAGCTAGTTTCCTTATAAAATTCTAAAAACTTTAGTCTCTTATTTTTATCCTCTATTATTATACACAAATTATCCTTATTAATATCTGTATCTATTGCTATTTCCACATCAAACCTAAGCCTACCAAAGAACACCTATCTTATTTGACCACACGAGTTGGTGACATCTGGCCTAAGGTGGAGCACGCTTTGTCTGGAAATATAGTATATAGTATAAAAAGTAGCCCATGTTACTCCAAGGTGAAACCTATTTTCACACCAAATTTTAACAACATTTAAATCGGTTCAGCCGTTTGAGCGTGAAGAAGATACAAACAAAAACACATACAAACTTCCACACAAACGTTCGCATTAATAATAATAGTAGTTTTATTTACGGAACTTAAAGTATTGGCTTCTAATTGTCTCTGATTTTACGTGTTTTGAGCTCGAATCTTCATTATTTTTACATTTCAGGCCATGGCAGGTACAACACAGGTCTTCTCCTCGCTTGTTTCATGATAATAGTGGCTATGGGCATGGACATTTTTGGCCTCGGCATCATTGTCACCGCAGCCACCTGCGACCTGGACCTTAAGCTTCCTCAGATAGGCGTGCTGTCTTCTATGCCTTTTGCTGGTAAAGTGTACAATATACTTTGTTTTTAGGGTTCCGTACCTAAAAGGTAAAAACGGGACCCTATTACTAAGACTCTGCTGTCTGTCTGCCTGTCTCCAGGCTATATCTCAGAAACCGTAATAGCTACAAAGCTGAAACGTTCACAAGATATGTATTTCTTGTATGAGAGGGGGTGCCCATACAGTAAACGTATTTTTTTGCTTTATATCAATAACGGTAGCATGAAGATACCTAAATTTTTTAAAATGTATAAATGTACATAACCTTTCAAATTAAATCATAAAATTTTAATAAAATAAATATTTGAGGGAGGCTGTCATACAACAATGATACGGAACCCTTCATGCGCGAGCCCAACTTGCACTTGGCCAAATTTTTTTCACACAATTTAGCTCAGCGTGGATTCTATAAATACAACTTTGAATACCTAATACTCTCAGCTTACAAATACAAATCATTTATTGATAACACCAAAGTTACAAGTCAAATAATATGATATAAATTTATGTACCCATGTCAATTTTCAATTCTAATTCTAATAATATAATAACATTACAATAGTAAATGATATTAATCAAATGTCAATTGTCACATCTAATTCTAGTAATATAATATCATTACTAATAATACTAATAATATCAGTACATGATATGAAACAAATGACAATTTTCATTTCTAGATAATCATTAATATTATAAAAGTTTTAGATAATAGCCAAACCCTGTGTCTAGTCTTAAAGCTGGCGGTGGAAGGTGCACCCCGGACAGTCGCAGGTACGCGGATGTAGATCGCTTTATATTGCCGTTGACTCCAGGTATCATCGTGATGTCCTACCCCTGGGGCTACCTCTCCGACACCCGCGGCCGCAAGCTGGTCCTCATGTGGGCCATGGGATGCAGCTTCATCAGCGCAGCTCTGAGCAGCCTCGCTCCTAACTGGCAAACCTTGGCGGCACTTAGATTTATCAGCTCAGCTATGTAAGTAATATATTTTGTTATTAGAGTAAGCTTAATTTTCTGATCTGCCAAGCCGCAATATCCGCCAACCCGCAACATCCACCAACCCGCATTATAAGTTATATTAGTTTAAATAGACATGTTTCCCTCATATAGGTAAATAAGATTAATTATTAAAGTGTCTGTGTGTATTCTCGTTCGAAGCGGCAATTCCTGCGGCCCTGTGATACAGGCTCCTGGCAGTCCTATAGCAGGGCGTAGTGCTCCCTACAGCGTACCAGTTAATCTTTAAAGTATCATGCAGACGTAAGAACTTTGTACGTACACTATTTTTAATATAACAAATAAATTTATCTTCATCTTCATCTTCATCTTCATCTTCATCTTCATCTTCATCTTCATCTTCATCTTCAACTTCATCTTCATCTTCATCTTCATCTTCATCTTCATCTTCATCTTCATCTTCATCTTCATCTTCATATTCATCTTCATCTTCATCTTCATCTTCATCTTCATCTTCATCTTCATCTTCATCTTCATCTTCATCTTCATCTTCATCTTCATCTTCATCTTCATCTTCATCTTCATCTTCATCTTCATCTTCATCTTCATCTTCATCTTCATCTTCATCTTCATCTTCATCTTCATCTTCATCTTCATCTTCATCTTCATCTTCATCTTCATCTTCATCTTCATCTTCATCTTCATCTTCATCTTCATCTTCATCTTCATCTTCATCTTCATCTTCATCTTCATCTTCATCTTCATCTTCATCTTCATCTTTATCTTTATCTTTATCTTTATCAACCAACCCACGGTGAAACCGACGGTACGTGTAACACTCGCCCCTGAAGATGGTGGTCGGAAAGCACCGAAACTGTTGGACTCATTCCAACTTTTAATAATAAGTGAGATCGTTTTTTTACGTGAATATATTACTCTCCTCCTGAGAGAAAGTCCCAGCAGTGGGAATGTATAGTGGGCTGCTTATACTTATTTTTAACTTTCTGAACTAATTTTTGTAAGACCTAATATTCGTGGTATTCTTGTTTCACATCTGCCTAAACTTTTTTAGTTTTACATTTTAGATCATTGTTAGAAAGGTTGCTTCGGTCAGCCATATTTTTTTCTTTGAAATGACATTCTCACCATTTTAGGGCCTGTTTAGGCATGCAATCTTGGTTCCTCTTCAGTCAATCCAGTTCTACAATCGACGTATTATCTGCTGGTCTATAGTATATTGAGGACGCCTCTGCCACAGGCCTTTGTTACAGATTCTTAAAGTGAACCGATTGAGACGATTGATAAGCATCTCATATAAGTAGGGCACGTATATCGCCCGTTATATTATGCGATAACAATTTCTATGTCATGTATGATTATTAAATGTGTCATATTCCTCTAAACGCGTATTTCTAATATTATAGTATCTCTGTTCATACAAATTTCACAGCATTAACAGTTTTTATTTAGATTTAAAACAATGAATGTATTATTTTATGAGAAGTATATTCATGATATAAATATATTTATGATATTAGTATTTTAATAGCGGCTTCGGTATTTACGTTTATATAAACAATGCAATGGAAATTTGCTTTAAATATAGTGCTTGTTATTTTTAATTTTTATTATGTTTTATTTGTTATACTGTCTTGTTAGAGGTTAAGTTTATTTAAAATTGCAAACAGGTGGAATTGGACTACTTAGATTCAGGCCTTGCCTAGTTAAGTAGTCACAAAAGAATATGTAATCTAGTAGTAAGTTAGTAAATACATATTTTTCATTTTCATTTTCATATTTAAGATCAAAATGTCTCCAGGTCAAGTGCAGGCGAGTCAGCGACGTACGCGCTCCTCGGAGAATGCTGCACCAGCAGGGTCAGAGCTCGGTACATGCTGCTTGTTACCAGTGCTCTTATGCTCACACCCACTATTTACTATGGTAAGTCACAAAACGAGTAGGGTTCGGAGCGGAAACGTTTGCTTTTCAATCTCACGGTACCTGGTTCGATTTTGGTCCTACATCAAAGGCTTATTTTCAAATTATGAGTGGATTTGCACTTCCTTTACGGTGAAGCAAAAGATCGTGAGGAAACACATGTTTGAAGACCACAAAATCCGAGGACCCACCATGGTATATTCATCCCAGTGAAACTTTGCCAATGGATGAATCGTGTGGGAGAGTCACGGCCCTTAGTAATAAGGAATACGGCTAACGAGAAGAAGACAAGCCCTACGCAGACTTGTACAGAATGACAAATCAGTTATTCTAGCCTCAGACTAAAGTGAATAAAGAATTAGGAACAAAATGTCTTATAAGTAAACTTAAAGATTGCTTGTAATATAACCGGAATCTACAATTAAACATTTCATTGAATCACGGTAATTGTATTGCCATTTTAAAATAAGTTTTTTTTTCATGGATCACTATCTAAAGGACGATGATGAACTATGATGACTATGTATGACTGGATGGTTGTATAAACTATAACTAACTACTTTGGTCTCCAGTGGCTGGCTTCCTCATTACTAAGCTAGACTTCACCGTCTCTCTCCTGGGCATCGTCTACCGTCCCTGGCGCCTCCTGACCTTGGTCATGGCACTGCCCCTTGGTGTTGGTGCTCTGATGCTGCACTTCTTCTACGAAAGCCCCAAATTCCTCGCCAATGTTGGTAGGGACGATGAGGCAGTTGAAGTGTTGAAGAAAATATACGGAACTAATGAAAATAATGAGAAAGAATACCCGGTAAGTTATTTATTTTTTAGCTTTTTGCAATGTTTATAAAAGTTACTTTTGAGTTCAATCGCGTTTATGGATTCATATATTTCCGCTGTACAATGATAATGCTGGAATACTGAGTGAATAATAGGATTTATTTCTCAAACCACTATCTACATAACAATGTTAAAAAAAATACGCTTCTTTCTGATTCACCTTCATCTTTCATTCATTAATTATGCTGTGAATGTTATTTTCAGATACTTTTATAAGTAGGCTTAAAACTAGATTTGCATTCTTAGCCTTTGTTTCTTAAAATGTTTTTTCATTACAGGTAAAGCGAGTCTATCTAGAAGAAGGAAGTAAAGAAGAAGTTGGAGTGTTTTCCCTGCAGTCTCTCTGGACTCAGATAGCTCCGTTATTTAAACCACCTTTATTGGGACGAACCTTACTGCTTTACTACTTGACATTCGTCGTATACATTGCGTAAGTATTTCCTCTATTCCTCTTAATATTATGAGTACTAACCTGTATGTTAATATCACTTCTGTCTTACTTGTATTCGGTCTTTCTTATTCTCACTAAATAGCTAGGTTCTTTTCGGTGATCTTTTGTCTAATGTTTTTAATTTTTGCCTGGATCTTGATGTTTACCTTCTTCTTAATCTAGTCCATCAAAACTGTCCTTGTATTGCTCTGTTGCAATGTTTTCTTGTTTAAAAACTCTTTTTCGCCTTGCTTCTACTTTTCCTTCTTCTGTTTGTACGATAAATTCTTCAGGTCGTTGGTCATTTTTTAAATTCTATTCAACTGTTGTAAAAATAAGTTTATTTTGTACCATACAATAAAACAAACGAATAACGTTTGTTTTTTGTACTCTATTATTAATATAAGTTTCATTTTCTTTTTTCAGAAACAACAGTTTTGCAATAATCCTGCCAACAATCTTCAACTTGTTCTTTACATCCTATGCTACGAGCACTACAGGTGCTGGCTTCTGCGACCTTTTCAGTATTAGCAACAACCATACACTTGGAAATTCTACCGAGGTAAAACGATTTTTTAGTCGCGCCCTCTTATAAAATAGAATTAAAAATCATAAGAAAGACATTAATACATGGTTACTGGTAACTTACACAAAACCTTTACAGGGTGGGTTTTGTACCTCGAAACAATCAATTTTTCTACAACTGTTTGTTTTTTTGGAAATTTTCGAAATTAAAACAGCCGTTCCATACAAAGAGATCACCGCGCGGATAAAAATATACTTTTTTGCAATTGTAGAGCCGCTGTGAAAAGATTTTGCATTAGTTACTAGTAGTACCCTGTATATTATAGCTAGTTACCACACTTTTAAACAGCAATTTACTTATTTTTTTCTATTTATAACTATTGCAACTTTGTTTTTTAACGGTTGGTGTTTCAGGAAATGTCTCAATGCCAGAATACCATAAATGACAACACGATATGGGCCGGCTGTGCTCACGGCCTCTCATTCTTCATACTGAATGCACTCATATCGCAATGTGCGGGAAACAGAAAAGTAAGTTTAATCTAGAGTTTTGTACATAAAAGGTAAAAACGGGATTCTATATCTAAGCTTGTCTATCTATCTGGCACCAGGCTGTATCTCAACTATAAACTGTGATAGTAAGAAAAACCATTACTTTTAAAAGATTATGTATTTCTGTTGCCGCTATAACTCATAAACTCATTTATTGGTACGAGCAATTATATAGTTACATGCCAAAAATAAATTAAAACAATAGCTTTTCAGAAATAAGTAAATAATCACATAATTAATTACTACAAATACTAAAAAAAAAAAAACACAAAATAAACACACAAATTCTAGATTGTATTCTATGTAACTCTTACATAGAACTACATAGCTCAAGATTGAGCTATGTAGCTATGTAGATGGAGCTCAATTGCTTAAAAAAAAGGTAATAATCAATAATTATTCCCTTTACTCAATTATATTACATTTTACTTGATTTACAGGATTTAGCAGAGTCCCAAGCTCAGCCAGCGTGTTGGACTCTCGTGATCCTCCATTATCAAAATCTCAGTGTTCTGTCTCTTTTTGCAGATTCTTACGATAACTATCCTAGTGATAGCCGCAATAGCAGCATTGTGTATCGACAACACTGGCGAGCCTATTTCTGGCCTGATTCTCTTCTACATCTTCCTCACTACTGCCATGATCTTCGGAGTAGTGTCTTCTTACTTCGTGGATCTTTACCCTACTTCTTATAGGTAAGAGGGACACGAGATACAAATTTACCCTTTCTTTGTATAACGATAAGTGTTATGTTGGAAGATATTTTTGACCCCCAACTTATAAACATCAAGGGATAAGTTTGTGTGTATGTGCCTGTAGCATCATTGCTCTCGAACTGATGAACCGATTTAGATTTTTTACATGAAACCTGCACTTGTCCAACTTAGTGAATTATAATAATTAGTAATTATAGCTGCATATGATTATTCTAGTTAAAAAGTGTATAAGGTGGAGTATCAAAGATATGTTTGATAAAAATTTAACTAAGATGGCAACCGCTATAAAATAGTGGACTACAATTTATTTCGCAACTGGGTACCAAATGTAAGAAAATTTGTATGGTGACTTCAGCGAAAAGTATACTGCGATGATTTTTAAATTTTTAACTAACACTTGTTTCTATTTCAGAGGCATGGTAGCTTGTCTGGGTATGATGGTTGCTCGACTGAGCGCGTTTACAGGCACCAACGTAGTCGGTGAGGCCATGACCAACCACTGCTCCGCTGCGTTTTACGGTGCCGCTGGTTTAGTACTGAGTAGGTATCATTGTTTTCAAGTTTGGGTACTTTGTACTCGTTTTTACGGTGAAGGAAAACATTGCGAGTAAGCCAATACGTTGCTAGGACCACAATGTCTGAAAATGAATGTTATGCGCCAACCTGAACTTCTCTAGTGTGATTCAGTTATATCTACACCTCCCTTAGATAAGTCTCAGTAGTAGGAACGTATGTATAATGCGCTACTTATGCTACGTGGAAAAAACTCCACAGACGAGAACCCAGCTCTTAAATGTTGAATGAATGAATGCTTTATATTTTCAACGAGTCTCGTATGTAGTATCTGTATACGTAGTATATACCGATCTTAAAAATACATTAAATGCACAAGCAATTGTTCAACCCAAACAACATCCTTGACTAAGTTGGTTCGAATCTGGCTTTAACTGATTGTTTTCAATTTGTCATTAGCCTACTGGTGGATTTTTTTCTAAACGGATCACTCTGAGTGAGGCACAAAGCCAATAGCCCGCTCATACGTTTCTGTCGTCAAACACGTAATAGGGTGTTCCGGTAGCCTTCTTGAGAGCCAGTAGTTCTAGACTAGACTATGCTCTTCCTTAGGCCAATAGTGGCGCTGACTTGTGTGGTTACGCGCTCAGCTGCTGGTCAATTGCTTAGCTGCACTGTGTAAGAAAATATTTTCATGATTCCAGGTGGTGCGGTTGCAGCTGCATTCTTGCCATCGGACCGAGTACAAAGATGACTTCCTTTTTGTAAAATGTTTTTACCTTGTTTAACCAATATTTTGAGGAGGTAAAGTTTGATTGTTTGTTTGCTGGTTTGACGCGAATAGGCTCCAAAACTACTGGACTGATTAGAAAAATTCTTTCAACGTTGGGAAGCTACATTTTCCTCGAGTAACGTAGGCTTATATTTTATTTAGAAAATTATTAAAGATCCTTACTAAAAATCCAATAATGTAACACGAGCCATTATAACCATTCGAAGAGCCATGCCGGAGCGGGCTGCTAGTCAGTAATAAATGTATTAGCAAAGAATTAAGCTAAAAAATTAAGAAAATGTTTATCTTCCCATAATTTTGCATAATCTTTTGTTTAAATCCTTTGTATCATAATTGTGTCAAACAGACTTGTTCAAATATTCTGTGGGAGATGCCATCGGTGCTGAATCACAGTTCCATACTAGTTCAGCACTAATGGTTCAAACTAAATATGTATCTTATATGTTTTAGGCTAGTACAGATATTAAAGATAAAGAATAAAGATGACCATATAAGTTTTTGATCCTATGTTCTGTGAAGATGACGATGAATTGTGTGAATGAGGTTATGAAAGAATAGGCTGTGTAAGTGGAAATGACGCGTGATTGACTGATGTCGAAAGGAAAGATTATGTCACAGAAAAAGTATTTGTATAATTAAGTTGTTGTTGTTACAATAAATAATTTAGTTTTATTTGAATAATACATTTATTTCATTTTTTATCCTATAGATTACCTTATAGCATCACTGGCAAATACTAAATACTGTGGCTGCGTTTTTAGCCATTTATAGGTTTGCTTCCACGTCTGACTTCTATACGGACGTTTCAGAGATCTCATAGGAAGAATCAAAGTTATTTTCCTCTCAAAAATTGCGATCGTCTTTATTCTGATAAGCTTCATTCTGTTTCTAACTGTATCACATTTGCCTTAAGGGCGGAGTTTCATTTTCTTTGAAAACGCGGGTGGTTTTGTATATTCATCACCTCGAAAGAATCCTTTCGCATAATTCTTATTGAAACTCACAAAGTTCATTTGATCATAAAATCTTTGATAATTCGTTGATACTACATCTTTCATTTTAATGGTATAACATAAACATGCCACTTTACATTCCCACTGCTGGATTTAGTCCTTCTCTCAAGAGGATAGAGATGTAGACCATAATTCACCACGCGGACCAAGTGCGGTTTGGCGGATGACACACGTTGCTTCCTCACGATGTTTTCCATCACCGTAAAGCGAGTGCAAATCCACACAACTTGAAAAACAAGTCATTGGTCTACGGCCGGGGTCGAACCAGGAGCCGTCTAATTAAAAAACCTGACGTACTTTCCACCGAACTACACTTGCTATTTAATGTTATGCATTGAAATATACGAGTATAAGTTTCACACTACAAAATATGGCCAACATATTCAGTTGCAATCTACTAATATATATTCGTGTAAAACATTCTAATTACCATCATCATTGACAATGTCAAGTTTTAGATAAAAATACGGCTAATTTAAACAAAGGAAAGATAATATCATAGTAAAATGTCAGTTTAGACACGACCATTTTTATATTGATACTCTTCTAAAAATATTATCTTCTGTGGCGTTCATGGGAAATTCAAAATGCAGATCATGACAAGTAGATAAAGTTTAAAATATAGTGTATTTTTATTTAAACAAAAACTTTTGTCATGACAACGGTATATTATAATTTACAAACTCTGTAATGTAATATGCATAATGTAATTTACAAACTCTTTACTTACAAGTAGATAGAAATAGCACGAAGAAGAAAAAAGGAAATTAAGCAATGTACAATTTAAATAAAGCTGTTTCAAATAAGATTATTATTTTTATGCCACTATATTACCTTGTACTTGAATGAATATGAAAAGCGCTGAATATGATAATATTTTTAAAAGATAATCGATGGAAAAATAAGCGTGACAAAACGGCCATTCAACTCTTATTATCAGTTCAAATTAAAATAAATAAGCCGTATATTTATCTAATACAATTAAACCCACAAAGTAATTGATAAAATAAAATATACTTAACACAACTTTCTATACTGATGAATAAAATAAAATATAAGATAATGTGGTTTGCTGCGACTTTAAAATAATAACAACAAAGATCAAATTTACTCGTAAAGTTTTTTTTTTACTAAAGAAGATTTACGTCCTTGATATTTTAGAAGCTATTTAACATACGACGACCTCTTTGGCGTGATAGTTACTAAGCCGGACTGCCTACCGGAGGGTCCCGGGTTCTATTTCTCGCCACGGCCAACATCTTTGTGATGAACTAAATTTGTTGACTTGGTGTTAAATATGTATCAATATATAATATATACATAAATATATGTATATGTCAGTTGTGTTAGCAACCATTCCTAATACACATTAGAAATGGCTAATCAGCAATGTGTAAAAGAAAAAACAATATCGAATTTGGGGATATTTTCCGTCTGCCTCCGATGTTAGGTCTAACTCTATTAGGCCACGCCCATATTTAGTTGACGTTTGAAGTTTAGTGATACGAGTAGAAAACACGAAATTGAGCACGCGGCTTCACACTTGTGTTAACAATCATACACTATAAACGAAAAAAAAAATATTAGCACTCTGCGGCTTCTCTCGGCTGGCTTGGAAGTAAGACAATAACAATTAGTTTCTTCAAATATATCGTCGTGCTAACGTGAACGTTTCAATTACAAACCAAAATTATAAAAAAATGTACCAATTTTTTCGCCGGTGGAAGCAATTTTTGAAGTAAAATAGACAATTATCAAACTTACGTATTAGATATTTTTTTTAATATCGACCTTTTAAAAGATGAGTATATTTACGGCGACTTTGAGTTGCTTAACATCAAGAAAGCCTAGCAAAAGGACTCTGAGAGCTTATCAACGTTCAGTGCCTCCCGTACCAATAGAAGTTAATGCAGTAAATGCTCAAGAAAACCAAGGATATGTAGCGACAGAGGAAAATGAAAGAGAGGCAGAAAATAATAACGCAACAAATGGGGATGAAAAGATCTATACGTATGATGAAGCTATAGATTTGGCAGGTAAGGTGCATATTTTTATTATTTACTAGTATTTATTTTTCGTGCAACCTGCTTATTCTTTTTTTATAATAAATTGTTTACTATGCAGAATTTGGATACAGCTACTTGGAATTTGAACATAATTAATAAATAATGTTTGTTCACTGCATTTAGAGGCAGTAGTGCATTGCGCCTTACTCATTAGGTCAGTCAAGCTGCCTCTACTGTGGGGCTTCCTTCATCTTCTTCGTATGAGCTAAGTGGCCAAGCTCTGGTGTCGAGATTTTTCAAGCTACTTGAAAACCACTGACTTGGTTAAACGACTGTTTGTTTTTAAACTAATAGCCGAGACCTACAATATTGCGCCAAGATAAAAATGCCACTTTTAAAACGACAGTCTTGTGCATGGTCACCCGTCTAAACACCGTCCGAATTGACTTAGCTTCAATGATCGTGTCAGTTAGATAGCCTTGGCTAGTGGGTCGTCTTACGTGGGTCGAAAGACGCGTTATATTGTATGTTTAGCCGTTAGTCTTAGTACAACAATTGTGGCACACATAGCAAGTCTTTTTCTTTTTCTTTTTTAAATTTCATGTTTGAGTCCAATAAAGAATTTTCTTCATATCTATCTATCTCTTTCTGTTCAGGCAATGGCTTCTACAGCATAACACTAATGGTTTCTATGACCATAGTCACTCTATCCATGGGAGTCGATATCTTTGGCTTCTCTGTGATCGTGAATGGAGCCAGCTGTGAATTCAACCTCGGTATCAAAGAGACTAGTATTCTCTTGTCTTCTACTTTTATTGGTAAGTTTTGAGTTATTCGTTCTCTTAAGGTGGTGAACATGGGGAAATTCTAGAATCTTCAGTTTTACCTTTATCCTAGCATAGCATCAGCAGCCCATTATATGTTATTACTACTGGGACTTGGATTCTTTCATGAGGAGAGAGTTATAGGCCATTGATCTCGGTACACAAAAAAACACGAACAACGAAACGGACCAATTCTCTTATCTATTGTGTTATTATTATTTAAATTATTTCTGTGATGAATGCAAAGATTTAATTTTTTTCTACTACTTTTACAACGAAAATTTTAGTTAGTATGCGGTCAGCTTTACGTAACTTGTCTTCATATTTTTGAATAAATTATAATAATTATGGATAACCTTCCATACAGTAACAAAAACAACAAAATGTAAGGCAAAACTCATTTTGTACACGTCGTTTTATGCTGAATTCCAATTATTTCCACCACCATTTTTAATTTTTGGCAGGTTTTAACGGTTTCTAAATTATGGGTACTTCTGTAGCAATACGATAGTAATGTAACGCGGTTTAGCGCTGTAAATATTATACCCGTTAACAATGGCTATTATCATTGGCAGTTGCGACAGTTGCCAGTTAAAAAATATCAGAGCAGACGTCAAGGTCGCCTAGCATTATATCAGATCGTACATCTATGTAACCGAACCGGCTGCCGTTCCCGGCTAGGTTGGTTTAGCCACAGAGAGAGACACTCATTTACGGACGATGCTTAAGGCGCTGCTGTGGGAGTTAAATAGCATATTAAAAAAAAAAGTTTAAAAATGTTATGCTTATGATGTCATAATAGTATGCAACAGTCATATAATGAAGGGTATTAAAACACGAGTGTGAGTTTACTTTTACTCGCTACGCTCGTTTCCTAGTAACGAGTGTTTTAATACCCGTGTTATATACAGTTGCATACACTACTTTATCTTCACTAATGCAATTAATCAAACAACAAGATTAAAAGCTGAAAATAAACAAACAAACATTAAATTCACGCGTACGTGTATTGTCACAGTGAACTTGCTGCCATTAAAATCTAACCAATGAGAGCGAAGCTGCTCGCGCAGGGCCAATCAGGAGCGAGCGAGCGATGTTATAATGAGATTTTACGATATCGATGTGGATATTATACCATCATGTGAAATTGCTTAAAGTGAGTGTTTTGTTGTCTGCGCTATAACAGTAGTTATTATAAGTCAAGTATTGGAAACATAAATAGAATGTTAGAACATTAGTGTAGATAAAGAAATTAAAACAAATTAATTGTTGATTTTATATGGATTTAATTCGTAAACTTTCCGCTGTAGGACGGCTGGCGCTTCGCTCAAATTTGTATGGCGTGGCTGAAATCTGTATAATAGCGCTTCAACTCATCTAATTAAGATGTATGAAGGCCCATAATACTAATGTTGATGCATAACGATTCCAGGACCAATCCTGATGGCTTACCCTTGGGGCTACATATCCGACACTCAGGGAAGAAAAAGGAGTCTCCAAATTTCTCTCTGGTCCAGTTTCCTGATCTCTTCAGCCAGCGCTTTCTCATCAAATTGGATCATATTGGCCGTTCTAAAGCTAATCAGTACTAGCTTGTAAGTATTTATTTCTACCTAAGGCAGTCAAGTATTTCATCAACACGGCGCCTTACCATACGAAACCGCCACACTATGGCTAAAGATAAAAATTAGCCAGTCTGAAACTTTTACTCGTAAATTCGACTCATGCCAATAAGCTTGAGATTTCAGCCAAAAATAGCATCATAACATAGTGGTAGGGCATTTTCTAGTGCACGCCTGGTTAGCAACCACCCTCAAGTTGAAAATCTATTGCAAATCATCTAATGCTGCTCCATATGACTCAACAGGGGTGTAACAGGTGTGCCAGCGACCTAGGGCCGTGTTTCGTTACCGTGGCCTTGGTACGAAACACGGCCCTAGGTCGCTGGCACACCTTGAAATATCAAGGAGCTTGGTTGGCTTGGGTAGGCTGGTTAGAGGGGAATTAACAATATGCCTCTAGCGGGGTGTCAGTGCAGGTCTCATCACCCCCCCTTCAAATAAGAAATTATATCTAACGATCTGTTCCGGCAGCCTCCTGAAGAGCCAGTTATTCCTGATATGTTCCACCTTAGGGCAGAGTGTCGCCAAGTCGTGTGGTTACGCGCCCTGCTAGTCGAATGTTTAGCTGTATAGTGTAAAAAGGAAGCTCATTTAGCTAATTTATTAGCTTGATTTTTTCCTACAGGTCCAGTTGTGGCCAGGCAGCCTCGTATACTCTACTCGGAGAATGTACTACGCGGCGTTATCGTGACTTCTACATATATATCATGATCGCAGCCTTGAGTTTTTGCTTATCAGTTTATGTTGGTAAGTAATTGTAAATAATTGTTTTTTTTTTCGAGACACAATATATTGGATGCTAAAATATTAAATAATGACAAATAATTTTACATCTCAAATTTGTAATTAATGAACACTAAACAAATAACCTCCCCTAAGCATTTCCGGTGCAAAACTTGCAACTCTGCACTAGGAATCTGGAGCAGGAGTCTAAAATAAATTAAATAATGATAACAGGCACATTTAGAGAGACACTATCAATATAAAAAAATAGTCACAAGTCAAATTACATTTAAATTATTTATTAAAATTTACATTATTTTCAGTGATTGGCTTCTTCATTCTGGACATGGAGTTCTCCTATGACCTGGGATTGGTAACCTTCAGTCCATGGAGGCTTCTATCTCTCGCACTTTCCTTCTTTACCGGACTTGGAGCAGCCGCAGTATTCTTTGTCTACGAGAGCCCCAAGTTCCTGCTGAACCTTGGAAGACACGATGAAGCTCTGGATACTTTAGCTGTCATATGGTTTAAGAACGGTGGGAAAAAAGCTTTCCCGGTTAGTATTATTGTATTATCCAGTTTACGTTAGTATTGCATCATTTGCATCAAAAAACAATTGAGACATTGAGATTGTGGTTCGGTGGGAGTATGTCTTTCCAATCTGAAGGTGTCTGGTTCGATCCCAAGCCTACACCAATGACTTTTTAATTTCTATATTATTTTTAAGTTATGTGTATATTTACATTTGCTTGCCGGTGAGGAAACCTTTGACCGATATCTGAAGACATGTGTTATGCGCCAACCGGCACATGGCTACCAGGAGAGAGATATCTATTTGCTGTCTTTTTTTCTTCTACTTAAGTATTTTTATTGAATTCTTCTTGTTCAAATTATTAAATTAAATTTTCTTCAATTTCATTAAGTCCGATTTAAGTAAAGTGTTTGCTGTATTTAAAACTTTTAATTTATTTTGTATATCATTATTTATTTATATTTACATATTAGTTACCTTCGTTTCTTTTTTTGTATTCTCTTATGCTAAAGAATTATTTTATTGCAAAGCTAATTTTCTTGTAAATGTTTTGACGTGACAACGTCTTAAATTAGGTTGCGGCTGGGAGTCACTTATGAAAAAGTGTAACGCCCGGTAACGTTACGATGAGTCACCGAACGAGAGAGAGGCCAGCCGAATGCCTTGCGTCTCTCTCCCACTCAACTATGATCGGTCTGCCGCGCGCGCAGCACGCGGCAGACGTTGTCACGTAAAATCTTCGCCCGTAAAACCGACTTTACAGGCAACCATTTTTAAAAATATCCAATAATTAGTCTCAATTGAATAGTACTTAGGCAGTTAAAACAACCAGAATATGTCTAGTAAAATTACCAATTCATTTTTAGGTGACAAAGCTAATCTTGAATGAGGAAGGGAACGTTGTATCAAGAAATATCAGCTTTTGGAAGTCTCTGTGGGAACAACTGATACCGATCTTTAAGCCACCGTTGCTTTGGAGATCACTTCAGCTTTATTTCTTAACTGCTGTTGTTTATAGCACGTAAGTACTGCAAAATCTCGTCCTTGTCATTAACCCCTGACGCAAAATATCTTCTTTGTCATTAACCCCTGACGCAAATTCCCTCCTTGGTCAGTAACCCCTGACTCAAAAAGGCGTAGTGTTATAGGTTTGTCTATTTATTTGTGTGCGTGTATCTGTGGCTACGTAGATTCAAAATAAACTGACTTTTTTGGTTGCGCTTGACCACAAGTCAACTGATGTTAAAGTGATATTGTGGTCTAGGGTAGAGTTTAGTTTATTTGGTTAGTTAAGTGTGTTCTTAGCTAGGTGTGATGAAAATAGATGAAATATGGCCGCAATCACAAAATGGGTAATGACATATTTTTTCATTATGGGTATAGAGCTAGGACCTACGACGGCCAGACCTTCCGTATTTTATAAAAGCTGAAAGTTTCTCTAAAATGCCTCCAACACCGGTATGAACAACTCGTCATTATACAGTTTCGATTGTGGTTACTTGGGTAGTAAACTAAAGGTATATTAATCTTAAATTCCTTAAAGTGTAAAGTTTTTTTTCAAGAATATCCTTAGGATGCACGACATTCATTACCGGACACTTTTCACACTTACTACCCTACCAGACACCCCTAAACTTAAATGAAGAAAAAAGCTTTTATAAAATAAATAATAATAATTAAAAAATAATAATAAAAAACCGTAATTTTATCAAATTAGTATATTGTCATCGGTCTTCAATAAACCTACAAAGTTTGAACGAAATCTGGCCGTTTAAAGTGAGTCAAAATCGCGCCCAAAGAAGTCGACAAACAAACATACAAGTGAAGCTAATAGAAAGCGTGTAATAACGAAGGTCTGGCCGTCGTTGGCTCTTGGGCTTGTATCAAATGTAAGGACTAGATTAGTAGAATGCTTACACTATGATGAATTTACAAACTACCTATGTTTTGATTTATATGGTGTCTTATTTGTTATATAATAATTTCAGTAACAACAGTTACTTCATTTGGCTACCGTATTTGGCCGAACAGTTTATCAAGAATATCGGCTCGAACAGAACCAGTGAAGCGTACCTCTGCAGTATGATCGCATCTTCAAATCAAACCAGTCATTCCAATGAGGTATAGTGTTATTTTATGTTAAAATGCGAGTGTGGCTCGGTGGTAAAACGTCTGCTTTTCAATCAGAGGGCCCTTTGCGAGTGCAAAAGACCGGTGAAGGAAAACATCGTGAGGAAACCTATAGCTCTCTCCTAGTGAAAGAAGTTCCCGGTCGGTCTGGTTGTTATATGTATAAAGTATTTATGTATGTATATGTAGTATATCAGTTGTGGTTACAACCGTCATACAAACTAGAAATGGTTTAGTATGGAGCTAACCAGCCATGTGTGAAATGTGTCCTAACAATAAATAAAACCTTGTTCTAGGGGTCCTGTTCTACTGAAATAGACATATCTCTAGTGTGGTTCAGTCTGGTGCAAGGATTCTCCTTTGTCCTGATGATTGTTGCCATTGGCAAGATAGCGCATCGTAAGAAGCTCCTCATCATTTGCATCTTGCTTGCCTCTGCTTTGTCAGGGTTGGGAGCTGTGCTGATTGAGAACACGACCGTTGGTTTCCTGATGCTGTTGGGTCTTTTTTTGAACGAACTTACTATTGGGATGATTTACTCATACTTTGTGGATCTCTACCCTACTTCCTTTCGGTAAGTGTTACGTGTTGTCATCATCATCATCATCTTTTTCACCTTTCTATCTATTAGTGCTAAGCATAGGTCTCCCTTCTTGTTTACGTGTTGTAAGTTTGTACAATCCGATTAAAATGCTATGCTACCTGGAACGTGACGCTACTAGGTATATTTTCGCAAACGTTGGACTAAGTCGCATAGCATTTGAGCAGCGTTTACATTATTATTTTATCTGTGTGTACTTGCATGTGTTTTGTGTGTGCAGCGGCATGGCGGGGTGTCTATGCACTATGGTAGCCCGAATCAGTGCGCTGTCCGGGGTCAAGCTTCTTGGTGCATTGCTCGAGGGGCACTGCACTCACTCGTTTTACATTAGCAGTGCCCTGATATTGTGTAAGTTTCTTAAATACATTTTGATTTTAGTTTTAAAAATTTATATTGGTCCGTGCCCAAAAGTTACTTCTTCTCCATCTTATACCATTAGGTAGGGTCGACTTCTCTTCTATAAGACGTCATTTTTTACGCTTGCGTGGTCAACCACAACTCACGTGATGTTAGGTGACATTGCAGTCTAAGATGAAGCACGCTTTGCCTAGAAGAAACCGGTTCACTCTCGCCTTGAAGTTATCTCCACACCCACTCCTTTCCTTTAAACCCTCTCTCATGTCCTCATTCACACACTCCATCCATGTCTTCGTCCTAAATCCTACTGATATAATAAATGTGAATATTTGTGTGTAAGTGTGTATGTTTGTTACTTCTTCACGCTCAAATGTCTGATTCGATTTGCATGAAGTTAGATATTGATATAGCTTAGATCCTGAATTAATACATAGGCCTATTTTTATCCCGGATTAACCTCTTTGATCCCTGATGAATGCGGGTAACACCGCGGGGCGCAGCTAGTAAGTTCTTATTCTGTTTCAGGTGGCGTGTTTGTGGCTCTCTTATTGCCAAGCGATAAGGGCAGGCCCGAAGCTTGATGCGGGATTTTATTTTAACCCGAATCGAAAAGGTGTCATAAGTTTCAAATATCCGTGTTTGTCTGTCTGTCTGTAGCGTCGCTACTCACAATTAGTTTTTATTAGGGTTCCGTACAGAAAAGGTGAAACCGGGACCCTATTACTAAGCCTCCGCTGCCTGTCTCTCTGTCTCCAGGCTGTATCTCAGAAACCGTAATAGCTAGAGAGCTGAAACTTTTACATTGTATTACACTACACCCCAGACTCAAAACAACAATCCAAGTAGTGGAAAAAATACCTTCAATTATTTCCAAACATAAAAAATCACCTTGGAGATCAAAAATATTCATCAAATGAGGAGGTCAAAGCTGCGGTTTCGAAGGCCTTGAAGAAACTTTTTATGACCAGCGTACAGGCGTTGGAAACCAGATGGAAGAAGTGCATAGAATTATGTGGAGATTACGTGGAAAAATAAAATTACTTTTGCTTGTATTTTTTATTGTTTTCTTGCTGAAGCCGCGAAATTGACGGACTGTAAAGTGACATGAATTATATGTAAATGTGTTGTTATTTTTTATTTTATTATTATAGCATTGTACGAAAAATTATAATATCACTAGCTGACCCGGCAAACGTTGTTTTGCCTTAAAAATATATAGTAGCTGATTCTCAGACCTACTAAATACGCATATGAAATTTGGTAAAAATCGGTCAAGCCGTTTCGGAGGAGTACGGTAACTAACATTGTGTCATGGAAATTTTATAATTCTTTATTGGACACATAAATAAAAAAGGCACAGTAAAAAACAATTAACTTAAAAAAAAAACCGCCAATTGTGCCACAATTGGCGGCCTTAGTGCTTAAAGCGATCTCATCCAGGCAACCTTTGGATGGAAAGGAATTTATAAACGACTAAAGAAGGACGTAGTGTACAATAAAGAATAATAAAAAACATACATATAATATTAATAATCTTATCTTAATTTATATAAATCTCGTGCCACATTGTTTGTCCTCAATGGACTCCTAAAACACTTAACCGATTATAATAAAATTCGCATACCATGTGCAGTTCGATCCAACTTGAGAGATAGGACAGTTTAAATCTCAAATTATAGTCGCAATTTTAATTTATTGCTAATTATTTTCTGTTATTATTTGACAGTCACAATTATCTGTTAACTCCAAATGATTCTAACAGATGTCGATACCTTTCGACTGGGTTGAGTAAGTAATCAATAGATGGCACTGCTATGGTAAATCTACGAACGTGTCATATAAGCTACACTATCTATTTTTCATACCCTTAAGTGAGGCAAAACCTAGTTTGCCGGGTCAGCTAGTATTATATATTAGACAACAGTTTAGCTCTGAGAAGAACTTTTGCGTATGTGTAGTTAAAAGAACAAAATCAAAAAAAAAAAACCCGAAAATTATTAGACGTTGCGCATGACCGCTGCGATGGGAGCCAACCTCGCGACTGAGCGGCGCGGGTACCTTACTCATAGATCTAAACACCCCTCCCCCGCACACGCCCTCTTCGCAACGGGCCGTGCAGCAGAAATCGTAATATTTTAATTTCACCATAACTTCAAAACCAAACGTCCAATTTTAATCATTCAAAGACCAAATATTATCAACACAAACTGTTCTTATTGATGAAATAAATTATTTTGATAAGGATTAATAGTGTATTGCTTAAAATCGCTTCGTAAATAAGCCATTATTTCTCGTACAAAGTAAAGGATAAAAAATGGTTATTGTGGGTTATTCCTAAGAGATAAACATATACCACCAGGGACTTTTTTGTAGACCTTTTTAAGTTGTACAATACTGTAGTAAATTGTTTTGATCTATCTTGTAGGATTCAGTCAGCGTTTGCAATGTAAGCGCAAAAAATGTGTTTTTTTTACGACCTCACATTAAAAACCTCAAAAATTGTAGCCTATGTGTTATTCTGATGTATAAACTATAGCCTATGTGTTATTCTGATGTATAAGCTATATTGTGGTAAAATTTCATTCAAATCCATTCAGTAGTTTTTACGTGAAAGAGTAACAAACATACATCCATACATCCATACATCCATACATACAAACTTTCGCCTTTATAATAGTAGTAGGATGACATTGTATGACTAGTTATAATATTAAGATATTGACTAATTCATTAATTGGTTGTTGATGAATATATGTAATATGTAAATTTGACGTGCCTAGTATAACGCAATGTTATAAGGTTAATAAAGTTCTATGATTTCTATGAATTTTCAATCCACCCTCGGAATTTTTAAATAGGTTTTTATTCGATTTTTATAACGATATTTGATAGGCTATCTATACATTCTAGAATACTAAATTGTATCTATTTAATTAAAAAATAAATTATACAATATTATTTAAGGGGGGTCCCATATAACTATAGTATGGAACCCTTTATGCGCGAGTCCAACTCGCACTTGGCAAATTTTCGTAAGTCATATTTATTAGTCGGGTGGTATTTATTACAATGATTTAAAAATTAAACCTAAATAATAAATATTAAAATATGCCTAAGTCTCGCTGGATCGCCAACTTAAGTAGTTTAAAACACAAACACGTAATAGGAGACAACAACTGAAAAGTTATTTAGAAGACCCGGACCGAATCTAACGGAATGGTATATCTACGACACTAGTGGCATTGCCGCGTTGTATACATTTGATATGATGTCGACGTTTGTAATGCGTTGAAACCCGTTGGACATATCAAACGTTATATTCAACGTTTTTGAAGTGTGATCGTTTGTTCGTGCAAATACGAGTATATTAGACGCCTTACGATAAAAGTTTACAAAGTACTTCATTTAAGTTTCATTTCTGGTGTCATCCCAAAGCCCTAAGTAATGCGAGTCTGAAACATTTAACTTCTATTTGTAATCGTCCTTTAAAATTATTTAGGAATGAGAGCAAAAAAAAAAATCATTACAGTAAGAGACCTTACCTGATCTCCATAGAAGACCTAAAAACTTTCATAGAAAAGCCATAGTCTTCCTCACCATGCTATAAAATGGAATTCTCAGAGTTCAGTACGTCCCGCAATTGTCGAAAGTCTCGTCCATTATAATGATATACAAAGCAAGAAAACCGCGTTATAAAGTTAGCCTGCTGCCAACCATGTCTAAATACTGGAAAAAATCTTGCTACACAGATTTGCACCAATCCTCGAAGATATGAAAATAATCCCTGATCATCAGTTTGGTTTTAGACAGCAGCATTCTGCCATAGTACAAGTACACATGGTCTACGGACACATAAAAGTGGCTCTAGAACACAAGGAGTACTGTTCAGCAGCTTGACTCGATATACAGCAAGCATTTGATAAAGTCTGCCACAGAGGACTTTAATGCAAAATAAAATCCTACTTACCACATAGCTTCTTCCTTCTCCTGCAGTCATATCTCTCTGACCGTTTGATTCAAGTGCAGGAAATTAATACTAGATCCCAGTTCTATGAAATTAAAGCTGGCGTTCCGCAGGGATCTGCCCTGGGACCAGTGCTCTATACAATCTTCACGGCATATCTGCCCCAAGTCAACAACGTAGTAACTGCTACATTTGCCGATGATACTGCCATACTTACCAACAACTCAAACCCAACAGAGGCGACCGCCAACTGACAGAGAGGTTTGGAAGAAATAACTGAGTGGTTAAACAATGTCACTTACCATCAGGTGAATTATGGTCAAGCGCTGACCTACATAGAGCAAAAAAAAATGAAAGGTGACAGTCCAGGTGACTTTTACATTGAGAAAAGGCAACTGTCGTCTTCCTATTAACTTGAAGGACCACACTGCTTCATAAAAACAAGGTAAAATATTTGGGCATGCACTTAGATTGGCGGCTGACATGGAAAGACCATCTGAAAGAGACGAGCAAGAAATTAGATACCAGGCTTATTCTTGGCTGTTTGGCCGAAACAGCAAATTGTCTAATGACAATAAACTCCTTATCTACAAAAGCGTGCTTAAACTTGTCTGGACGTACGGTATACCACTGTGGGGAACTGCCTCAAAATCAAACATTACCATGCTTCAAAGAATGCAAAATACCATACTCAAAACAACCAGCGGAGTTTCGTGGTATTCAACGAACCACGGTCCACAAGAACCTACAAGTGAAGGCTCTGGTTGAAGAAATTGAGAATACTTAAAGTACCCCAGACTAGTTAGACATTCAAACATACTCGCTGCTAAACTGCGGGTCCATCAGTACACACTGAGACTGATAATTTTTGAAAAATTGTTGTTTTGTAATATAAAATGTTGTGCTTCTAAAAGTATTAAATGATTAAAAATATTGTACTAACTGAACTCGGAACCTTAAGGCTGTCCTGATTAAAATTTTTGTATTACAAAAGGCCGCTACTTGTACTAATTAACACTGAATATTCAATGTTTCAAAACTTATTATTTTTTAAAGAGAACCGACGGAATAATAAGCGTGACAAAACGGACATTCGACTCTTATTATCTGTTCAAATTTAAATAAATAAGTCGTATATTTATCTAATACAATTAAGCCCACAAGGTAATTGCTAGAATAAAATATACTTAACACAACTTTCTAGAATACATAAATAATAAGCAACCATACATAATCCAAACCAGAAATGTCTAATCAGCCATGTAAAAGAAAAAAAATATATCAAATTCGGGAATGTTTTCGTACGCCTAACCTGATGTTTGTGGTCTAACTAAACGGTTAGGCCAAGCCCATATTTTGTTAGACGTTTGAAGTTCGGTGATACGAGTTAAAAATACGTTTTTGTTAACACTTTTGTTAACCAGCATACACTATAATAAAAAAAGAATGAGCACTCTGCGGCCTCTCTCGGTAGGCCTGGAAGTTAAGAAATAACTATTGGTATCTCAAATACATCGGCGTGCTAACGTGAACGTTTCAACTACAAACCATAATATAAAAATATGGACCAATATTTTCTCGGGAAGCACATTTCGAAATATTGAGTTATAGATTTTTTTTTAAATTGATACCTTATATAATGAGTATAATTACGGCAACCTTGAGTCGCTTAACATTGAGAAAGCCTAGCAAATGGGCGCTGAGAGCTTATCAACGTTCAGTGACTCCCGTACCAATAGAAGTTAATGCAGTAAATGCTCAAGAAAACCAAGGATATGTAGCGACAGAGGAAAATGAAAGAGAGGCAGAAAATAATTACACAACAAGTGGGGATGAAAAAATCTATACGTATGATGAAGCTATAGATTTGGCAGGTAAGGTGCATATTTTTATTATTTACTCTTTTTTATTCAACCTATTCTATTTTATAATAAATAGTTCATTGTATAGAATTTGGATGCAGCTACTTTGTACATCATTCTAAAACATGTAATGTTTGTTTACTGCATCTAGAGGCAGTAGTGCACTGTGCCTTACACACAAAGTCAGTCGAGCTGCCTCAACTGTGGGGCTTTCTTTATCTTCTTTGTATGATCTAAGTGGCCAAGCTCTGGTTTCGAGAGTTTCAAGCTGATTGAAAGCTTGTGACTTGGCTTAACGACTGTCTGTTCTAAAACTAATAGCTGAGACCTACAATTACCCAAATAAAAATGCCACAAAACGACAGTCTTTTGAATGTTTACCCATCCAAACACCGTCCGGATTGACTTGGCATCAATGATCGTGCCGTTAGATGGCCTTGGCTAGAAGGTGGTCCTACGTAGGTCGAAAGACACGTTATATTGTAGGTCTAGCCGTTAGTCTTAGTACAACAATAGTGACACACATATTTTTAAGCCTCTTCTTTTCTTTTTTAAATTTCATGTTTAAGTCCAATAAAAAAAAATCTTCATATCTATCTATCTCTTTCTGTTCAGGCAATGGCTTCTACAGCATAACACTAATGGTTACTATGACCATAGTCTCTCTATCCATGGGAGTCGATATGTTTGGCATCTCTGTGATCGTGAATGGAGCCAGCTGTGAATTCAACCTCGGTATCAAAGAGACTAGTATTCTCTTGTCTTCTACTTTTATTGGTAAGTTTTGAGTTCTTCGTTCTCTTAAGGTGGTGACATGGGGAAATTCTAGAATCTTCAGTTTTATCGATATCCTACTATACTTACTTAAGTTTATAACCAAAAGGGATTAATATATAAGTTATTATGATGGTGGTTTCATAGCTTAGAGCTATTTATTTCATATTTTGCAGGCGCAATATCGTAAAATCTCAATCCTTTTTTTTTTTAAATAGGTGTTTTAAAATTTAAAAATACTGTACTTCGAAGAAACGAAAACAAATCTTACTTATGTATAGGTTAAACATTATAATATCTAGAATTGTTAGCTCATAATTTCCATTTTGTTAATAGTCGATTTTATTGTGAGTTTATTTTGTGAAAGACCTACTACGCTCCAGGCGCTTCGTTTAAATATGTATGACGCAGTTGGTCTCGGCACACAAAAGAACACGAACAGCGAAACGGACCAATTCATACATATATTGTGTTACTATTATTTAAATTATTTCTGTAATGAATGCAAAAATTTTATTTTTTCTACTTCCCTGCTTCTACAACAAAAATATTAGTAAGTATGCGGGCAGCTTTACGTAACTTGTCTTCATATTTTTGAATAGTTTATAATAATTCTGAATAACTTATAACCTATAACAATAATACAGTAACAAAAACAAAAAAAATATAAAGCAAGACTCATTTACTACACGTCGTTTATGCTATATTTCAATTATTTACACCATCATTTAATTTTTTGGCAGGTTTAAACGGTTTTCAAATTATGGGTACGTCTGTAGCGACACGATAGTAATGTAACGCGGCTTAGCGCTGTAAATATTATACCTGTTAACAATGGCTATTATCAATGGCAGTTGCGACAATTGCCAGTATTTAAAAATACCAGAGTTGATGACAAGGTCGCCTAGCATTATATCGGATTGTACATCTATGTAACCGAACCGGCTGCCGTTCCCGGCTAGGGTGCCACCAGCAAAGACACTCATTTATTAAATAGCATATTAAAAAATCGTTTATATCCTGCGTATATGAAAGGACTAGGGTTTTTCAGTTTTAATAATATCTTTGATTCAGTATTATGAATGGTTAGAGTCCCAAAACTCGCAAAATACGCTCAATAATACGAGTACGCTTCGCTCAAATTTGTATGGCGCGGCTGAAATCTATATAATAGCGCTTCAACTCATCTGATTAAGATGTATGAAGGCCCACGATAATAATGTTGATGCATAACGATTCCAGGACCAATCCTGATGGCTTACCCTTGGGGCTACATATCCGACACTCAGGGAAGAAGAAGGAGTCTCCTCATTTCTCTCTGGTCCAGTTTCCTGATCTCTTCTGCAAGCGCTTTCTCATCAAATTGGATCATATTGGCCGTTCTAAAGCTAATCAGTACTAGCTTGTAAGTGTTTTTTTCTGCTTAAGGCAGTCAGGAATTCCACCAACGCGACGCCCTACCATACGAAACCACCACACTATGGCTAAAGATTAATATTAGCCAGTCTGAAACTACTAACTACTACTTGTAAGTTCGATTCCTACCAATAAGCTTAAGATTTCAGCCAAAAATAGCATCATAACATAGTGGTGGGGCATTTTCTAGTGCTTGCCTGGTTAGCAACCACCCTCAAGTTGAAAAATCTGTTGCAAATCATCTAATGCTGTCCCCATATGACTCAACAAGTGTGGAACAGGTATGCCAGCGACCTAGGGCCGTGTTATGTTATTTCAAGGAGCTGGGTTGGCTTGGGTAGGCTGGTAAGAGAGGAATACACAATATGCCTCTAGCGGGGTGTCGGTGCAGGTCTAATCACCCCCACTTCAAATAAGAAATTATAATCTAACGATCTGTTCCGGCAGCCTCCTGAAGAGCCAGTTATTCCAGATATGTTCCACCTAAGGGCAGAGTGTCGCTAAGTCGTGTGGTTACGTGCCCTGCTAGTCGAATGTTTAGCTGTAAAGTATAAAAATGAAGCTCATTTAGCCAATTTATTAGCTTGATTTTTTTCTACAGGTCCAGTTGTGGCCAGGCAGCCTCGTTCACTCTACTCGGAGAATGTACTATGCGGCGTCATCGTGACTTCTACATTTTTATCATGATCGCAGCCTTGGATTTTTGCTTAGCAATTTATATTGGTAAGTATTTAAATAAATAAATAAAATTCAAGTTTTTTATTTGAGGCACAATATAACCCATAAGATACTCAATTAAATAATGACAAATAATTTTACATCTCAATTTTTTTATAAATGAAACTAAAGAAATAACTAAAGCACCTTTGCAACGAAATTGTTTAGGAGCGGCCTAAACATTTTCGTTGCAAAGGTGCTCATCAGACTAACTGCGTTTCCGCGCTGAGTGGCAATTGCAATCCTCTGCACCAGGAATCTGGAGCAGGAGTCTAAAATAAATTTAATAATAATAACAGGCACATGTGAAGGGTCACCGGTGAATATAAAAAAGTAGTCACAATGTCGTTGTCGAAAAGACGCAAATCTTGAACTAATCGATGCAACAAAATTGGGGACTCCCAAGCGGGGATCCCTAAAGTCAGGGGTTCATTTATTTAAATACTTACCAACATAGAAAAAAAAGAGCCGAGAAACTTCCATATTCACTCAGTACAGCTAGCCATGTGACTAGCAGGGCGCGTAACCACACGACTTAGCGACACTCTGCCCTAAGGTGCCGGAACAGATCGATAGATTATTATTATTATTATTAAAAGCCTGTTTGATCCCACTGTTGGGCAAAGGCCTCCCTACCCTCTTTCCACTTGTCCCTATCTAGCGCTATTGTGGACCAATCCTCTAGGTGTTTGTCGAGCTCGTCCCTCCATCGCTTTTTTGGTCTGCCGCGTGGTCTTGTATTGGCCGGCCTCCATTCCGTAGCAAGTTTTGCCCACAGATCGTCCGGCATGCGGCAGACGTGACCAGCCCAATCGATAGATTATAATTTCTAATTTGAAGTGGGGGTGATGAGACCTACACTGACATCACATTATTGTGTAGTTTATATGTAATTTAGTTTTAATCCTGTTACTAGCTGACCCGGCAAACGTGGTATTGCCTAAATAGAGTTAAAAAAATTAAATTGATCAGTTATCGAGCGGGATGACAAATGATTAAATTAATTGAATGGCCATAAAAATTGGGGTTGGTGATAAACAAGTAAAATTGTAGGGTTGTCACATTAAGAAAAAAATAAAATTAAAAAAGGATAACAACCCTTATCACTTACGGGTATGGAAAATAGATATAGTCTGGCAAACGAAACATGAGACTCGATTTTTTTGCAAACTTTTTATATGGCAATGCTATAATAATGGCAACGTCAATATCCAAAACAAGATGGCGTGTTGTTATGATTTAGTTAAACACTAATTACTCAGCGAAATATGAAAAATATCATCAAAAGTGGAGTTCGGGAGTTGTTGTTCCACATGATCTCAAAGTATCATAAAAAACAACAAGAAAAAGAATTGAAATTCGGCGTAATTTCAACGAAAACAAGATTGTTTACATGTGGTGTTTGATTTCGTAGGTTAGTATGACGCTACTAAGTTGATACTTTGTTTTAATTCGTATTTACTATATATCTTTTTGCATAAAGTTATCTATTTCAAAATTATCTATTATAAAATTATCTATTTTGATTCACATTCTTTTATCATTAGTCAAAACCTTCCCACCTTCCTAATAATGCATTTTGGTTATTTATCATACCATAAAATGTTACATTGTAATTTTAACACAATTTTTTCTTTAACAGGTTTTTCTTAATTTGGATTCTGCCATTGAGCTGATATGAAGTTTGGGTAAACGCAAAATGTTAAGTGAAAATATTGCCTTGTCTGTCTTGCGGTGTTGAATCAGACAAAGTGATTAAAGAGACATTTGGAACCATAACTCCAGAGAAGTGGATGAATAATATGACTGATAATGTTATATACATTGAAAATGAATATGAAAATAAGATCGGGACAGGATCACCGAAAATAATTTGGAAAGTTTCATTATAGTAGGAAACTAATAAATATAAATAAATAAAACTGTGATTCTAGTGACACTGGTGAATCTTTTCAAATTTAAGTCTTAGATTCACATTTTAATTATGACAGTGAATAAAACATTATAGAATACTGCTTTTTTTATTCAGATTGATTGAACAATTTCTAAAGTATTACTTCCTAAAGTACTTAAAGCATTTTTATTCAGACGAAATAAAATAAATAATTTCAAAGTATCAAATTAGTTTATTCCAGGTATTTCATATTAGTTTTGGGGTTGCTATACTCAGATTTTTTAAATTTGCCGCTCTTTTCCAGGGTCATGTTTCGTTGGCCAGACTATAGTAGTCGATCCTCAGACCTACTGAATATGAAATACAAAATTTTGTAATAATCGATCAAGCCGTTACGAAGGAGTACGGTAACTAACATTGTGACATGGAAAGTTTATATATTAGATTAGTAGATATATTTGGTCAATATATTATTATAACTTAGGAATAATAAAGGGAAATTACATTAAAATTATTTATTTAATATTCAAATTTACATTATTTTCAGTGATTGGCTACTTCATTCTGGACATGGAGTTCTCCTATGACCTGGGATTGGTAACCTTCAGTCCATGGAGGCTTCTGTCCCTCGCACTTTCCTTCTTTACCGGACTTGGAGCAGCCGCAGTATTCTTTGTCTACGAGAGCCCCAAGTTCCTGCTGAACCTTGGAAGACACGATGAAGCCTTGGATACTTTAGCTGTAATCTGGTTTAAGAACGGTGGGAAAAAAGCTTTCCCGGTCAGTATTATAGTTCCAATTAACGTAACATCATTTGCATCAAAAACATAAAAGATGTAGTTCGGTTGGGGAATGTCTGCTCTTCAATCTGCGGTCTTTGGTTCGATCCCAGCCCAATGACTTGGTTTTTTTTAAGTTCTGTATTATTTTTAAGTTATGTGTGGATTTACACTTGCTTTGCGGTGAGGAAATCTTTAAACAATTCAAAAGTCGTCATCCGCCAACCGACACGTGGCTACAAGGAGAAAGATATCTATTTCCTACCTGTTTACTCTTTTATTTATTTATTATCATTGAATTCCTCTTGTTCGTAGACATAAATTAAATTTTCTTCAATTTTAATGTCTGAACTTTTAGTTCGATTAAGTAAAGCATTTTCTTTGCTGTATTTATAACTTTTTCATTTTTGGTTTTGTATATAATTATTTTATATCTTTATATATAAGTTATCTTTCTGTTTTTGTATTCTCCTTGTTCAAGGTTAAATTTCTTGTAAGTGCTATAATAATATCAAATAATTGATCTCAATGTAACAGTAGGTAACTAGGCACTTATAAAAACCAGAATATGTCTAGTAAAATTACCAATTCGTTTAAAGGTGACAAAACTAATCTTGAATGAGGAAGGCAACGTTGTATCAAGAAACATCAGCTTTTGGAAGTCTCTGTGGGAACAACTGATACCGATCTTTAAGCCACCGTTGCTTTGGAGATCACTTCAGCTTTACTTCTTAACTGCTGTTGTTTATAGCACGTAAGTACTGCAAAATCTCTTCTTTGTCATTAGCCCCTGACGCAAAATCTCTTCTTTGTCACTAACCCCTTACTCAAAAAGACGTAGTGTTATTGGTTTGTCTGTCTATGTCTGTGCGTGTGTCTGTGACTACGTAGATTCTAAATGAGAGAACTGACTTTGATTGTTTTTTGTATTTTTTGGTTGCGTTTGACCACAAATCAACTGATGTTAAGTGATATTGCGGTCTAGGGTAGAGTTTGTTTTGTTAGTTGATTGTATTCTTAGCTAGGTTTGTAAAAAGAGATGCAAGATGGCCGCAAAAGCAACGGAAAATAGGGTAAGACATATTTTTTCATAATGGGTAAAAAGCGAAGGTCTGGTTGTCGTTGGCTCTTGAGCATGTACCAAATGTAGGAACTTGACAAGTAAAATGCTTACACTATGATGATTTTCAAATCCAAGATGTCCGGCACCACAAACTTTGGTCGGCGGTATAAATAAATAAAATGGCCTTTGTTTGCCCAAACGTTTTGTAGAGATCAATATAAATTTTGAAGTAAAAAAAAATTTAATTTTGTTGTAGTATATTTGTATATTCAGTTTCAGTTCAGTTTCAAAAATTCTTTATTTATAACTTATACATATTTGGAGGAACAATGTTAGTGTACTTATATCTAACCTAACATATTACATCATAATTGTTGATTATGTTTCGCAAGCTCGTTTGCTCATTTGAAACTTATTACATTCATGTTTAGTACCTAATTCTCAGACAATAAATTGTTTTTAATTTAAAATTATTTGAATTATAGTTTATGTACGCTTTAGTGGTAGCTAATACATTTTTTATAACACTTTTAAATAAACAGTGCCATGCGAGACAATGGCAATATGGAACAACGAAGGTAGGTGAGCCGCGCCGCACTAGCTAGACATTCCGCAGCAAGCAGCGCGAACCATCGCATCGTGTAGGTACTGACGCACACACCCACACGCCGGAGGAGGGGCACGCGGCGCGCGCGCCGAGCCGCCCGATACCGGTTGGTAACACGGGCGAGCGCGGCGCGCGCGTCTGTGCGCCGCGGTCTCCGACGCGCGAGTGAAGCGGTCAAAGTGACTTTGACTTGACCTTTCATTCATTGCACTCAAGGACTAAGTGATGTGGTAACTTGTAAGTTTTATAAGTGTCGATAAATGACAAGTCTTTCTTACGAGTTTTGCAGAGATTTTTTATGAGTTTATTTTTGTTTTGGGAGTTAGTGTGTAGATAGAATTTTTTTGCCAGTTTGTAGATATAGTTATCGATAAATGGGAGGTGAATTTTTATATGCAACTTTTTAAGGTTAGTGCGATAAGGAGTATTATATGCTAGTTTTAAAGCTTTGTTTTGGACGGTTTGTAGCTTGTTTATGTTTGTGCGACACGTACTGCTCCACACCGGACACGCATAGGTGAGACAGGGCCGAACTAGGGTGCAGTATACTCGTAGCTTAGTGTGAGGACTTAGTTTAGCTCTACGATTTAATATCGGGGATAGTGCATTTAATGTTTTATGGCCTGTAAGGATAAGCCTAGACGTATTTACACTCCAATTAAGTTTACTATCAAGTATTGTGCCAAGATACTTGACAGATCGGCTCCAGGGAATGACAATGTTGTCAACCTTTAATTTACGTGTAGGTAAAGAACGCTTCCTAGTAAATAAAATGGCTTCAGTCTTGGAGGCGTTAATTTTTAGTTTCCATCTATTGTAATAGTTGAGGAGAAGATCAATTGATAGTTGGAGACGGCTGATAATTAAGTCCATATCCGCAGAGCTTGTGTAACTCGCAGTATCATCTGCAAAGCATGCTAGACTGGTCCTGGTTTGAATGGGGATGTCATTAATAAACAGCAAAAATAGGTACGGGCCAAGGATAGACCCTTGTGGTACACCTGCTGGGACAGGCGTAGGAGATGATAAGCTGTTTTTGACCTGAACTAGGAATTTACGGCCAGATAAGTAAGATTTAATAATTTTGATTAATGATAATGGTATTTCAAGTAATATTAATTTATGAAGCAACGCATGGTGCCAGACGCTGTGAAACGCTTTCTCTATGTCAAGTAAAAACATGCCTGTTGACTGTTTTAAATTTAGACCGGTTGACACCGCCTCCGCTACCCTTGCGAGCTGTTGAACAGTGGAATGCCCTTGTCGGAATCCAAACTGTTCGTCTATTAGACGATTGAATGAGGCTAACCGTAAACGATTATAGATAATCTTTTCAAATATTTTTCCCAGGCATGGCAACAGACTAATGGGACGGTACGAGACAGGGTCAGATGGATCCTTGCCTGTTTTATGAATGGCTATGACTTTTGCTATTTTCCATAGTGGTGGAAAAAACTGAAGCATCAAGCACGCATTAAATATTTTTGTTAATAAGATGATAAATTTATGGGGAGCATTTTTTATTAAGTTGTTTGAAATTAAGTCAAGACCAGGAGCTTTTCGACATTTTAAAGATTTTATACAGTGTTTGATTTCAGCAGGTCTAACTAACAAGGGTTTATCTATAGGCGAGAGAATTTCAAGTGATGAAATGGATCGTTCGACTTTTAAGCTTTCTTCACTAGGCCAATCATTCGTGAGCTTCATGTTACCTAGGAAGCTTTTAGCTAGTACATCGCATTGTTCTCTCGGAGACGTGCTTAGAGAACCGTTTTCAAGCTTAAGAGCAGGAATTGTGTCTGATGCGGGTGAGCGAAATCCTTTTACTAAACGCCAGATGTCTGAGCTAGGATTATCAACCCTGTTTAGTTTTAGGTTCCAAGCTTTATCATTGTGAACTTTAATGGCTTGTTTAATATCTTTTTTAAGCGTGTTGATTTTAGAAAACATTGATTCACGAATAGATTTATCTGTTTCTAGAAGAACATATCTACGCAAGCGATTTTTAGTTTTGATAAGACGCCTGATACGTCTGGGCAAGGTTGATAAGTTCCACGGTGTCAATGATGAGGTGGGTACACACATATCTCTGCATTTTAAAAGGTTTTGCTGTAAGAGATCCAGTTGCCTACTGATTGCATCAGTTGTTGTGAATGTTTGAGATGATAACGAGATACAAGAGTTGAGGAGAGAGCGGAACTTTGGCCAATCTGCCCTAGAATAGTCTAGTTTTATAATAGGTTTTCGACGCAAGTGCATATTAAATTTAGCTAATACAGGAAAGTGATTGGAAGATAAGGCCGGGACGGTTTTAATGAAATCCAGCACGTGAACATTTTTTGATAAGAGCAAGTCAGGAATTGAGGGTTCGTGGCTTGCAACATAATGCACAAGAGTGCAGTTATCAGGGGCGTGGATGACATAATCAGATTGGAGCATGTGGTTGTACAGAGTATTACCTCGTGCATTAGGAGTTCCTGGTGACCAAGCTCGGTGTTTGGAATTCAAGTCACCCATTATCATGACTTTACTGCCAGTTGACAACAACTTGTCAATGTCATCAGTCCTAAGCGGTAAATTGGGGGACTGATAAACAGAGTAGATATTAATTTTGTTTTCAAGGTTAATACCTATTGCTTCAAGATAGTTTGTGTTTGGTGTGCTAATAAGGCTGTGAGCAAGATCCGTGCGAACTAGCATAGCTACACCTTGTCCAACCCCATCACCACGTTTGTCCATACGGTAACACATATAACCGGGTATGTTTAATGTTAATCGTTTAGTTAGTCTTGTCTCATTGAGTGCAATGATATCGGCTTTTAGTTTACTCACCGCTAAATCGGAAAGTTCGCGCTGCTTGCCGTGGACGCCATCGGCATTCCAGTATAAGATACGTAGTTCGCGGCAGCTACACATAGTGTCCGAGGTGGGTCAATATAAGGATAACTTTGTCCATAAAAGTTACGCATTTTTTGAATTCAATTTTTATGGACTGTATAGTGGAAAGAATTTCCAACATTTCAACAGTCTCATAGTCATGCGCAGTTCTTCCATCAGCAACTCCTTGAGACGGAGTTATTTTGGGTAGCTTATCAGTCATGGCAGCTGTAAGATTCTGTGTCACGCTGGAGATATTCTTCTGTGCCTGTGGGAGTACGATGTCATGCGTTGAGGGTCTGGATTTACTGGTGTTGAGGCTTGCAACTTGGGCCCAGGTTTTCTTGCCGGTTGGAGGTTCACGAATGAGTTTCGCAGATATTGCTTTACGAAGCGTGTCTCGTTTCGACTCAATTCTTTCCAGGTATTTTAGACGTTCATTGCACTGTGAAAAATTTGCTGGGTGCTCCATCTGGCAATTACAACACCGAGCGGGCTCCGTTTTTCCTTTTTTAGGGCATTCCCAGGTTGGGTGAGGCTCGGCGCACTTGAGACATCTAGCTTGGCGATTACAATTCCTTGATGCGTGGCCAAATCCTTGGCATCTATAACACTGGACGCCTGGCCTCTTGTTTGGTTTATACTTTTCTATGACAATCACACAGCTAAGTAAATATTTAATCTGTTTGAAACGTGCCATGTTTGTCCCATTCGGCAATTGCACAAGCACCGGGGGGCATTCCGTAGTATGTAACGTTTTCAGCTCCGTTACAGAAGCACCCGCAAACCCCAGGGCTTCAAGTTCAGCTGCCACATTATTTTGCAGGAATTTAGGAAGCCCTTTTATTACTGCTTTTGGGCACTTTTCGTCTCTACGTGTAAAGGTGTGAAAAGAGATTTTTTCCTTCAGTAATCCATCTTTAAGAAGTTGATGATTTTTTGCGGTATAGCATTGAACTCTCACGAGTTTTGCCCCTCGGTACTGTAGGTGGAAATCTTTATTGTACTTCATTACAACATCTCGTATGTTTTGGGAAGTATCGTCACCTTGAAGTTCGATAATGATAGGTGGAGCATCAGCTACCTTCCTCCTGCTGGCATTTTTGTAAGGTTCAGAGGTGGCTTCTTCGTCATCAACCGGAAGTCCAGCAAAACTGTTGTTGGTTGCTGTTCCCACTTTTCTTGAGGCTGTCTGGATGTTTGCTATGAATTTTTTGGCGTTCCGCCATTCATCTGGAGATTTCAGTTCCCCCCCTTTCTTTCTCTTACTTGCAGAGCTGGGGCCTCCATTTTTTGTCAGGAACTGTTCCATAGTACACTAAGGTGATTATCGACCGAACGTCGATAACACCTTAGAACATCACTATTTGGCGCGCAGAGAAGCGACGACGCTCTGGTAGTAAGACGACGCGTGCGAGTGCCGTAGCAGCCGCGCGCAAACTGTATAACTGTGTACAAATATTTGTATATTATTATGTAGTATTCTATTAAATTTTTTTAATGGCATCCAAAGCCGGGTTTAGGCCTCTTCTTTGCAGTAAATATAGTATTTGTTTAATTTCCATCCTACCTACTCGTATGTTTAGATATATAATATAGTACCTTATTTGTTATTTTAATTTCAGTAACAACAGTTACTACATTTGGCTACCGTACCTGGTCGAGCAGTTTATCAAGAATATCGGCTCGAACACAACCAGTGAAGCGTACCTCTGCAGTATGATCGCATCTTCAAATCAAACCAGTCATTCCAATGAGGTATTATAGTGTTATTTAATATAGAATAGTAGTTTATTTATAACCAACATAACAATCATATAAAATAGTGAAGTAAAAGATAACCTAGAAAAGTCCAGGGTAGAGGAAAAAGTGCCCAAAATGCTGGCAGCATTGCCACGTTGGATGGCAATGCTTAGTTTCTGACCGAAATAAAAGCCAGCTTCTGGACACTCGAAACCTCTACCAGCCGCTTGGAAAGTTCTCCGTAAAACTGCAGAGCTGCCGGCCCCCACGGTCCTATCGTCTCTACCGCAAACGGCACAAACATGTACACACGAACAAGTTGTGTATATTTGTGCCGTTTGAGGTTTTCCGCTTTGGCGGCCGCAGCACCAGCCTGAACACATGTGTGAAGAATATGAGACGGAGCCATAGTGTCGACGCATGTTGCATCCCACACTAAAGGCCGCCCAATCTTCCATGGTATGAGTGTCATCCCATCAGGTCTTTTGCCATCGTCACGCATCAACCCACTGGGTTCCAGGACCGATGGAACGTTGACACTAACAAGAGCCCGACGGATTATCTCATTCAGGCTGCCGTGCCGTGGTATACGGCCAGCGTTTCTCAAGCACGACAGACCGTGGTAACCGAACCGATCCACAGCATCACCTCAAACACAATGGTGGGGAACCTGGCACCTATACGAAGGGATACGGCAATGGCGAATGATCGGTTGTCCAAAAGAGTTCCTATATTGCGTGACGGAATTGCACGTAGCCATAATCCCGAGTCCCATCGAGCAGCAGCGAGTAAGCGAGCCCGTTCTGCGTTAGATGTCGAAGAGTTCAACAAAGTCTTATATGCTAAAACGCAGAGAGGTCCGTCCCACTGTCTCTGACAGGAAGGGGATTTTGGCAATGACTCAGTCGGGCAAGCAGCTTCCAGCTTTGCATAGCGGCGGCAGTGAAACTGGTTTCAAAATTACCTAATAAGGGCAACAGAATTTCGTGAACTAAGTTTTGAACGCTAAATGAAGACGATAGAAAAGCAGGTAAAGAAATATCTGAAATTTTCCGAATGCCAAGGCCACCAAACCTAACTGGTATGGAGGCCTGACGCCAGGTCCGGTCGTCGAATGGTATGTTCAGAATTGTCATGAGTACGTCCATTTGGATGCTGTCAAGCTGCTGTGTTAAGGCAGGATGGTTCCAGAGTTGGCAGCATCTTAGAACATACATGAATTTGGGTACGAAAAGGCAGTATTTAATTATAGAATAAGCGACGTGAGTATTAATTTTTTGTAATCGGTCTGAGCATGAACGGAAGTGACTAATTTTTTCATCAACAAAATCAGCTATGGACTCGTCTAGAATGGGAGACCCTATCAAGCGTAGAGATTTTTCTGTTTGTATTTTTATATTTGGAGTAATTTCGTTGAATTTCCTTAATATGGCACTTTGTGAAGAAGTGAAAGGGGATGATGAGCCGAGAATAAAAATTTCACATTTTGAAAAATTGAGTGTCAAACCTATTTTATTGAATCCTGAAATGATTGAATTTATGTCTTCGTACACAGTGCCAATTTGCCCTCCAATGGTCCCATCATCAAGGTACCACACACATTAAATTTTGAATTTAACTGTTTGATAATAGGATGTATTGCCAAACTGAAAAGAGCTAGTTATATTCCCATAGTCGTAGGTATATAAACATATAACCCTGTAGTCTTAAGTATAAGCATATAACCCTGTATGAAAGCTGATGCGGCATAGCGACGATTCATAGAATCCGGCCACCCGGGCTTTGCCGTATCAGCAAACATTTCATTAGAAATAAGACCTAGCATTAAGGACAGTTTAGAATAAAATCTTCGACACTCAACACCTATTTTAAGTAGTTTAATTTTAATTTAGTTTTTAAAAAGATATTAACGCGCTCCCGATTCCTAACTGGCGCAGCCGGTAGGATAATCGGCTGCTGTCATCGCGAGTACCGAGCGTAGAATCCGTGAAAAGTGTACGAGCGTGGCAGCATTGGTGGCTAGCAGCATCGCGTGGAGCCATCCGATTATCCACGAACCAAATAAATGAGTTGGACGTCGGCGATGCGGGGCATGTAAGTGGCACACCCAGAGTAAAATCCTCCGCTTGTTCCACCCATTCCCATCCAATATCTTGTGTTAAAATCACACATTTAGTTTAAGTTTGTGACTGAAACTGCACACATTAAATTAAGGAAAACGTAGCGAAAATTGCTCGTTTTAGTTAAGAAAATTGTGACTGAAACTGCACACATTAAATTAAGGAAAACGTAGCGAAAATTGCGCGTTTTAGTTAAGAAATTGTATTTTTAAGTAATTATAGATTAGGTTAACGTGACTTAAACCGCACATAGTGTTTAGATATTTTTAGTTTTTTTTTTGTTATACTTACTAAGAAAAATGGTTGACAACGCAGCGCAATTAGCACCTCCCCTTCTAAGGGATATGTTAAAACTAATTCCTGAATATGAGGGTGACGCGAATACGTTAACATTGTTCTTAAAAAAGTGCGAGTATGTTATCCAACATTTCCAAGGAAGTAATCAGCGAAATGAGTATCTGATGCAATGCATCACTAGCAAATTAAAAGGGAAGGCCGCCGCGTTAGTCAGTGAGAGGGAAGATTTTTTAAATTACGACAACCTGAGAGAACTACTAATTCAACATTTTGGAGACCCTCGCAGCGAGGAGTCAGTGGCCATCGAATTAGAATCGATGAAGTTAAAATCCGGAGAAACGTACCTAGAATTCTGCGGCCGCATTCAAAACGTAAGGGCCACCCTTTTTGCAAAAATTAACCAAAATTTAATAAATTCAGACGAAGTAAAAAACGCTAAAAGACTAATACATAACAACACAGCCCTTAATGTATTCTTATACAATCTCCCAGAGCATATGGTCAGGGTCATACGTTTGAAAAATCCGAAAAACCTAGAGGACGCCTTAAAACAGGTAATAGAAGAGGTGAATTTCCATGAACAATATCAGATAAAAGCTAAACTCTTAAACAGCCAAAACACAGTAAACCCGAGACCTCCGCCTCAAGCTTCTCCACAATTTAAATTCGGAGTCCCAAATCAAGGTCAGTATAGGCCACAGTTATTTACCTCGCAACCTATACGACATCCGATGCAGTCGGGCTTCAAACCGAACTTCCAAGCTCACCAGTATACTCCGCGACCCCAAGCAGCCCCGTTTGGGTATCGACCTCCGCTACAAATGAATCAAGGTGGGTTTAGACCTCAAGTAGGACAGTTTGGATATAGACCCCAACAGTTTGGCTTCAGACCACAGCCGGGTCAATTCGGGTATCGACCCCCGCAACCTCAAGGCTATCGACCACCACAGCCATTCTCAGGCGACGTGACAATGAGAACTGCACCAGCCCTGCCAAAGGTACCCATTAACGAGATGCAAGTAATGGAAGAAGGTACGTACATGCCTTACGATTATGACACCCCTATATATGACACATACGACGAGCAACAGGCAATCGACGCTAATTATTACACCGAAGCTGGTGCCGAGCAGCCTTGCGAACCGGAAGCGAATCCTGACGAAACGGAAAATCAGGTAAGTGCGGAAAATTTTTGTATGACCATGCCCCCTATATACCCGAGGTAATAGAACTAAACTACGACCGGTCCCGAAAATTACCATATATGAATATTCCCGAAATAAACGGCAAATTTATGATAGATTGTGGTAGCAGTAAATGCTTCATTAGCCCAACTAAAGCCAATCAGTATTACGCAGCTCACAAGTCTTATGAATTGTTTACAGTTAATAGTACGCATGCCTCTAGCACGCATGAAGAAGTAATTAACATCCCACTCTTCTCTGTTTTCAATGTGGACTGCGAACAAAAATTTTATGTCTACGAAGTAGATCCCAAATATGACGGCGTAATTGGATTAGATTTAATGCTTAAACATAACGCTAAAATAGACTTAGAAAACCGAATTTTCGAAACAAAACACTCTTCGATCCCTATCCAACTCGACAGCGACCACGTTTTATATTTAACCGCACGTAGTGAAAACCGTGTGAAACTACCGGTAAACCTTAAAGATGGTAATGCTATCCTAAATTTTACGGAATTCGAGAAAAACGTACGAATGCCGGCAGCCCTGGTTGAATGCAAAAATTACTTCGCCACTACAGTCATTCAAAACGCCTGCGATAACGATATAATAATGAACTTTAAAAAACCTATTACTGTCAAGGCATTTCAACCCAATCAAAATATAATATGCAATATAAACCATACTACCGATTTGACTGAAGTTGAAGTGGACCAACTACTCAAAGAAAACCTAACAAAACTACGATTAGACCACCTGACTTCGGAGGAAAGAAAAGCCATACGAGACTTATGTATAGAGTATAGAGATATATTTTATTGTGAAGATCTCCCGCTCACCTTTACCAACCAGGTGAAACATCATATAAGGACAACCAACGACAACCCTATATACATGAAACCATATAGACAAGCCCCAGCCCTAGCTGAAGAAATTAAAAATCAAGTGGAAAAACTGCTTAAGGACAATGTAATACAGGAATCACACTCTCCATGGAGCGCACCGGTACATTTAGTTCCGAAGAAATTGGATGCTTCCGGCCAGATGAAATATCGAATGGTTGTAGATTACAGGCGGTTGAACGAGATTACAACAGATGACAGATACCCCTTACCAAATATTTGCGACCTTTTTGACAAATTAGGTAAAAGCAATTACTTCACGACTTTAGATCTTGCATCTGGTTACCACCAAATTGAAATAGCTGAGGAAGACAGACAAAAAACCGCGTTTTCTACCCAGAACGGCCATTACGAATTCCTCCGCATGCCATTTGGATTAAAAACGGCCCCGGCAACCTTCCAACGCACCATGGACAACGTCCTTAGAGGACTACAAGGTATACACTGCCTAGTATACTTAGATGATATACTTATATACTCAAACGGACTCCGTGAACATCTGGAGAAACTACGTGCAGTCTTTGACAGACTTAGACAAACCAACCTCAAGGTTCAACTTGACAAGTCAGAGTTCCTCTGCAAGGAAGTACAATATTTAGGACACACCCTTACCAAAAATGGCCTCAGACCGAACAACGACAAAATACAAGTTGTATTAGACTACCCAATTCCTGAAACACAAACCGAAATAAAAAGATTTCTAGGATTTATAGGATACTATCGTAGATTCATTAAAGATTTTTCAAAAATTACCCAACCATTAACCGCTTGTCTAAAGAAAGGTAAAAGCGTAGAAATTACAGAAAAATATAAAGAAGCTTTCCAGAAATGTAAGGAATTGCTGGTTAACGCACCAATACTTCAATATCCAGACATGAACAAACCTTTTATATTGACTACCGATGCGTCCGAAGTAGCAATCGGTGCCGTGCTATCACAAGGCACAATAGGCTCCGACCTACCTATAGCATATGCCAGCCGAACGTTGAGCGACACCGAAAGAAAATATAGCGCTATAGAACGCGAGTTACTAGCGATTATCTGGGCTACAAAACATTTTCGACCATATTTATATGGTAGAAAGTTTGACATTGTCACTGATCATAAACCATTGCTCTGGCTTTATCAGCTAAAGGAACCCGGCAGCAAGTTGACACGCTGGCGACTACGCTTACAAGAGTTTGACTTCGATATAAAACATAAAAACGGGCAGTTAAACGCTAACGCAGACGCACTGTCACGCCTAAAACTTAATGCATTAAGTACTGACGAACTCGACGACGATATATCAATGATAGTTAATTTGGAAAACCGTGACTCCAACGCCGACCGCGATCACTCAGATACAATATCTATTTCAGACTCTGAAAGGACCGAAACCGATAGTCCCATCACCGTTTCTGACTCTGATACAATAGATAATATATTCAAAAAGGAACCCGAATGTTTAGTGCGCACAGATTCAAGCTCCAGCGCTACCGAAACAGTACATTCCGGTAGAGACTTAGAATCATTAGGCATACCAATATTACATGAAGCCATAGACACCAAACCAAATCAAATACTAGTGTTCCACAAATATCAAAATGAATTGCAAACGACCGATTTATCCACAAAACATCAAAAAATCCTAGAAGTATTTCTACCTCACGGAAAACCCGAGCTTATCTGTGAGTTTCTGAAAAAATACATAAAACCAAAATTAAAATACTTCATATATTTCGAAACAACTCAACACCGACGCGAATTTAGTAACATTGTGACGTCATTATTTAAAAAGGACTCAATTAACTTCCAGGAATGTACCGAACGAGTAATAAATGTCGAAGGTGAGGATGAACAGAAGCTTATAATAAAAAAATTACACGAAGGAAAAACTTGTCATCGCGGTATAACAGAAACAGTAAAACGAATAAAAAGAAACTATTTTTGGCCAGATATGCGCGAAACCGTCGCAGCAGTAATTAATTCGTGTGATAAATGTAGAGCCTCTAAGTACGATCGTAAACCCCTTAAACCATTTTTACAACTAACCGAAACGCAAGACGCCCCGTTCCAAGAACTCTTCATAGACATATTTTCAATAGAATCAAAATCATATCTTACAATAGTAGATGCGTTTAGTAAGCTCGGACAAGCAATAGAGGTACCTTCCCGGTCAACGCCAGAAATAGTAAGAGCCCTTCTTAAGTATTTCAGTTTTTATGGCATCCCTCGAAAAATTAGCTGTGATCCTGGAACCGAATTCAATAACGATTTACTCAGAGAAATGACAGATTTACATAAGATAAAGTTACACATAACGACCCCAAATAACCCAAATTCTGTTGGTATAGTAGAGCGATTCCATTCGACCTTAATTGAGATTTACCGCATAGCCAAATATGAGAAGAAATATTCAGACGCAGCTAATACAATGACTTATGCCATAATGGCCTATAACAGTACTATACATAGCGCCACGGATTTAACACCTTTTGAAGTTGTATTTGGACATACAGAACTAAACTCAACGTTTGACGTGCAATTTGACAAAAACTACAAACAGCAGTTGATAAAAGACCACCGAAAACGCACAAAAGAACTATACAAGTACATATCGGAAAAGTTGAGAAAAGACAAAGAGAAAGTAAGAGATAAACGCGGTGGAGAGATTTTACCAACCTTTAAAGAAGGACAAGAGCTACACGCAAGAGCAGTAAATAAAAGACAATCGAAGGATAAACCAAAATACCGAAAAGCAATAGTAACGGGTGAAGCACAACTAAACGTAGTACCCATAAAAATCAGGGACCGAGATACTAAGGTCCCAATTAAAAACATAAAACGCCCTCCACAGATGGTGCTTCCTTCTGATGACGGCGACGGTCATCCAAGCCCAAGACCTCCCGAGCCAGGGCCTTCAACTTCAAGAGATAATTGAAAACCCAGGTCTCCTCCCAGTAAAGCAAGGCCGTGCGTTTCTACAATACGAAAACTGGTCAATTATAAAAACTATAGATTTAACAGGTATAACTTCTGACTTACAATTTAACACGAAACAATACTCTAAATTTTGTGCTAAATTATCCTCTTCTAAAAATGTTTCCTCCATTATTAATAAACTAAAAGATTTCCAGTTACAAATAAATTACATCCGCGATGAAGCTACAGAGAAATTACAACAGTTAATCCCGATTAAGCGCGTAAAACGCGGTCTTATGAATCCACTAGGCTCTCTAATCAAAGTCATAACAGGAAATCTAGATAACGACGACGCTATCCATTTCGAACAGTTATTAACAGATACAATAACTCGCGAGCAAGCTATTTCTAATAAGATCACCATTATTTCCGAAATGTTGGACCACATAGTCAATTCAAGTAAAATTGTAAATGAGAACACTAAGATTATAAACGATAGAGTTAGTAAAATAGAAATGTTTATAAAATCAAAGGAAAACGATGAATTACTTGTGTTCCATATAACAAATATATTTAATCTTTTTATAAATAACTTCCGTACCATTTCGATTAGACTAAGCGATGTAGAGACAGCTTTAGCCCTTAGTAAAGTATCAGTATTGCACAAAACTGTAATAAACTCTGTAGAGCTACTGACACTGTTAAACGAAATAAGTACTTACGGTAGCCTCATGTATCCTGTTAATGATAAGAACTTAATTAATTTAGAGGAAACGTTTTCTGTAAAAACCTACCTTAAGAACAGTAGCATAAGATTTATTATTGACGTCCCACTTGTAGAGAAAGAATGTTATATATATTACAAATTGTACCCATTACCCATGCTTAACCACTCCACCGAAAATACCCTTACCATCATCCCCGAATATCCTTACTTACTCCAGGGTGAGAAAAGCTACCGAACGATTGCCCGAAGATGTAAAGAGGTAACAGCCAAAGAGTACCTTTGCTCCGAAAACGACGTCGTCCCGTATACCAGAGAAACCTGTATAGAACAACTAATGAAATATCGACAAAACGTATCGAAATGTACCTTGCGACAAGTCATTACTGAAGATTTGAAGACTCAGAAAATCTCTGATAACAGTTGGATTATATTCTCTAAACATAAGAAAGTACTTACACAAAAATGCAGAGATGACGTCACACAGAAGCCATTGAAAGGTACATACATCCTTACTATTCAAAAACCCTGCGACGTTACAATTGGTACTCTACAACTACGAGCAAACCGCTTCCTTGAATCAAGAAATATATATAACTACGTGCCTGTTATACATTTACCTGTTTTACCAGAAAAGATTACAGAAGAAACCGAAACCGTAGACTTGCAAGGCGTTAACCTGGATGACGTACAACACCTGAACTATATACTAAAGAAAAGTGTGAAAAGTGCCCATAACCCAAATGTGAAAAGTGAAGTGAAAAGTCTTGGCATTGCCACAAGTGTTCTCTATCTAATGGTTTTAATACTTTCGGTATACCTAATATGGTCAAAAATAGTGCCCCTCGTGCGAAAATCTCGTGAAAATCAGGAAATCAGTGTAAACGTTAATGAAAATGTAAATGAAAACCCTATTTTACTAACTACCCGATTGTAATTAATATAAGCTCGTTGCCTCTGCTCACCCTCGAAGCAGGAGACGCGTATTGCGGAGACAACACTAGTAATAAGAATTAGCATAAGAAAATGTAATCTAGCATAGTTCCGTAGCCTCTAATCACCTAGTCCACACCAGACTATTGTATTTTGGGGGCCACAATTTGTGAGCGAAGTTCTCGGAAAACTCCGTTTCCCGTGAACTTCGAGCTGAGGGGGAAGGAGTTATATTCCCATAGTCGTAGGTATATAAACATATAACCCTGTAGTCTTAAGTATAAGCATATAACCCTGTATGAAAGCTGATGCGGCATAGCGACGATTCATAGAATCCGGCCACCCGGGCTTTGCCGTATCAGCAAACATTTCATTAGAAATAAGACCTAGCATTAAGGACAGTTTAGAATAAAATCTTCGACACTCAACACCTATTTTAAGTAGTTTAATTTTAATTTAGTTTTTAAAAAGATATTAACGCGCTCCCGATTCCTAACTAGCTGGCCCGAGAGGATCACCTTGTTGACATCCTAGTTCGGAAGATATAATGTTGTTTCTGTAAGTTAATAATATTGGAGCACCATAACATTGTCGAATGAAATTAAATATTGTTGGAATTTTTTCTTTTGCTTCTTTTATGAAGACAGATCTGTTTACGGAGTTAAAAGCATTTTTGACATCCACTTTCACCAAAACTTCGCAACCTTTGTTATATAAAAAAGTTCGTAGTGCGTGTACCGCCGCCTCACAGCCACCTTTAGCTCCAAACCCTAGCTGTATTGTAGTGTTATTTTATGATAAAAGGGGGAGTGGCTCGGTGGTAAAAACGTCTGCTTTCCAATCAGGCCGATGAAGGAAAACATCGTGAAGAAACTTATAGCTCTCTCCTAGGTAAAGAAGTCCCCGAGTCCCAACAGTGGGAACGTTTAATGGGTTGCTTACGCTATATATAGTGTTATTGAGAATACGTAGAAACGTAATGCTCCCAGCTCGACTAACTATGGTGATCTGACGCTATCTTTGAGGTTAAGCAACGTCGACGCGGGCAGTCTTAGGATAGAAAGAAATATTGGATAATTCAAGTTCTCACTTGTATAATGAAATTATTGTGAGCAGGAGGCAATAGTAGAAGAGCCCGTGAAGATCGTCCTTCACCGATCTGATAACCAGATGAGACGTATTTTTTATTAAATATTTTTTATAAACAAATATGCCTAAAATTGCTTGCCCATCGAAAAGTGCTCATGGCTATTTTTAATTAAATAAACTTTTATTGATTTTTTTTTCATCACCTTCATACTTTTGATAACCAAATGAAATTTATTTCACTGATAGTTTTTAATACACAGAATATGCCTCGGTATGCTTGCCTACTCATTTCAGTGTATAACTACCTGGCAAGCAGGTGTAAACAGGTAAGTCAAAATAGGTGACTCATTCGATTTTGATGCGCTTCATAGGAGTAACAACGATTCTGAACAGTTAGAATGTTATTTTTATTTTTGATAATTGTAGCTAAATTATCATTTGACTATACACGAGCATGCGCAAAAAAAAGCCATGAGCACTTTTCGATAGGCAAGCAATTTTAGGCATATTAGTTTATAAAAAATACTTCATAAAAAATACGTCTCATCTAGTTATCAGATCGGTGAAGGACGATCTTCACGGGCTCTTAGACTACAACGAACTTTCAAATATATTTTTTAAATGAACGCGAATAATAATGTTTTTACTTGATAGCCTCGTTGGTTGGTGGGTTACCATGCCAGACTGCCAACCAGAGGGTCCAGGGCTCGATTCCCTGCACAGCCAAAATCATTGTGGGGAACTAAATTTGTTGGCAGTCGGTCTGGTATCAGTTGTGTTAACAACCGCTATACAAACTGGAAATAGTTTAGTATGGAGCCAACCAGCCGTGTGTAAAATGTGTCCCAATAATAAATAAAAACTTGTTCTAGGGGTCCTGTTCTACTGAAATAGACATATCTCTAGTGTGGTTCAGCCTGGTGCAAGGATTCTCCTTTGTCCTGATGATTGTTGCCATCGGCAAGATAGCGCATCGGAAGAAGCTCCTCATCATTTGCATCTTGCTTGCCTCTGCTTTGTCAGGGTTGGGAGCTGTGCTGATTGAGAACACGACCGTCGGTTTCCTGATGCTGATGGGGCTTTTTTTGAACGAACTTACTATTGGGATGATTTACTCGTACTTTGTGGATCTCTACCCTACTTCATTTCGGTAAGTGTTACGTGTTGTCATCATCATCATCATCATTTACAGCCATCTATCGTGTTACAAGTTTGTACAATCTGATTTTAATGCTGTGCGACTTGTGACGTGACGTCTCTTAGTGTATATTCGGAAACAATTAAGCTAAAATATAATAATTTTAATATTTGATTAGCGAGGTGGATTATGGCCTAAGTCTCTCTCCACGTCAGAGAAGCCCCGATGCTTTTTCTATGCTTTATAATATAGATTAATCATTAGTTTTTATCATTTACGTGTGTCACGCCAACTCGCACTTGGTCAGCGTAGATTATTGTCTATATCTCTCTTCTCGTGAGAAAAGGACCCGAGACCCAGGAGTGGGGAACGTATAGTAAGATGCTCACAATTTAGTACGAAACTTGTTATGACTTAGCGTATATTTTTGCTAATTGTACCACGACGTTACTAGTGTCGTCGGTCTAAGTCGCATAGCATTTGAACAGCGTTGTATATTATTATTTTATCTGTGTGTACTTGCATGTGTTTTGTGTGTGCAGCGGCATGGCGGGGTGTCTATGCACTATGGTAGCCCGAATCAGTGCACTGTCCGGGGTCAAGCTTCTTGGTGCATTGCTCGAGGGGCACTGCACTCACTCGTTCTACATTAGCAGTGCGCTCATATTGTGTAAGTTAATTACATACATTTTGATTTTAGTGTTAGGAATTTATATGGGTGCGTACCCAAATGTTACTTCTTCTTCTCCGCCTTGTCGACACAGCAAATCTTTTTCTTCCACACTCTTCTACCAGACGTCATGTTTTTACGCTTGGTAGGCTTGCGCTTGACCACAACTCATTGCAGTCTAAGACGAAGCGCGCTTGCCTAGAAGAAACCGATTCACTCTCGCCTTGAAGTCATCTCCACATCCACTTCTTTCTCTCTCATGTCCTCATTCACACACTCCATCCATGTTTTCTTCCTAAATACTACTGATATAATAAATGCAAAGGTTTGTGTGTAAGTGTGTATGTTTGTTACTTCTTCACGGTCAAAAGGCTTTATAGTTTAGATCTTGGATTAGCACATAGGCCTATTTTTATGCTGTATTAATCATTTTATCCCTGATGAATGCCGCCGCAATGAAAACCGCGGGGCTTAGCTAGTAAGTTCTAATTCTGTTTCAGGTGGCGTGTTTGTGGCTCTCTTATTGCCAAACGATAAGGGCAGGCCCGAAGCTTGATGCGGGAAATTATTTTGACCCGAATCAAAAAAGTGTCATAAGTTTGACGTGTCCGTGTTTGTCTGTCTGTCTGTCTGTAGCATCGTAACTCCCTAACGGATGAACCAATTAGTCATTTTTAGAGGTGGTATTAGTTGGGTGTATTATTTATGAATATGCTTGATGAGAATCGGTCCAAGTTCAAATGGCCGCCGCGGCAGCCATTTGGACGGCGCGCCGTCACAAAATGGCGGATTACGTATTGATCGCAAAGGCTATAAATTAATCCAAGTTTGAAAGAGAAAAAAAATAAAGCCCATACTGCTCGGGGATTATGTAGGATTGGTATAGACAACACGCTCAATCAGGCTATATTTATTTATTGACTAGTAGAATAAAAATACTATGAATAATTTAAAATCTAGGAAAATCTATTATTACTAAAGTTTGTGACGGCGTGTTATTATTATTTTTATTTTAAATTGTTCATATGTAATGAATGTTAATAAAACTAATACATTATGTATCGCGTATTTTTGTATATCCTTGAAATTCCTCTTCAGTTTCGTCTGATCCCCGATACCTTTGTTGTTGAGGTATTTTTAAGAGGCAATTGAACCAGTTCATCTGATGAGTAGGGGGAGGGGGTATAACGTGAAGACAATGGCAGAATCTAGATTTTACAGTAAAGGGTCAAAATATCGAAAAAATAAAGGCCGTGTAAAGAACCACTCTAAGAATATTTATACTAATTTTGGTACCAATCAGACTTGGTTCCATACAGAATCAGCATGAAAAAAAACTGATTCAACAAACTAATTATCAGATTATTGAACCAGTTATATTTTTATAAGCTAAAGCTATTTTTTCGATATTCTTTACCGTTTACAATTTTATAGCGAGAAACTGTAAAATCAAGCTTTTTCTCTTGTTTTCTCGCAGACATTTATTTAAAAAAACGCATTACACACACTTTCAAATCATAAATATATAGGTAGTAATAATAATAACAAAAACAGCGGTTTAATAATGTTATTTATTTCGCACATACTTATATGAAAAGTAATTTAATATAATTATGCAATTTTACCTAGGTACTAACTAAATATACTTCACGTTGTTCGTTTGTTCAGCTTGAAATTAATGAATAAAATAGGCCAAGTGCTTGTCGGATTCACTCATGTATAGTTGCCTCACTGAAAATTGTTATCAGACATACATAACGCACACCGCTGCTTGAATACGAAAGGTACGGTGAAGGTAAACATCGCTATGAAACCGACATGTTTGAAGACCACAATATCCGAATATGTGTGTCATCCGCCAACCCGCACTTGGACAGAATGGTGGATGGCCTATATCTCCTCGTGATAGACCCGAGTCCCAGCAATGGGAACGTAAAGTGGGCTGATTTTGATTCTATATACATATAATAGTACAAAATCATGATCGTGGAATATAAAATTATAATAAAGGGAATAAATGTTAAATTAAATATAATATAATACATATTATGTCAGCTTTTGGCTTGGGTTATTATTATTTTCCAACAAAAATTGCAGACTAATATACTAGAATTAATTATTAGTGTTATTTGAAAGTAATTAGTTAAACTTCTACTGCTGCGCGTCAGGCGCTTAGCTCAAATATTTAGGTACTACCTATAGCACGGATAAATTAGGTGCCTTCATTCCTAAAAACACTGTCAGTGCACATTTACATCAGAAAAGGAAACGCTGTAACGAATTCCAAGTTTCTATATAGTAGTTTCATCTGTGCGTTAACATCTGAGTCAGTCAGTGTTGTCTTTATGTAGATTAACTATATCTAAAAATAGTCTCCATACAAGTCAAACGAGTTAGTTGCTTTTACCTCTCATAAGAGTGGCATAATAATATATTCATTCGTGTTAAAACGGCATTGTAGGTATTTGCTAACCAAAATTGTATATAAAGTAATTTATTTTTGGCGAAAAGTACATTGTATTTTAATCTTTATTCTGTAATTTATTTTATTGTTTTGTGTCTGTGAATGGTTACATATAACCGAATTCTGAACATACCAAATATACGTTCATTATTTTTAGCGAATTATTTAAATTTGCCGTACTTAAGCAATATTGTGACAGTGAAATGTATTTATAATTGCGTAATTAGAATAAATAAGTGTGAAGTGATATTAATGTTTTTTTTTATTGATTAAGATTTAAATAATCTTTTACTCTTAAAGGTAAGCTATAATTAATAGTTATCTTAAAAAAATGGTGAAAAATCACGTTTGTTGTGTGAGAGAACTCCTTTAATATTATTTTATTTTAACTTACTTTTATAATCTATAAGGGTCTAATGTCGTTATAAAAAAAATATAAAAATACTTAAAATTACGTTTGTTAAATGGGAGCCCCCTTAAATATTTATTTAATTATGTATTTCGAAAAGTGATATACATATAATACGCTCTGTGAAAATTTAGAGCGTATACCGTTATTGAAATCTAGCAATACGATATAACCCGTTTTTTGTATGGGGTACCTCTTAATATTTTTATTTTATTTTATGTATTTGTTGTTAAAGCAGCACGGGAAATACATGATTTGTAAAAAAAAAACAGTTTTCTTGCTATCACGGTTTTTGAGAAACATCCTGGTGACAGACCGACAGACATCGAAAGCTTAATAATAGGGCCCCGTTATAACCATTTAGATACTTTTGTATAAAAAAATACTGCAATTTATAATGCTAGAAAAAGAAGTATATGTAAGACTACTATGTTATAGAAGTATATGCAAGAAATAATCAAAATAATATTTCAAGTATTTTATATTTCAAGTAATTACTAAATTTTTGTTTAAATAGATAATAACCAAACACATTAAATATACATTAAGTGATTATTTAATTACTTAAATAATTAAGTAACCTGTTTATTGTTTCAAACATTATACCGTTAACTGATCAGATTTTAGAGGATTATAATATCCCTGACATTTATAATAATACATAATACATTTTCAGAAAATTAAAAAAAAACACATTTCCGCGCTAACTTTCCTTCAACAATTTTCAACTCGAAGCTCACATCTCAAAAGTGTGTTCAAATCACAAACAGGCCTTTTAAGATTCGAACAATGACTGAGAATGCTGGTTACACTGTGACAGATTATAGCGAAGAAAATACATCAAGAAGAAGACATGCTACAGTTCTTGAGCAACATACCTACACTTATGACGAAGCAATTGACTTAGCCGGTAAGTATTGATCATTTTCCTTCTACTGCCTACCCCTGACATAACAACATAAGTTTTTTTTTTTTTTATTTATCCTGCTACTTAGCAATCTGTTCCCAGGGAACAATAATCTAATATGGTGTCAGATTTTCATCGGGATAATTTTCTTCAGCTGAGCTGAGCACCCATTGATGCCATACTCATCTTCTGTCCGCAAATCTTATTGCTAAATCTGGTATGCTATTTCTCTTTAGTCGAGAGAATCTCACACTGCCCACTCCCCTCAATTCAGCAGCCAGTTGATTTACATGTTGGTCTAGTCTATTTTGATATTTATTGCTGTATGACTCTATTTCTTCTTTCACTGTTCGTAGGTTAAAATCTAGGTTCACATATCGATTGCTTATGTACGGTGGAATATTAAACATGGCTCTCATTGTTTTACTTTGAAACCTTTCCAGTATTTCGACGTTACTATGACTTGCTGTTCCCCATAACTGTATGCCATAAGTCCATACAGGCTTCAGTATTGCCTTATAGATAGCCATTTTACTGGCTTCTGTCAGTTGTGACTTACGACCAATGAGCCAATACATGCTTCGAAGTTTGCAGTCTAATTGTTTCCTTTTGGTCCATATGTGTTTGCGCCAGGTTAGGCGTCGATCAAGGTGCATACCTAAGTACTTGGCGTCATCTGAATGTGGGATTTCAGTATTGCCAATTTTTACAGGAGGACAGGTTTTCCTCCTGAGTGTGAAGGTTACTTGAACCGACTTATCTGTATTGGCTTTAATACGCCACTGCTGCAGCCATGTTTCGATCAGAGTCAGGTGTTGTTGGAGCATTTCGGAGGCAGCCTCGTGATTCTCATGTGTTGATAGGATGGCGGTGTCATCTGCATATGTCGCTGTAGTGGTCGAAGCATGAGTGGGTAAATCTGCTGTGAATATAAGATAGAGAACTGGTCCCAGAATGCTACCCTGTGGTACTCCAGACTTAATTTCATGCATTTGAGATGTGTCGGAATTATATTTTACTTCATAGCATCTATTTTCGAGGTAAGATTTTAATAATGGGAAGAAGGAATGTGGAAGCGTTCTTTTGATTTTGTATAGTAGCCCAGTATGCCAAACTTTGTCGAATGCTTGGCTAATGTCTAGGAAGACTGCGCTGCAATATTGTTTGTCTTCCAGTGCTCTACCAATAACATCAACTAGCCGATGCACTTGCTCAATTGTACCGTGGCCCTCCCTAAAGCCAAACTGGTGAGTTGGTATTATCTCTGCTAGATGTTCTCTCATTCTATTCAATATGACCTTTTCCAGAAGCTTTCCAATTACCGGAAGGAGACTAATGGGTCTGTATGATGCTACCTCTTGGGGTGCTTTGCCTGGTTTCAGTAGCATTATTACTTGGGCAATCTTCCACTGACTTGGGTAGAAGGATAATCTCAGGCACGCGTTGAAGATAATTAGTATAAGCAGTAGCCCCTTTTTTGGAAGTTGCTTCAAAAGAGTAGCGTCAATAAGATCATAACCAGGGCACTTGCCTTCCTTGAGCTTTAGGATTTCGCGCCTTAGTTCTTGTGGTGTAACATGCTTCAAAGTCAGTGACATTTGATTAGGAGAAGTGAGGTATTTGTGTATTTCATTGTCTAGCTGTTGATAGCTGCTAGGAAGTGGTTCAAAAACTTTATGAAGATGATTGGCAAACGTGTTAGCTTTTTCACTGTCAGATCGGGCCCAGGTCCCTGATTGTGTTTTTATTGGTGTTACTTGTTGTTGAGGACGCTTTAGGTTTTTCGTAGCCTTCCACAAGGAATGGTTTGTGGCACTAGTATGAGTCAGTTTTGCCAGATATGATTGCAGGTTCTCATTTTTCCATTCCTATATTTGTGCCTTTAGTTGCTGTGAGGCTTTATTAAAGGCAGCCTTGTCTCCAGGATAATGTGTGTTTTGCCATACAGAGCGAAGTCTACGTCTTTCCGTTATACAGTCTTTGATTGATGCTGGGTATACATGTTCTTTTGCGCTTCCCGCTTTATTTTGAGGTGTAGACCTGTTTGCCGCATCATGAATCAATTTATTTAATCCTTCTATAGCTTGTTCTACCTCATCTGTGGTTTTCAGAGAGATTGTAAGCTGACTTTCCTCTGTGATGATATCCTGATACTTTCTCCAGTTGGTTTTATTATTGTAGATTTTGGGTAGTCTTTCTGTAAGTACTATCTTATTATTCAAGTTAAGAATAACTGCAGAGTGGTCTGAGGTTAGGTCTAAGTCTGATTCCATATTGATGTTATTAATTGATACGTTTTTTGATATGAAAAAATCTAATAGGTCAGGAGTTTTTTGTGGGTCAGCCGGCCAGTAGGTAGGTTCACCGGTGGATAAGCAATCAAGATTAAGATCTCTCACAGCTTGGTAAAGCTGTCTGCCTCTAGTAGTTATAAGTCTAGAACCCCAAAAAGAGTGCTTTGCATTCCAATCGCCTCCACTTACAAAGCAACGCCCAAGCTTACAGAAGAAAACTTCATAGTCTCCTTTCGATATTTGATGTTTTGGAGGGGAGTATATTGCAGCAAGTGTAATGTCTGAATTATTGTCACTGACATTAATTACTGTGGCTTGTAGCTTGTCGGTTGAGTAGGATTCAAGCGGGTGGTGTTTTATGTTACATTTAATGAGTACTGCAGTTCCTCCATGAGCTTTTCCCGATAACAATATAAGTAAATTAAATTAAACTAAATAACAATATATTAAACAACAGTGTGAATAAAATAAAGTAATAAAAGTAAAGTAAATAAATAAATAAATATAAGGACACATTTCACACACGGCTGGTTAACCCCACACTGAACCATTTCTAGTTCGTATTATGGTTGCTAACACAACTGATATACTACATATACATACATACATATTATATATAAATATTTAACACCCAGACCCACAGTCAACAAATTTAATTAAGCACAAAAATGTTGACCGGGCCGGGAATCGAACCCGGAACCTTCTGATTAGCGGTCCGGCATGGTAACCTCTACACTAACGAGGTCGTCAAATAAAGTGAATTATAATTTAGAAACCCCCGATCCAACAGCTGTAGTAAGTAAGTAGCGGCAACGATTTGAAACGGGTAACATCGCGGGAAACAGCTAGTTTATATTCATTTCTGATATTTTTCAACAAAATAAATTAATACGTATGTAGTAGCATACTTACATTAAAAAAAATAGGAAAAAAAATACATAAGAACATTTTAAAATCCTTAAATACGTATGTCATATTGTTATTAATAAAGTGTAAACTCTATATAACGCCATTGAAGTGACTGTGCATTTTATGACGTTATCGAGAGTGGCAGTTAAATGAAGAGAATGTATCATTGTATGGAATATAAGCTAAACCTACTAAAGCCAATTTATTTCGACTCTTAAAGAGTTTGTCGTTAAATCGAGAAACGTTACATGGAGTCTATACTGTAATTACAAAAACAATGTCAAAATTTCTTATTTTGCAGTTATACGAATTAATCTAAATCACACAGAGTTTCTTCGATCATTGCGGTGAATATCTTAAATCGTATCTTTCTTTTGTTCTCACCCATAAGTTATGCAAGTGAAGGGTCATGAACTGTCAATATTTTTTTATTGATTGGATTTATAATATGTATATGTACTAAATCCGCCCTTAAGGTGAAAATAAATTTTACAGATTTTTCGCTATAAATGGAAGAAAATATCGAAAAATGGCCGTCTAAAGAACCACTGAATATGTATGTATACTTTGGTTCCAATTAGGCTTATCAATATGAAAAAAAAAACTAATTAAAAATTAATTTTAGATTTTTGGCGCCAGTTTTATGTCTAATTCAATCACAATCAAAAATACGAGCACATTTGATGAATATATTTAGAATCCAGGCACTCGAGAAAGTATATATTTGCGGATGATTTTTTTGTGTTTGTGAAAAAGCGATGTGGCTCGGTGGTAAAAACGTCTGCTTTTCCTTTTGACGGCCCCTAGTTCGATCCTGGCCCTACTCCAATGACTTGTTTTTCAAGTTATGTGTGGATATGCACTCGCTTTACGGTGAAGGAAAACATCGTGAGGAAACCGGCATGATTAAGGACCACAATATCCGAAGACGTGTGTCATTCGCCAACCCGCAATTGGCCAGCGTGGTGGATTATGGCCTATATCTCTCTCCTCGTGAGAGAAGGTCCCGAGTCCCAGCAGTGAGAACGTGTGGGCTGCTTATGCTTTAGGTTATGCTGCAAATTAATGTGTAATTATTAAACTTTTTAGGCAACGGTTTTTACAACCTGGCGCTCCTAGGGACCCTTAGCATAGCCATACTGTCAATGGCGGTGGATATATTCGGCTTCTCCGTGGTTGTGTCGGGGGCTCGCTGTGACTTTGGCTTGGGGGTTAAAGAGACTGGAATACTGCTTTCAGTCACGTTTATAGGTAAGTAATGTCATAGACTAATAAATATAATAGACGCTCAACCTCTTGTTGAAAATGAAAATGAACTCTGTGTGGACGTGCCTCGGACGAGGCAAACGTGCGCTCTGCCGCGGGCGAGCGACCGAGCGCCCGAGCCATCGAGTGTCGGCTTTTGAATTTGCTCAAAGGCGCCTCAGTCGCCTAGTTATGTCATTGTTGCACTAAATAGGCGCGGCCACACAGAGCAAGCAGCCTCGCGAGGCTGCTTGCTCTGTGTGGACGCGCCTATTGACCAAAAAACTTATTATAACCTAAAGTATATCTAGTGGTTGCTTCACTAGGCGGTTGGCCTGAATCGAAGCAACCTTCTCCAGTAACCCTAAAAACTCATCCTCTAAACAAGATAAAACAAATATATTACACCAACTTTACTATATATCTAATATCTTACATTTATTTTTCAATTTTTAACATATCTTCTGTTGAGTCATAAGATAACGATTGCAATAATAAATAATAATTGCACTAATCGTATGTATGTACTCGTATCATTCGATACACGTAGCGCCATCTATCTGTATTTTCTTGAAACGACTTCACTCGCGCAATCTACTATCGTTATATCACTAATCCATTGCAGCTAATTACGGAATTTGGCGCCAGCTAGGCTGCATGCTTGATTTGCAGCGCCATCTAGGTTTCATCGGTAAATATGGCAAACTTCTGCACCACGCTTTATTGTATGGGAATCAGCAATCTTCTCTAGTATTCTCTGGTAATATTATAGGAAGCGTACATAATAATTTAAAATAAATCACCACCTTTGCGCCAATTACGGTCAAGGGTGGGTCATCCTAACATGTATAATATTACATTAATTGTATTAAATTTAGATAAAAAACATATTTTTTTACTCGGTTTAACGACATTTGGTAGATTCTCTTAATATTTACAGAATATTGCATTATAACATAATATAATGTATAATATTGTTTTTTTTTACTCATAATGGGCTTGCGCTTGATCGCAATTCACCTGATGGAAAGCTATATTGCGATCTAAGGTGGAGCGCGCTTGCCCAGAAGAAACCGGTTCACTCTTGCCTTGAAAGCCGCTAGATTATAAAACTACGCACACCTGACTGAGCTATCTTTACAGTTGTATAGTTATTATGTTATGGATGTAAAAAATAGTTTCGTGCTTGAACTCTTCAGGTCCTGTCCTGATGGCATATCCATGGGGCTACCTGTCCGACACCCAGGGTCGCAGGAAAAGCCTCATCATCTCACTCTGGACCAGTTTCCTCATTTCTGCTGCCAGCTCCTTCTCAACCAACTGGGTGACTTTGGCTGTTCTTAAGCTTATTAGCACTAGTTTGTATGTTTTTTTTATATTGTATAATTCGCATAAAAAAAGTATAAAATACAAATAGTTTTATTGTGAACACAAGTAAAAGGTAACTACAAAAGCAAGTGGTAGCGAAAGAGCAAGAACAACTAATGTATGTATATTAGTTGTTCTTGCTCTTTCGCTAACATTACTACATGAGCGTTTTTTAAAGCGTTCAACGCTTAGTTTTCTTCTCTTCTTTTTTTTGTTTTGTTTTAAGTTCCTCTTAGGGTTCTTAAACAAGAGCAGATAGGTAGCGTAATCTTTTGAGCCAGTTGAAGAAATGGCGCTTAGTTGGATTTATACTCTGACGACCTCGTTGGTGTAAAGGTTACCATGCCGGACTGCCAATAAGAAGGTTCCGGGTTCGATTCCCGGCCCGGCCAACATCTTTGTGCTGAACTAAATTTGTTGGCTGTGGGTCTGGGTGTTAAATATGTAGGTATCTATATAAAATATGTATGTATATGTAGTATATCAGTTGTGTCAGCTACCATAATACGAACTAGAAATGGTTCAGTATGGGGCTAACCAACCGTGTGTGGAATGGGTCAAAAAAAAAACTTTGCTATATATTGTATTTATCTTCAGGTCACGCAATGGTAGGAGAAGGCACAGGACCGAGAACAGTGGCGTCTCCTAGTATCCGAGGCCAAGATCCGATTCGGGTCGACGCGCCAACCTAGTTAGTTTTTTATATTGTATTTTAAAATCAATTATGTTATATCCCCAGTTCTAGCTGTGCTCAGTATACGACAGGCACCCTCCTTGGAGAGTCATGCACGCGACGCTTGCGTGATAAATACATCCTCATCATGTGTAGTATCCTGGACTTCAGTCTAGCCGTCTATGTTGGTAAGTTTGCTAAGCTATCAAGTTTGGCAATCTATGTTGGTAAGTTTGCTAAGCTATCAAGTCTGGCAATCTATGTTGGTAAGTTTGCTAAGCTATCAAGTCTTGCTATCCATGTCGGTAAATTTAGTAAGCTATCAAGTCTTGCTATCTATATTGGTAAGTTTGCCAAGCTATCAAATCTGGCAATCTACGTTGGTAAGTTTTCTAAGTTATCAAGTCTTGCAATCTAGGTTGGTAAGTTTGCTTAAATATCAATTCTGGCAATTTTTCCGGTAATTTAAAACCAACAAAAAAAAAATCCGGTAAAACTATCAAGTCTGACAATTTATGTTGGTAAATTTACTAAGCTATAATGTCTGAAGAAATTATAAAGTTATTAGAATCCCAATACCCTTAATAAGGGTGTTGGGATTATATAAGTATGTTTTGATAAACGATATTGCTTTGATAATTTGTAATTCTAAGTGCAAGTTGTTGGATTATTCAGACTTTGGTAGCCAGAAACGTTCGTGGGAAAATTAATCTTAAAACTTAATATTAAATTTCGTAATTCCAGTTCTGGCCTATTTCGTTCTGAACATGGAGTTCTCATACGATCTAAGCCTCCTCACCTTTACACCCTGGAGGCTCCTTTCCATCCTACTATCTATGATTACTGGCTTGGGGGCAGTTGGAGTGATTTTCTTCTACGAGAGCCCAAAGTTTCTCCTAAACCGTGGGAGACATGAAGAGGCATTGATTGCTTTGCAAGGGATATGGAGACGAAATGGAGGCGTAAATGAGTTTCCAGTGAGTAAACTGTAAAGTTACTTAGAGTGTCTAACTATAAAAATAATGATTTTATAAATAAAAGAGATTGCAATTTTAACTAACAAAATATTTCTTAGCCCAGAGTGTCACTAACTCGTATGTGGTTAGTCACACCTTAGTCAAATTCCAAGATGTATATATTGAAAATAGAGAAAGAGCAAAAGCACTTATTTGTTCTAACAAACGTTTTTACTGTGATACTTATTAAAATTAATTTTAAACCGGAACCAGATAAATTTTACTTAGAGCTTTAACGTCAGATTTTGGATATACCTACATATTATTAAAAGTCTGTTTCATCCAATTTTTGGGCAAAGGCCCAAACCCTTCTACCCTCTTTCCATTTAATTTTGTCCCTATCTAGCACTATTGTGGACCAATCCTCTAGGTGTTTGTCGCTCGTTCCTCCATCGCTTTTTCGCGAAGTCTTATATTAGCTGGCGTCCATTCGGTGGCAATTTTTGCCCACAGATCATCCGGCATGCGACAGAAGTGACCAGCCCAATCCCACTTTAAAGTGGGATATACATATAGAATCAAGATAAGTTTTAACTATCGTCTCACTCGTTAATAGTATTAGTAGTTTTGTGTTTTAACACCCAATATTTTGTTTCAGGTAAAGAAAGTTATTCTAGATGAAATAGGCAATGAAAAATTAAATAGTTCGTCTATTTGGCGTTCATTTTGGGACCAGCTTGTGCCGATATTTAAGCCTCCTCTATTACGGAGGTCTTTGCAGTTATATTTTTTAGTATTCGTAGTATATGGGACGTGAGTATTAAAACTTATCATAATTATAATCATCATAATTATCATTATGTTATGTCATTTTATAAAAATTTGGCTTATAATTACTTACTTGTACATACATATTACAAACATGGCTGGTTAGCCTCATATTAAACTATTTCTTGTTTGTATTATGGTTGCTAACACAACTGATACATTTCATATACATACTCGTATTTAACAATCAGGCCGAGATTCAATATAATTTTTTGGACAACTTTTTTTTTCATATTGATAATTCTGATTAGTGAATTGAAATTATTATTATCTGTAATTTAATTGATTAATATCTTATAATCTTAGCGAATTTATGAATATGGAACTTGCAAAATTTATATTCATGTGTAAAAATTAGTATAGGTATTTAAAATTTATTAGATATGGAAAAATAATTGCTATTGTGTGTATTCAATGGCGTAGAATATTTAATGAAATTTATTAGTTTTATCTATCTAATTAGCCTTTTTAAGTATTTAAGTAATGCTTGTAGTATGATTTTCTTTTAACGTATGTTATTTATGGCCAATAAATTTCTGTTTTTCTACATTTTGCGACAGGAATAGCAGTTACTTCATTTGGCTACCATACTTGGGTGAGCAATTCGTGAAATATACTAATTCTAACACGACTAGCGAGCACACAAATATTTGCAGTATGATTACGTCTGTTAATAGAAGCAGTGACAGTATTGTAAGTAGTACAAAAAGTACAAAAACAAAAATGTTCAAAACCTCCCACTTGACATTTTCTGATAGAAACATCTTGGATTTGAAATTTATCAGGATTGTTGTGTTATCTTGCCCTAACATTTAATTCCCTTCACAGAAAACGTATCAGGCGTAGACTTTATTTTTGTGAAAAACATTTTACAGATCACGACTGAAGTACGTAAAATAAACCTGCGGTTCCGCGCCCATTCTCTTTCTATTTGATACGTTTTCTGCGATTCCCTTAATTTGCGTTAAGGCTGCAGTAAAAAATATGTTATCCGCCATTTTGTGACGACTGCCATATTGAATCTATTTTCTTGAAACATAGCTTAGAATACTACCCTAAGTACCACACTTTCCAAAAAGATCATCTCATCCGTTAAGGATATATAATGCCACAGACGGACGGACAAACACAATCCAAGATCGCCATCACAAAATGTCATGGCTTTTCTAAGTTTTAATTTATACATGTATTTTCACAGCAAGACTGCAAATCAAAGACAGACATCTCTCTTGTCTGGTTCAGCATCATTCAAGGTTTTGTCTTCGTTGCTCTTGTGGGTTGCATCACCACCATCGCTCACCGCAAGCGGTTCCTCGTCATCACCGTCCTCCTAGTCTCCAGCCTGGCAGGACTTGGAACTGTTCTCATCGATGATAGGACTACCAGTTTCATCATGTTCCTGGGTGTCTTGGCGAACCAGCTCGTCATTGGTGTTATTTCCTCTTACTTTGTTGAGCTGTACCCTACCTCCTATAGGTTAGTATTTGCTATCTACTGTTATTAACCCCCGAAGATGACGGAGTGATATGAGTGTGACATGTCTGTGAGTTTGTTTGTCTGTAGCATATTATATAGCTACCGGATGAACGGATTGTAAATTAGTTTTTTTTGTTTGTTTGAAAGTTGTATTAAAATCTGCTAATGTCGCCACAATGTGGCGAATTAATTACACATTTTTTTCACAAATCCCTCAATTTGGGTATCAAATGAAACTTGGCTTCACTATGCAAACGTCATGATAAATAGCAAATCTAATAAGGCCACAACAAAAAAAAAAGTTTGCTATTTTCGAGCTTCTTACTAATACTTATGAAAAATTTCATGTAGTATAAATATAACTAGCTATACGTTTCCACTGCTGGGGCTCATTTTCGCAGGAGAGAGATATAAGCCATAATCCACCACGCTGGCCTAGTGCATGTTAGCGGATGACACACGTCTTCGGATACTGTGTCTCCTACTGCGTGTCCTCAAACTTGTCGGTTACTTCACGATGTTTTCCTTCACCGTGAAGCGAGTTCGACTTCACGCATAACTTGAAAAACAAGTCATTGGTGTAGGGCCGGGATCGAACCTAAGGCTGTCTGATTAAAGCAGACGTTTTACCCCTGAGTCACACTTGCTTGATTTTATGTAATCTCAGCTTCCTAGTATTGAGGTTTTTGTATTTCCCAGAGGCATGGCGTCATGTCTATGCACCATGGTGGGACGCGCGAGTGCGCTCGCTGGAGTCAGCGCGTTTGGAGCCTTGCTGCCTTCCTCCTGCAATTACTCCTTCTACCTCTTCAGTTGTTTAATGATGGGTGAGCACACTATAGCTAGTATTAAAACCTTTTGGAATTAAATTATAGACTAAAAAGTTTCAAATTTCCACCTATGGCGAAGAAAGTTAAAAGTGGAAGGTTATCACTATAACATTTGTCATAATTTTAACACTTTGGTACCATATCATCATCATCTTTCTCTGCCTCCACTCACTGTTATGTCCATACAAACATTTATATTATTTAGCGGTGAAGGTACTATGACTCACAACACAGGGTTTTCTCTAGTGTGGGACATAGGGATCAAATTAAACTGGGAACGTACATTTGTACATATTACATAAAGTTGTCTTTTTACTGTCACAATAATTGGTGTTGTGACAATTGGTGTTTTAACTGCTGTTACTTATGACAAAGACAACTTTTTGTACAAGAGAGTTTTAATTAAACCTATAAACATGTCGATAATATAAGTAAATGATCGTATAAAGCCCAACGCACACGACGCTTGTTTTGCTGCTAGATAGCTTGCTAGAATTTGCCGCTGGGTTCGAAGTTGGCTGTGGCGCTGGGTGCGCTGATGGCTCCCTTGGTAGGTTGGCTTCACACGGTGCTTGTCGCTAGGCGTTTTAAAGAGGCTTTCATTTTGGAATTCTCGATATTAAATTGATTTCTCAAATTGTGAAACTTGGTTGAGCACTCTTTTGCCGTCACGGTTGGCTTTAACCCCAAAACTGCGTTCCTCACTCTATCAAGAGCCTCAGTTCGAAGACGCTTGTTGTGGTAATTCGGAGTATTTGTTGCATACAAACACGGTTCTTCTTTGTATGCGTCAATTAAAGCATTAATTTGCTCCGGAGACCACCTTTGCGACATATTTTTTCAACAACAGAGCACGAAAAAAAGAGAACACGCAAGCAAGCCGTCACGAAAAATAGCACACGTTCTATCATCGACAGCCAGCACGCAACCACGCTGCAGAGCCAGCAGTGACGTCACTTTCTCGCAGCGATGCCAGCAGAGTAGCCAGCAGAGGGCCCCGCAAGCAATCCAGCAGCAAAACAAGCGTCAAGTGTGCAGCGGGCTTAACTTGATTCAGTAAAAATACATTTGAAAGTTCATAACCTCTCACTTGCTTAACCAAATGACTGTGAGCAATAGGAGACAGCAAAGATAGGAGATTTCTTTAATGATGTAAGGCATTTCTAAGTAAATATAAAATTATATTCCAGGTGGCGTCTTCATTGCAATTTTACTCCCGAAGGACAAAGAAAGACCAAAAGTAGCTAGTAGTAAGCTTTAAGTAATAAAACTAATGTCAGTTAATAAAATTTTTAATATAAATAGAGTTTAATTTAACGCAAAGCTGATTTGTGGAAACGCCAGCCCTAGACAGCTTCTTTGCTGATAATGTCCGGGGGAAGAAAATACGCTACCACGAGCCCCGCTGAAACAAATAGAATAAAATGAAGCAATTTTATGAAAGCGGTAAAAGAAATTTAACTCTAAAACTAGGCTTATTGTAAAGATTGGTAAGAAGGTTGCTGGATTCATTCCGTTGCCGTACGAGACAATAAAAGGTCAGTGAATTCTAGGATATTTGGAGGTTTAGTCTATTTGAATATACGGGAGTGGACGGGAATTGCCAGCGTTGAGAAACTATTGCGATTGGCAAAGGATAAAACAAACTTCAGTAGGCTGACGGCCAACCTCCAGTAGTTGAGAGGCACTTGAAGAAGAAGAAGTCTGTTTGAAGTAATGACGGCTCAGTCAGGCATGTGTCTGCCTTATGTCAGGCCTGTGTCACTCCGCGTGTAGGTGTTAAAAACATACCTACGGGCGGCGGCCACTGCGCAAAGGGCCAATCTATGTGGCTCTTTCAATACCACAGAATAATAACTAGTACTACGTATAACCATGTACAACGTATTATGAACCGTAGCATAGTGAATTAAGGCCCATATTCCATTGAAAAGAAATTGGTAGGTACGAAAATCATCACGCGATCGACTGGACCGCGAGCTAAATTAAATCATATTGTTTATCAGATTGAGTTCATATTTCTTTAAAAACCATTGCGAAGTGAAGCTTCTGTACGAAGTACAAGTTATTATTCTGAGCTTATGTTCCGGTTAGTAAAATCAAGGTTTCGGTAAAAGACAACACCGTTAGGAAACTAGCTTGGTGGTAGAACATTTTCTGGCGCTCACCTGGTTACGCAACAACCCTCAAGTTGAGAAATTTGTCACCAAGCACCTAACAGAGTGCTGTGGCAGGCTTTTTGAGAGCTAGTTATTCCAGACTAGGCATGCTCCATCTTAGGCCAGAGTGTCGCTAACTCGTGTGGTTACGCGATGGACGACCCCTGATGGTCAAACGCCTAGCTGTACGATGTAAAACAAATTTGATAGAGCACTTACAAAGCAAAAATCCTGCGAACGCGTCGAAGGTAAGCGTGCAGTGTGTCATAACCAGCGCCCCGAGGAAGTGCACTCCAGCCAGGCCGCTGAGCCGAGACATCATCACACCTAGACACGTCGCCATACCTCTGCAAATATTGTTATACAAATACACTCAGTATAATCAGGGATCACAATACCAGAAAGCGCTTTGCGCTCAAGTTACAGAGTATCTAGAACATAATCGTATTCTACCAGATGTGCAGTCAGGTTTTAGGAAGTTCAGGAGCACCTGTACAGCACTTTTAGATGTTACTGATAATATTATTACAGCTCGTGACCACTCGTGTGTTTACTAGTCCTACTTGATTTTTCACGCGCCTTTGATTGTATTAATATTTCTCTGTTATTGTCTAAACTCAATTTTTACGGATTACACCCAAATGTTATTAAGTGGTTTAACTCGTACCTAAGTGGGCGTGTCCAAATTGTCGAGATAAAAAAAGATAACGGCGAAGTATTGCGCTCAAGTCTTCGTGAGATTAAAAGGGGGGTACCGCAAGGGTCTATTTTAGGCCCTCTCTTGTTTACTTTGTATAGTGCTGACATTACAGGTTGTATAAAGAATTGTAAATTTCACATATATGCCGATGATGTGCAATTGTATTTCTCTTTCAAACCCAAAGACATCCGAGAGGCAGAGCTTAAGATTAACGAAGACCTAAATAGAGTATACAAATGGGCGCAAGAAAACTCCCTGGTTCTAAATCCTAAGAAAACTAAATTTATGGTCCTCGGGACCAAACATCAAATACAAAATGTGATTATCAGTAAACCGGCATTAAACATAGCCGGTGAGATGATCGACGGGGTCTGTTCTGCGCGAAATCTTGGTCTTATATTTGATGAACGACTGAGGTACGAGGAACATGTCGAACAAATAGTTAGAAACTGCTTCTATCGACTGAAAATTCTTTACAAGATTAGGAATTACACCAACACAGATCTTCGTATAATGCTTACTGACTCACTTGTTCTGTCGCGATTTAATTATGTCGACGTGGTTTACGGTCCCTGTCTTTTAGAAAAATCCTCTCGTCTTATACAAAGAGTACGAAATGCTTGTGCTCGCTATTGTTTCAATGTGCCTCCGCGTAGTCACGTCACTCCTTTTTATAACGAGCACAAAGTACTGAAGATGCAACACAGGCGTCATCTTCATCTTGCCACTCTGCTGTTTGGTGTGATAAAATACCAGCTACCACCGTACTTGTACAGTAAGCTCATTTGGATACGTGACAAAAATCCCTATATATCTCGGGATACCCGTAAAGTTTTATTGCGTGTACCTCGGCATGGCACCGCCTCCTTTAGAGGGAGTTTTAGATTTAACGCCACCAAATGCTGGAACTCCTTACCACCACCAATACGGCTCCTCCAAAACAAATTTAACTTCAAGGTCAAGCTTAGGGGACACCTGCTGCAGTTACAGAACAACTGTAGCTAGTTTTTCTGTACCTGTAGTGGTTCTGCCGCTCTTGCTGCTTCACCCTGACTGCTAGTTATTATTTTATTTTTTAATCTTTATTATTATGATTCTTTTTTTCTCGTTGGTTTTTTTGTGTTTGGTGGTGTTTCTAATTCTTTATTTTTGCAATTGTCTGTTTGTTTCATCATCATTATTATTTTCGTTTATTTATTGTCTTATTTATATATTTTATCTGTTTGCTATTTCAGTTTTCTTCACTTTTCACTTTAACTTCATCTGTATCCCCACGCGTCACTAAAGGTTGGTCCTGAAAATCAGTGCTGCAGAAAAATCTGTAGCGTTTATACTGAGGGCTGACCTTTTTCGGACGCTAGGGGACACATACTATGCTGTCTTTCTTATATTTTTTTTTCATGTTCGTTATATGTAATTTAAAATAATGTATATGTATGTGTCTTCTGTGTCTGAAATAAATGTGTTCTTTCTTTCTTTCTTTCTTTCTAGAGAGGTTTGCTGATTCCCATACAATAAAACGTGTCGTGGGATTTTATCATAGATGCCGGTGAAACTTAGACAGTGCTGCAAATTGAGTGAGCCGCCTTGGTGCCGCCAAATTCCGAAAGCACACTGTAGTCACTTACTGTTACTGTTCCTATTTGCTAATAAGATAATACTTAGTAGATATTGTGACCCAAGTGTAATGAATAGATGAGGTATAATAGTTTTATAATAATTGACGAAATGATTTAGCTTTATTTTATTTATCTCCCTCGCTAGACCACGTGCGGCTACATTGAAGCTCCATCTTTCGGATTTATTCTGTACCACTAATGTTTCTGTATTTTAAGTGGTACAACTTTAAACAAAAGATTCAGTGTCTGTTATATTAATTTGTCTATGCTATCTATAATCCATTACTTTTAACTGCAAGGTGCCGCGTCAACATTAGACAGGCATGTTAAAAAATGTATTAAGTGCTGTGTTTTGTGCTACCTTGTTAGGGTAATGATTGATTTTTTATTTCTATTCTTTCCATACACATACTTTTTCTTCTTCGTATAAGCTAAGTGGCCCAACTCTGATGTCGAGAGCTTTCGAACTGCCCGGTGATATTAGACTTGGCTTAACGACTATTAGTACCAAGACTGACAGCTGAAATCTACAATTTTACATCTCATCCGACCCACACTAATGCCCTACGTGAAACTGCCACTTTTTAAACGATAATCTTCTACTTGGTCCACTATCTGTATCGGCTATTGCTTAACCTCGATGATCGCATAAAAATATGATATGTAAATTAATATTTTTCTACTTCATTGCCTTTATAGTTTTTTTAGGGTCAGTACTTTACATCTCATCCAAACATCTCTTTCACTCGTCATGTCTATGCTTACCCTTCAAAACATAATGTTTCACGCCATCCATCCATGTTTTCTTTCCATATATGTACATATTTAATTAATAGTCCGCACATGAATAACCTTACCTTAACAAAATTATCTAGGTGAATAAATACTAACCTATAAGAAGTAGGATACAAATCCACATAGTACCCGAAAAGGAAACCCATGCAAAAGTTGGTAGAGATCATCCCAACATACAGCACCAGACTTGCCACGCTGTTTTCATTGAAGACTGCAGCTAAACAGCAAACTAGGGGGAGGAAGAGGAAGGTCATCATGAGGAGCTTCCTCCGGCGACCGACCAAGGAGAGGACCAGGGTTACGCTGGAGAAGATCAAGCCGTGGGCAACACCGGAGATGAGGGTCCGGGTGTCGATTGTTGATGTGCAGGAAGACTGAAATGAAAGAAAATAAGATACCTGGAAACTAATGCAATACCTTAGGGTATTAAATGGCCTTAAAGTATCAATATAGTAAATTATGTGAATTCACAAATAAAAAAGACATGTTTTTGCCGCGCCTCGATAAACAAAATGAATAGAACAGCTGTTTTATTTTTAATGTCTTAAAGAAAAATTGTGTACCTGGATGTCTTAAAGTCACCTTTAAAAGTTATTCGTCAGATACCAGATGTAGGTATTTTTGAAAAGGATAGAACAATAACATTTCATGTTAGGCTAGTCCAAATAATCATGAATGAACTATCTGATGAAATATGAATCGATAAGTATTTGGGTAAAACAACAAGTAATAAAATAATACTCATGTACTTATATTAGGACACAAATTCACACATGGCACACTTGACTATTTATAGTTTGTATGGTTGCTAACCCAGCTGATGTACCACATATACATACATAAATACTATAGTATGTCGATACATATTTAACACCCGAACCGACTGTCAACAAATTTAGTTCATCACAAAGATGTTGACCGTACCAGCAATAGAATACGGAACCTTCTGGTTGGCAGCCCGGCATGGTAACCAAAAAAAAATCATTTAACGTGAATGATAATTTCGTCAAAGATCTATTTTCTTTATTAACCCAAAGAGAGGCAGGCACAGAAACTTGCCAAAAAATATATTGTTTTAAAAACTCACCAGATCCAAATTGTTTTGTGTAACATTGCTATGGTGGTTGACAATGATATCACACAGGCTGGATGGGTGACCGTTGCTGGTCTGAAGGCCGGCCGTGAACGCTTCTACTATTATGGGCATCCACATCACGAACCCGTTGTTTCTGAAATGTATAAGTTTTTGTATACTATTTGTTTGTGTATAATGATTACCAATAAATTTACTTATTTCTCTTTCTCATTCTTATATTCAATTTTGCTTTCTTTCCTTCTTTTATTAATTCATCCGTTCGTTTGTTCGTTTGTTCAATCATTTATTCTTTACTTCATTCATTCATTTAATGAATCAATCATTTATCCAATCAATCATTCATTTATTCATTTAATATTTCATTAATTCAATCATAAATTGTTCATATTTTCATTATTTTTTATTCATTATTTAATTTTTCCATTCATTCTTCCATACATTAATTAATTCATTCTTTTCTTTCTTTCTTTTGTTACTTTCTCGTCTTCTTCTTTCCGTATATCCTACTTTCGTTCTATATTTCTTACTATTCTTTTGTCTCAATAGGTCAGCGCATGAATACAATTCACCTGATGGTAAGTGATATTGTGGTCTACGGTGAAATGTGCTTACCTAGAAGGAACTTGTTCACTCTCGTCTTGATGATTGCTAAATTTTTGTCATTGGCGAAAAGGAATTTGGTAAGGAATTCCAAAGTTTAGCGGTTCACTCAAACCAAGATGGAGGCAAAAATGTTTCACAAATTGAATGAAAACAAATCATTGTTGTAATTTGGGTTGGATTTCCTATCCAAGAATTATATTATAATAATACATCGCTCCACCTTAGATGGCAATATCGCTTTCCATCAGGTGAATTGCGATCAAGCGCAAGCCCATTAAGAGTAAAAATATAGTAATATATACTTACATAGCGTATATATGCTATGTAAGTATATATAGTAATATATACTTACATAGCATAAATAACTGCGGTCAAATAGAATAGCTGTAAGGTTCTGAAGAGTAGAGGTGGTTTGAAGAGCGGCAGGATTTGATCGTAAAGAGACGCAAAGAATGACTCCTCTTTGCTCTTTAGTCTGGTTTCTTCATTCAGCATTACTTTGTTCACCTGAAATCATGGAAGAATAGCCATTAAAGATTCAGAGATATAAATTTAAAAAAAAAAATATTTACTTACCAAAAAATATGGCGGCCGTAGATGGGCTTGGTTAAATTAATAAAGTTCCAACTAGCGTAGATCTTTTTAATTTTTCAATAGCTGTTTTCTTTTAGTTATGCTTTTCAGTTATGTATTCTAAGTTGGACTCTATTATAATAGTTTTTATTGAACATTTGATGGGCTCGCAGTTGATCACAATTCACCTGTACGGTAAACAGTTTTGTAATTTAGATGGAGTGGTCTTGTCTACAAGAAACGCTAAATTATTGTTTACTTGTTTGGGAATGGGTGTATGGTGAAGAGTTCCAAACTATAGAAGTTTGCAAATTCAAGGTAGAGGCAAATCTTATAGACAGATATAATCTACTTTGGTAATTCGGTATATAACCAAACCAAAACTCATACAAATATCTACCATATAATATTGAACATTTACGTACACTTTATACGCACGTTATTTACATTGCCCACTTAAAAACACAAAATATCTCTTCCACTGACTATGTTATTATTAAAATCTAAGAAACATCCCACTACATACCGGATATACTCCTTTATTCCCGTTTCTGCTCCACATTATTCTCAGGCACTCCAGAGCCTCAGCTTCCCTCCCGGCATTGACGAGAAATTTGGGACTCTCCCGGAAGAACTGCAGCAGTACCGCGCTGATAGCGAGCGGTGTGGTGATGACCAGCGCCAAAAGACGCCAGGGGGTGAAACTGATGAAACCCAGATCGTAGTTGAAAGACAGGTTCAGGATGAAGTAGGCTGGAACTGGAAAAATGTACAGTACTTTAGTGAAAATGAAGCCATTTTTCTCATTACCGAGGGTCATGACTCCCAAACAGAATTTATAAATTGGTGAAGTTTTATCGGGAAAGTAGTTAGGGTATCATTCGGGGGCCTTCAAAAGTAGAAAAGGCGAAAAGGCTTCAAAGCGAGTTTAAACCGGTTTCTTCTTGGCAAGCGCGCTCCATCCTTGACCACAATATCACTTAACATCAGGTGGGTTGAGGTCAAGCGCAAGTCTATCATAAAAAATCATAAAGAAAGTAGGTAAAAAACCACACACAACATTGAAAAGTAATCTCAGGTGTAGTACAAGGATATAACCATTCGTTAGATTAAAAAGCAAACGTTTTGTCACCGAGCCATACTCGCTTTTCTTTTAGTACAAGGACAAATTAGTCAGGCTGGTAGTAAGATTAAGTTCTTCATTTATAATCCTAATTTACCAGCAGTATTTCTCAATATTTATTGACATACTTATTGCCAACCAATGTAAGAATGCAAATAACAGATTAGCAATAATTGGATTCATTCCATGGCAATACTGAATCCTGTGGCACTCTAGACTGTCAATTATTTTTAGAACTAACAATAAAACACCTTCGCTAAACTTTAAAAAATATAACTATTTAGTTTTTAGTTCTCAATCATTAGATGCAGTGAAGTGAATCGTTTGCCTTGCGAAGGTCACCACGGCGGAAAGTTTTTGGTTCATTAGATAATTAAAGAGATGGTGATTGCCGACACGCTTGAGTCGGCGTTCTATTTGTGTAACTAAAGCATGGAAGCGCCTGTTGCTTAACTAATGTAATCTGACGCGATCATCGAAGTTAATGCGGCAACAGCCGATACACACTGTCTTTTGATAATGGGTGACCATTCAAAACACTGTCAAGTGTCATAGTGGTATTTTAATCGTTGATCGGATGATACTTTAAATTGTAGTCGTGCCAAATTGGTTCACGCGATAAATAAGAAAAATAGAGCCTACTCTTACCATCATAGGAAAGTATGAAGAGCATTAAAGCACTGGTCATGATAATAGTGTAAGTTCCTCGGACCCTCTCCGAGCAGCTCTCTCCGAGGTACGTAAACGTCGCAGATTGTGCGGAACTAGAACTGAAAAATATTGCAAAGATTAAAAAAAAACTGAAAATATACAAATGTACGTGGCAATGCTGCCATCATTTATAATAATAATAATAAATTGTTTATTCAAGCAAAACATACATTCACATAATATAATGACATTCATAATTATGATGATTATATTTTGAACATAAGAATACATATTAATATAATTATTTTTATTTGTACACAAAATTTGATATTTTTATTTATGGCACCTTTGCCTCTACCCTTAGTCTTTTTAAGGTTTAGTCTAGTTAAGTAAAGATTAAGTCTTCAATTTAATTTATTTTAAAAAAATATTATTATCTAATATTACAAAAATTACGAAAAAAACACGTTTATTATATGGAGACCCTCTTAATATATCTTGTGAAAGTTTTAGCTTTCTAGCTATTATGGTTTCTGAGATACAGCCTGATGCTTAGAGAGGAAACGCATGTTACGAGATGTATGGAAATGGTAGTGCAAGGATGATAGTCAAGAGACCGACTGAAGAAGACTTTAATGGAGTGTATGAATGAGGACATGAGAGAGAAAGTACTGAGTGTGGAGATGACATTTAATACAAGAGAGTGAAAGAAGAAGATTTGCTGTGCCGACCCCACCTAGTGGAATAAGGCAAGGAAAAAGAAGAAGAATAAAACCAAGTACGAGTAACTACTACAAATAGCAAGGTAAAGAACTTACAAGCTAGTTCCGATAATCTTCAGCACAGCCAGTATCACCCAGTGGTTAGCGAACGCGCTGACAATGGAGACAATGACTCCGCCCCACAGCCCAGCCCGGAGCGCCCAGCGGCGGCCGCGCCGGTCCGACACGTAGCCCCATATGTACGACATTATTATCGGACCTAGGATAAATAAAATAAAATAAAATAAAAATAAATAAATAATAATACATATCCTTTATTGACATAAGTAACAAATGCACTATTAAAATGAAACAATCGGTGCTGATTCAGTCTTAGACTGTGTTTCAACACCAATGGCCTCTCCCACAGAGTTTTACAAGTCTTGGTGATTGATATATGTACATTAAAAAAAGTTTAATTAAACGTACGGTATGTTAAAATTATGTTAACATAAGTTAATTCACAGTAAATACGTATATCGTTTAATTAATACTACTATTATAGATAAGAAAATTTGTGTGTAAGTGTGTGTATGTTTGTTACTTACTCCTTCGCGCTCCAATGGCTAGATCAATTTTGATGAAATTTGGTATAGAAATAGGTCAAACCTTGAATTAACACATAGACTTCTTGTTATTCTGAAATAACAAACAATTGTGGCATACGCAAATAACTTCAAAATCTATGTGACTTTTTCAAGCTACAACGGCTGGACCGATTTTGAAGAGATTTTGCGATGAACTAAAATTGTTAACGTTCTTATTAATTGTGTATCCATATACAATATTTATGTATGATGTAGTATAACAGTTGTGTTAGCTATAGTAATACAAATTAGAAATAGTTCAGTATGGGGCTAACCAACCGTGTGTAAAATAATTGGCCATGTGCGATTTGGGCTCGCGCATGAAGGGTTCCGTACCATAGTTGTACGGGAGCCCCCCTTAAATATTTATTTTATTACAACTTTATAATTTCATTAGATAACCAATATACTTTCATGTATTTTGTGATAATTAAAAGTGTCTAGCAGCTACCGTTATTGATATATAGCAATATAATACGAAAAAATCACGTTTATTGTATGGGGATCCCCCTTAATACTTTTATTTTTTTATTTTTAGTATTTGTTGTTATAGCGGCACGGGAAATACTTATACATATCTTGTGAAAGTTTCAGCTTTCTAGCTATTACCGTTTCTGAGATACAGCCTGGAGACAGACAGACAGTGGGGTCTTAGTAATAGGGTCCCGTTTTTACCTTTTAGGTACGGAACTCTAAAAATATTCCTCCAAAATATTTTTAGAGTTCCGTACCTATATATATTATAACTCCAAAACAAATATAATTTATTCTTCAGATTGTTCTAAATATTCTTTATTACAAAAACTGTAAACACAAGATTTTGCCCGTTCTGTGCCTTAAGCATGTCTTTCTAAAAGTTACCAACCAACAAACGGTGTGGACATCAGGAGACTCTTCTGTGTATGGTCGAGGTTGAAGTCGCAGGCTGCTCCGGTCACCACCACGGAGAACCCGAACATATCCACAGCCATGCTGAGGAGAGACAGGCTCAGGGTAGCGAGGAGTCCAGCTGTGTACGCTCCACAACCTGACACGTTTTGGAAAATAATAATTCACGTTAGACTGGAGGTCAAAGATTGATTGATCTTTTATCAATCAATCAGTAATTTATTTATATCTAAAACATTTACTTTCTTTTCTTTTCTCTTTTTTTTTTACACATTTCACACACGGCTGGTTAACCCCATACTGAACCATTTCTAGTTCGTATCATGGCTGCTAACACAACTGATATACTACATATAAATACATACATATTTTATATAGATACATATTTAACACCCAGACCGACAGCCAACAAATTTGGTTGAGCACAAAGGTATTGGCCGTGCCGGAAATCGAACCCGGAACCTTCTGATTGGCAGTCGGCATGGTAACCATTACGCCAATGAGGTTGTCAAAGCTTACAAAAGCTAAGCACATAATATGAAACTATAACTACTTTGTAAATGTATGTACAGTATAAGATGCAAAGATAAGACGAATTTTCGGCGGTTTTGCCGCGCCTTACCATAGACTAATATATGAATAGACGCTCAACCTCTTGTTGAAAATCGTACTACGTGTATCATCTGATACACGCTAAGCAACGGTCGATGCGGACAGTGTTTGGTTGGGTGAACAAGACTGTCGTATTTCAAGTGTAATTTTCAACTGGGCGCTACCGTGGGTCGGATGACACGTTAAATTGTAGGTCTCGGCTGTTAGTCTTAGAACAAGTAGTCGTTAAGCCAAGTCACAGGCCTTCAGGTGGCTTGAAAACTCTCGACACCAGAGCTTGGCCACTTAGGCCAAGCTCATACGAAGAAGAAGAAGAAAGATTTTTGAAACACCTGTTTTTGTTTAATAAATAAACTCCCTATACTAGCTATCGTGTCCTAAAAATTGAATTTAAGGTAATATACTTAATTTAAAAAATTAGGTCTATCTTTTTCGCAGGATTTGCTTTCCATACTAATATTAGTTCATTAATTAGATAGACCACAAAAAAAGTGTGTTTACACGTTACATTTGAGGTAACCACACACTGTTTAAAAATGCCTAAAGGGATGGAGAAAGGAATAAGGGAGCTAGTCGTTTAAAAATATTTAAAGGGATGGAGAAAGGAATAAGGGAGCTAGTCGTTTAAAAATACTTAGAGGGATGGAGAAAGGAATAAGGGAGTTAATCGTTTAAAAATACTTAAAGGGATGGAGAAAGGAATATGGGAGCTAGTCGTTTAAAAATACTTAAAGGGATGGAGAAAGGAATAAGGGAGCTAATCGTTTAAAAATACTTAAAGGGATGGAGAAAGGAATAAGGGAGCTAGTCGTTTAAAAATACTTAGAGGGATGGAGAAAGGAACAGGTGAGCTAGTCGTTTAAAAATACTTAGAGGGATGGAGAAAGGGACAAGGGACCTAGTCGTTTAAAAATATCAAAACTTACCTGCCATATCGATCGCTTCATCGCACGTATACGTCTTTTCAGCTCCATTTGTTTTTACATTCAACTCAATTTCCGTTACACTGTAGCCCTTATTTGTGGGCATTGTTATAAATATAATTCGACGGTTAAAAGGCTAACTGCGTTAAGCGACAATTTTTTTCAGATAAAACCTTATTCTTAATGACAATCGATAAGAAAAATAAACCTGTAATGGAATTGAATTAATGACTGATAGCTTCAAAACAGCGTTGATGAGTGTTACACAGAAATGAACGTTGAAACAGAACTTTTTAATTGATCACTTAATATAAAAAAAACAATTATTTTAATCTTAATGTTTATATCCTCAATTAAACTGGTATGATATTTTGGTATATTCAGCATACAATGGCGTCAAAAATGTTATAAATCTTGATCTACCTCATCTTCTATCAATTAGTTTATATTTTCCAATTCAGTGAGGCAGATTGGTGTATTCCAACTGGAATATTTTTGGAATCACTCCATTGTCACACTGTTTTTCAATTTTCAATTCGTTGTATTTAGTGGTAGTTATTGGCAGCATAGATTTATATTTTCCATTTATTGGTTTCGGCCTAACAATAGGGATTGTCTCTGCTCTTGCGTCTTCCTTCATACTGTTTTTAATTGTCATTATACCCGGAGATTTTTAAATGTGGAAGTGGCACCACTATCACGATATAGATATTCTATATAAAAAAAAAACTAGCACTCTCCCTATTTTCTGCGGCCGTAGTGGCAGGTGACGGGGCCACAGACCCGTTGCGGGGTACCTAAGACGTCGGACCGGGGTTTTCCGGCGTCCATTGCACTCACGGTCTTCGAGGTGGTTGCGGTGCACACGTGGTGCACTGCAAAGAGAGCCATCCCCTGAGGAGGAGTCTCGCAGGCTAGCCGAGAAAATTGCCTATATAATGATGTTTCGTATTGAATTTCTGATCGTAGCATGCATGCTATCTACCAATCAAATCACCCTTGACATCGATATCACATCACGGCAAACCAGCTTAATCCCAAATAGCCCTAGAGCATACTCTGAATGAAACAGTTTCAGCGACACGATGCTTTCATTTAAATGAAAAGAAAAATGTTTTAAGCGACATCACTGTTTATTTTGATCCGGGGTCAATTATCTTACCCGACATCATGTATGCAATTTACAGTTATAGAGTGTGCTGTGAAGTGCCAATGTATATGCAATCAAGAATAAGTTAAAACATTTGTGTCAAAAATGATCAAATTCCATGTCGCTTTAAACCATGCAAGCCAAAAATAGGTCAATTTTTGCAATGGTCTCAAGCGACAAAAAAGTGCTCAGTATTGAACAAAACAGGATTCAGACGACGCAGAAAAAATCGCTGATTCCGAATATGTATATAATTCAAAACTCAAATATTTGTCGCTTAACGCAGTTTGCCTTTTAACCGTCGAATTATTATTTAAAGTCTTTTTCGATGTATACATACTTTGATCACATTTGTAAGAAAAACTAGAATCTTTTTTTTCAATATATTGAAATCTTTAACGAAAGAGTTTAGTTTTAATTTTTAAATAATAAGTACATTTTATCATCATTAGAATCACTTGAAAAAAAACAAAATTTTATTATTATTCAAACAGCCACATTTTTGAAACTGCAAGATTTGCCTCAACTATTTGAACATTTAAATATATTTTATCACTTTTTTCTTACTTTTTATAAGACTTGGTTCAGTTTGTTTGCAAAAACTAAGCCAAACTAAGCACGTCTAAATCCTTTCCCTTTACTTTGATTACTGGAGGGAAATTGTTTGTTTACAAACTTATACTAAAATAAAAATTTACCAACTGCGAGTCAAAGTTACGCGTTACGGTTCGGTACCATTGTCTTAAAAAAATGGTGAAAGAACACGTCTGTTATATGGGAGTCTTCTTAAATATTTATTTTTAATTTACTTTTAAAGTAAAATAAGTATTCTTAAATAACTATTCTTAATTTAATAAAATTAAATATTCTGTGAATGCTACCAAATGTCGTTATAAAGATCGAAGATCAAAATACGTTAATTGAATGGGAACCCTTCTCAATTATTAATATTAATTTGAATTTTATCATTAATTTTGGAAGGTAATATATAACTGAATAATCTGAGTTTATTTAAAAAGGTTCTATCTTTTATAGTTATCTTCACTGAGCAATGAAAAAGAAAAAACATTTCTTGTGTAGGGCCTCCTTATATTTTTTATTTTTTTACTCTGAATAGGTCAGCGCTTGACCACAATTCACCTGATGGTAAGTGATATTGAGGTCTACGGTGGATCACGATTGTTAGCAAAGGATGGCAAAGGCAATATGTACATCTGAGAAAATTTCAGCTTTCTAGCTATCATGGTTTATGAGATACAGCCTGGAGACAGATAGAGAGACAGTCAGACAGATTGACAGCCAGCGGATGCTTAGTAATAGAGTTCCGTTTTTACCTTTTTAGGTAAGGAAACCTAAAAAGATAGTAGGGTGAAAAAACTAAGTCAATGCACTAATTTTTTTTATGTACCCAGGAACTGGCTGCTATATTTTAACAGATAGAAAAAAGCTACATTAAATAATCTTCAACTCAAAATTGGAAACTAAACCAATTATGATAAAATTGAAATGGGACTACGCGGAAAGCTATTCCTATTCACAAAAAAAAAACAACTTTCAAAATACGATTTTAATGACTTTTTTAAGTCAGTTGAAAATAAAATAGGTAATAACTAAGTATCTGAAATTAAGGTTAAAAATATTATTATATAATTAAGTTAATTAAGTTAATATTAATATTAAATAGAAGTTAACTAAATCGCGCTCAAGGGTACCTGATTAGTTTTGAAATATGCATAACTAAATTAGATTTTAAATAGTAGCTTTTGTTTAGATTTATATTAAATGTAGAAAATAATGTATTCATTCATAATCAATTTTATTTTACAGGACTTAAAAATAATATTTACAAATTTATATTAAATTGTATTTATCTATTCTTATTAAAGATAAATAAGAGAAAATAAAGATGTTTTTCCAAACAAACATGTTTGCGAAGAAAACACTTACTATTGTTACAACAAAATAACAGTAAAATATCACTGGGTTATGAGAGGGGCAATTGATTTATTATTAATATTTTTCTCAAAATGGTTTTGAGTTCTGCTTTGGTGTAGAAGTTTGGCCGAATAGCATAGAAGTACGGTGCCGAGGGTGGTAAGAATTATTTCCACTGTCAGAAGGATCTTTGGCATTGTGATGTACATCAGTCTTAAAGCACGGATGGCTATATCCGGTAAACGAGGCTGTCTCTGAAAAAAAAAAATATTAATAAATAATTTATTGCCATGAACATTACTTTACATTAATTTGCAACGGGCCCTAAACTCGGCTAGGCCAGTATCTTGGGCTCTCGTGAAACTTCGTTAACTTGTCAAATGTTTATGGAACAGCAGGTAAAAATATCGAAATATTAGCTTGCATGCCGTCTAAAGGTATATCTTATACTTAAATAACATTGCCACGTCATAATGTTAGTTACTGTACTCCTCCGAAACGGCTTGAAGGATTTTTACTAAATTTTATATGCGTATTCAGTAGGTCTGAGAATCGGCTACTACCTATTTTGCATACCCCTAAGTGAGGCAAAACCACGTTTGCCGGGTCAGCTCGTAAGGTATATAGAATTTTGATCAAAAACGTACTAGATATAAATAAGGTGATGTCTCTAACAACGGCAAGGAAAATAAGACCAATAGAGTGTGGTCTTATTTGAGTTTGAGGAATTTAAGCGTTATTTGTATAGTTATACAGCTGAATTTTCTAACGCTCACTGCGTACGGTCATAAAATTTTATAGCTGTTGACGCCGAGCAAGGTAGCTTATGTTAAGAGACGGTAAGGTAGACTTGAATTGAAATATTTTTTTTTGTGACGTTGAATATTGTAATGGGTACAATAGTATAGTAAACTTATGCCATTTTTTGAGCTGTATTTGTATGCGTCACTGAATCTGGTGTATATTTGATCGAAGTTTGCAAGCCGTCTAAAGATATGTAAGGTACATAAAAATATAGAGTACGTACAATTTTAAAGTGAGCAATTGGCAGCACGATGTCTGAGAACCGGCGAGCTTCAGAATTGTAGTTGAGATCACCGAGAACAATGCTCACTTGCAAAGACAGCTTGGTTTCCAGGGTTAAGCCGATTTTCTGGAAAAGAGAACGATAGGGTTTTCAAATGATGTCTGAAATGAGCTTAAGGTTCCTAGCTAAGCCAAGTCATACAGAGCAAAGCGCTTGATGAGCGGCAGTGGATTTATCACGAATTAAATTCATATAAAATTAATAATATTGAGCTCTAACGATTTACAATAGAGGAAGTGTGAAAGTAGCCCCCCAGTGAGGGAGAAAATAAAGAGTGGAAGGCGTGATATGGACATGTGATGCGTAGAGAGGAGATGCATGTCACTAGGAGATGTATGGAAATGGTAGTGCAAGGAAGAAGAGCAAGAGGCCGACCGAAAAAGACATGGATGGAGTGTGTGAATGAGGACATGAGAGAGAAAGGATTGAGTGTGGAGATGACGTCTGATAGAGGAGAGTAGAAGAAGAAGATTTGTTGTGCCGACCCCACCTAAGAGGCTAAAGTAAGAAGAAGATTGAGCTCTACTCAACTACAAAATACGAAATGACTTTATATTTTTTAACAATGATAATAATTTAAGGCGAAGATAAGGACAAAATCTTAGATTTTCAGTTTTTTCGCTTTAAGTAAATTAAAGAATTTTTGAAATTGACATAAGTATTAAAAATAAATACTTACTATGAGTATGAGTGTGGACGGACAGATGGGAAGGGGGCCTAAGAAAGTATAGATGGATTGTGTGAATGATGATATGACCAGGAAGGGTGTGAATACAGAGATGACGAATGACAGAGATGTATGGAAGAAGCGTACATACTGTACCGACCTCACATAAAGTGGGATAAGGTGAAGAAGAAGAAGAAGATTTATGTATATTTTATTTTAATACTCTACTATTCAATATAAAAAGTACGATTGACTTGTAAATTATTAATTACCATCAAAGATGACAATGATTATCTTTTACTTACGGGTTCTATAACCATATGGCTGGAATGTATGTTGGGGTCTGGCGCCAGACCCTCGATCCGCTCCAGCAAGCGAGGGTCTCCGTCCAGGAAGTGCCCGTTGGATAGCGCCAGGGGGAGACCTGGAAGTATCCATATTAAAGTCTTTATTTTTAATTCTTAATACACTAATAAAAGTTAATTGAAGACTTTCTTGTTCTAATTCTGTGTCAAAATATAATGGTTGCCGCACAACCTTTTGAATATCACAACTTTTGTTCTACACATCTAGACAAACAACTTTTGTCCTAAAACAACTAGAAAATCGAAAATAACCAGCTGTTTTATTGAAAATACTGAGTCACAAAAATTACATTTTTATTACGTAGATGAGATGAAATTGACGAGTAAAAATATTGTTAAGAGCGATAATACATTTGGGAGTATATTTGTCTAGCTTGTAAGCTAAAAAGATAAATCAATTTCAATTATTTTTTATCTGCAAAAGCTAATTGAGATGATGGATTAACAAAAAAACTACTATTTATATCGAGATAGGACAGATAACAAATACAGACGAAGCAATTTTATCGATCATAAAATTCATGATTCATAAAAGTTTCTTATTTAATATCCAATCTGGCTTTTTTTACTCAGTGTACTGAGTAAGGACTAAGTAAACTGTCTCCACATCCTATTCAGATGGTTAAAGCAGTGTCGATAGGATTTAGAACATTTGTTGGTTGATATAGTCATAATAATGTGTATTACCTAAATAACATGAAGACATATCCATTAGCCCCTTAGGACAGAACCCCTTACTGGTGCAGAGTGTATTATTCCCATACGCCTTTTCACTCATTTCATACACTTGAGCGTCAGGGCCGTACTCAGAGGTTGTGGTCCCACACGGGGTCATGGGGAACGACTTGCAGATCCCCACACGAAGAATATTGATGGGAGAGCCAGCGGGAAGTTTAGGTGGGTAAGCGATGCCCTCGTACGTATCTTTGTAAGTTGCTGTACTGAAACAATGGGGATAGAAGATAATTTAGTCGTTTGAATAAAATGATTGTGATAAAATTAAATAATCTCACTAATATTATGTAGATGAGAGTTTGCAAGTAAGTGTGTGTGTTTTATTATTTCTTCAAGCTGAAACGTCTGAACTAATTTCGATGGCATTTGGTATGCTAAATATAAAGATGATTTAGACAATGTTATAAAATGTAAAATGGATGCTTTAATTCCGAATTATCTCGGATCTTGAACGCGCGTAACGCAGTGGAGCTTAGCTAGCTTATTGCACTGTGGTTTTGTTGTAGTATGATAATAATTTTGGGCCTATTTATGCACACAATTCATGAGACAATTAATGTTATTTAAAAAAAATACACTCTTGTTAAAAACATGTTGGATATTAACAAACCGATAATTCTTTAAGTAATGATACGCAATAATCATGAAAATACGAGCACATTGAAAACTTTCATGCATATATTTAAAATCTTTGCAGTTGAAATAAAAAAAAAATGCAATGATATCTAGGGTAATAAAAAAAAGTTTTTCTTGGTGAGCAGTGTTATGCGACCGTGAAAAATAATACATACTAAATCGAAAATGACATAATATTACATAATATAGCTATATGGTTGGTAATTAGTTAATAGATAATTTGGTATTCAGCGTGGAAACGCGGCCACGCGGTGTTATGGGCACCTTTGCGCCGGGTATAGTAGACGCGATGGTGGGTTGTCCTGCCTTGTCTTGTTTGGGACATTTTATTTAGATTTTAACATTATTTATTTATTTAAGGAATTGACACATATATTTAAATTAATAACAATAATTAAATCGTTCCTTAATTATTGAATCCTTAAAATAGATAATTTGTCACTTCAATAAATGGGTGGTGATAAATTAAGAGAAAATTGGTTACTTCTATTAATAGATGGTAATTTAGTCGCTTTAACTAAAGTCAAGTGACAAAAAATTAGGAAAATAGTATCTCGTTTTATTACACGTGCAGAGATAAAACATCCAAGTTATATCCGAAACTTTTTTATTAATCTTTTACTTTGTTAGGTATTCTCTGAAACTCTGTTAAACAAAAACACTATCGCTCACAAATAATTAAAGTAAGTAACACTTTTATTCTTGTTTTGGTAACAACAATCTGATAACTAGGTGTGAAAAGTGCATGACCTAACAATTTTTTTTATAAAAAAAATTGCAGATAAACTGTTTTTTAAAATATAAGTAATGTTATTGCTATATAACTGGAGTTCCTAGTGATAAGATAGTTTATTATACTTAAGTGCCTAGGCCGGTATTATAAATAAGTTTTTATCATAATTTGAAGTAATTAATCGGTCATTCGATAGCTGACAACTACTAAAAAGATAACTGTTTTGCCTTATTGATGTAAGTTCGATTATGCAACTTTTGAACCCCATGACATAGAGTCCTCAGGACCACTTCTTTAAGTAAATAAATAAATATTAGAAAACATTTCAGACACGGCTGGTTAGCCCCTTGCAAAGCCTTTTCTAGTTCGTATTATACTAGTTGCTAACACAACTGATATACTACAGATACATACAAAGATACTTTATATCGATACATATTAAATACCCAGACTGACACTGACTGTACAGTACTGCACGGTTACAAGTTCGATTTCCAGAATCGAACCTGTAACCCTCTGTTTGGCAGTCCAGCATGGTTACCATTATGCCAACGAGTCCGTGACAAGAATATAGAAACATGTCTTTGTATATATCAACATATATCCGAATTTTATATGCCCAAAGGGTAGCAACAAACTCTTATTACTAAGTTTCCTTTGTCTGTCTGTCCGTTTGTCACCAGGCTGTATCTAATGTACCGTGATAGCTAGACTGATGACATTGTTATTTTAATAGATGATTTACGTATTTCGCCCAGATTAATAGTATAACGCCCAGATTTTGCGCCAGTTACCAGAAGCGTCCAGATCTTGGGTTAGTGATGTAAATTTTAATATTTTGGTAACATACTTTATCGTTTTAGGGTTTTTACATTTAAGTGTAATTTTTTTTATTACTTTTAATGGGCTTGCGCTTGATCACAATTTACCTGAAGCAATATTGCGATCTTAGGTGGAGCACGCTTGCCCAGTAGAAACCGGTTCGTTTTTACCTTGAAAACCGCTAGATTATAGTTATCGGGGAACGAGGAGCTTGATTCCACACCTTGGCGGTACGCACAATTAAGGTGGAGGTATACCGCTTAGTACGCGACTTAGGCACTCCACTGTATAACGATGCCGCCTTGGCGTTTCCCTACTCGTCCGATGGTGGAATTGAGCAGGGTGGATCAAATCATACACTGTCCGAAATGTAACCTATAAAAAACCAAATGGCTTGCGGCGATGCTCAAGGCTCTGCAGCTTCGCCGTGCAAAGATCATTATATAAATGCCTTATAGAATGAAAATATTGTACCTTTCAGTGACAACAGTCTGGTCTCCGGACGAGATAACGCGGTACTGTGTCGCCTTCTTAATGCTGAACTTATCCGCATCTGTAGCTCCCAGTTCTAAATGGTAGTATTCCTTTTTGTCGTACATCTGGAATGAAGCAGGGAAAGATATTTTTCTTCCACTAATGAGCAAATTGAAATAAAACTTTTTTATATACCTATTTAATATTAACATAGAAGTCAAAGTCAAAGTCAAACCATTTATTGCAATATTATGTCACTTTACAGTTACATAATTACCTATAAGGCATTGCAATTATTTACTGAAGATGAGCAACCCTGTTAATTCATTAGATTTTTTAAGTGTTCCGCCAGTTAAAAAGTCTTTTATTTTATAATAACTTTTTGTTATGAGTAAGTTTTTTAAGTTTTGTTTCAGGACTTTAGCCCAGAGTTACAAATTAAATTAACAAATTTTTCAAATAAGATACGAGTAAAAGTAAAAGTTTAAGTGAAAAACCGAGATGACTGGCGTACAAGAAGAGAGGCCTAGGCTCAGCAGTGGACGACTACGGGCTAATAATGATGATGCTGATGAAAAGTAAAAGTTAAGTAAAGTTAATAATGTATGTACCCGTAGTATCATTATTAATTTAGTAAAATACAATTATAAATTTAAGTTTTTGTCCACGTCGAAGGTTTTAATTGCACTTTAGTTCAGGGCGTCCACATGCAAGCGTTATCAAATTATATCATTTATGTTATTGATAGGCATTACATTTCACAACCTGACGTTATGCGGAATGTCATAATATCTCAGTCCTAATCAGATAGTATTTTCGTTTCCGCATGCTTTTGGCTATCACACCATGATAACGGTGTACCTACACCTCTATGTTCAAGGATATACTCGTATATTTTTGTATGTAAGTTCTATTTAGGAGTGTTTTTAGCTATGTTTGATAAAATCGGACCGAGATAGCCGTCAAAATGGTGAATCACTGATTATATTGCAACTTCTCCTATATGGGTATAAAATGAAAAGGCTCCACAAGTCCAGCTATTTATACGGTCATCTGGCAATGACCCATTTTGCATTTTGATACGTTTGGCAGGCGAAAAACGCCAAATAGTAAACACACAAGCAGTATCTGGCCGCTTGCCAGTTGAAGACTTTTTTAACGAACCAGTATCTGGGCGCTTGGCAGTTGAAGACTTTTTAAAGAACCAGTATCTGACCGCTTGCCAGTTGAAGACTTTTTTAACGAACCAGTATCTGGGCGCTTGCCAGTTGAAGACTTTTTAAAGAACCAGTATCTGACCGCTTGCCAGTTGAAGACTTTTTAACGAACCAGTATCTGGGCGCTTGCCAGTTGAAGACTTTTTAACGAACCAGTATCTGACCGCTTGCCAGTTGAAGACTTTTTTAAAGAACCAGTGTCTGGACCTACAGTTTAAAATGCCACATTTTAAACGACAGTCTTGTGCACGATTTTCGCCAAAGACTGTCCGCATGAGCTGTTGCTTAACCTCGACGATCGCTGCAGGCGCTACAATCTATAAAACTTATACGATATTGTAAACTTACACGATCCATAATACCAGTAGTCTCAAAGTGTATTAAGCCCGGAGCCAGTTTGTTCGCGAAGCTAAGTACGGGATCGTAGTAACCCCACATGTACTCGTAAGCCGTCCTCCTCACCACGGCTTTGGAGCGGAACTGACCCACAATCATGCTGAACAGACTTCGCACCATGTATGGAGACTTGCTTAGGAGAGTAGTAGCGCTCTAGAAAAAAACAAAAAATTTAAATTTGACTTATAACTAACTATGCTGTTATCAATAAATGATTTGGATTTGTATTTGTATTTGTAAACAGAGTAGTGTAAAACAATATATTAAAATATAGAAACGACCTTTCTCTATAGCAGAGTTTCTGAAAGTAGGTATGCTTTCCCCTAGATTACCCCGGGTTTGGCATTCGAAGGTACATTATAGCATACAATAGAAACTTTCTCCAGGCCACAATCTGCAAAGGCCGATATGGGCCATTTCAATCGGCTATCGAACGATTTCCATATGGAAACTTAATAAAGGCTTCGAACACAATTGGGCGTAAACATACGAATAAAATGCTGAAATGGGGCCTTGCTGACTCTCCTTCCGAACAGTTTGCCTGTGATGCCTCCTCACAAACCATGAACCATCTCATCCGCTGCCCTCTGTGCCTTTCGACGGTAGCCCTTTACGAAGACTGGCAGGTTTTCACTGTACTCAGCCATAGAGGCGTAAAGGGCTGGATTCGTTCAAAATTTTGCATAAAATTACGTCATTTGCGAAAATACATAAACATAACTACCACAGCTATACCATCTACACCAATACGGAAGTCCAGCGTTGATTGCTCCCCAGCAACCAGCATTATGCTGAGTTGAGGCTGTGTTGTGACAAATTAATGTTTGTTATGTGTACTATTTTATATATTATATATCTTGTCTTGTGTTAATTTGTCATAATAAATAATTTTCTTTCTTTCTTTCTTTTCTTTCAATAGTAAAAGGAGGAAAGATTTGTTAAAAAGAGAATCGATTTTATTCGATTAAAACGGATCCACTTTTTAAGAGACTGTATTTTGCGTGGTCACCCATCCAAAGACTGTTGGAACACCTTGCTTAGCTGAGATACATGCTAGACTTACCAAGAGTGGTATATTAGGCATGGTGATGTTAATATCCTCAGGGTTGCCCACAGACTGATCGGGTACGAATTCTGACCGCAGTTGAGGAGAAAAAGACATCAAACCGTCTTTTAGGAGCAGGTCTTTGTGGGTTCTGTATTCTCTGTAAACAATATAAAGAAAGAAGTAAAATTACTGTACAAGTGAGAGTTGGACTATAAAATTAGGTCGCATATATATGTATGTATGTAGCGCCTGTAGCTCGGCTAGCTTAGGTGATCTGACGAGATCATCGAAGCTAAGCGGTCGATGCGGACGGTGCCTGGATGGGTGACCATGCTCAAGACTGTCGTTTTAAAAGTGGCATTTTCGTGTGAGGGTCGGATGACACGTTAAATTGTAGGTCCTGTTAGTCTTGGTGCAAGGAGTCATTCCCAAGTCAAAGGCCCTTCGGGCGGCTTGAAAACTTTCAACACCAGAGCTTAGACACTTCTCATGCGAAGAAGAAGAAGAAGAATGACTAAATTAACAATTAAAATAAAATGCAAAATATGATAAAACATATTCACGCCCATATGCATAGATGAACGAAAAATGTATACGTATGCTATAATTGACAGATTTATATGGTTTTTTAACGCAGACAACTATGCACTTGGCTAGTAAATACGGAACTGTTTCTCAAGGTTTGTTTACATCTACAGCGAAGCTTTCCAAGCTGTACTTGGCCTCAGTGTGCCACGTAGTTCACGACGTAACAACCTATCATGACTACCTCATTTACTTTTATTTTGATCACTTAGTTAAGAATGTAGAATGATCTTCTACTAAGTGTGTGTGATCGTATCGATAGAAGCGAATATCTTTGTGCTTAACTAAATATATTGGCAGTGGGTCTGGGTCTTAAATATGAATCCATATAAAACATTTATCAGTTGTGTTAGCAACCATAAAAACACTACAAATATTTCATTATTGGGTTAGCCAGTCGCGTGTCAAATGAGTCCTTATAGTCCAGGCATTTAAGCTTAAATTAGGTAAGAATCTCGGAATTCGAGATACCCATATTAAAGAGATGTTTGTTTATTTATTTAATTTTTATATTTATACTTAGTTATTTAAGAAAATGAGATTTTGCATTAAGCTTTTTAAATTCTTTTTTGGAGAGTGTCCAATGGAGCTGCACAATATAATTCCCGCGTCTCCATTCCACTACAAAACGAGCAGGGGCACACCGAAGAGACATCGATTCACTGTCGAGGTTCCGAGGATTCGCACAAAACGTTTTGCTTCGACCTTCATTGTGAGAACTACGAAGCTTTGGAACACTCTTCCTGAGTCTCGTTTTCCCGAGAACTACAATTTGGGGTTCTTCAAATCTAGAGTAAATAGGTTCCTTCTAGGCAAGCGTGTTACATCTTAGACCTCAGTCAAGCTTAACATCAGGCAAGCTGATGTCAAACGTAAGCCTATTCATCATAAAAAAAACTCACATGTAAGTGAACGGCCCGACTTCTTCTAGTTTTAACTTATCATCTTCTCCAGCCAGGAACCGGTCCGCATTGGAGATGTTGAAGAGAAACACCTCAAACCTTCCACATTCGAGCTCTCCACTAAAGATCTGATGGAGCACTGTGCCATTTGCCAGCCGAAAGTTCTGCAAGTGAGGAACAGGATGAATGTCGCAGTAATCAAGTTAAAACGACCTTGTTGTCGTAATGGTTGCCATGCTGGACTGCCAACCAGAGGGCCTCGGGTTTGATTCCCGGCACGGCCAACCTCAATGTGATGAGCTAAATTTGTTTGGCCTAAGTGTGTAATTTGTATAGATATAAAGTATTTATGTATGTATGTACATATATACTATAGTATAGTTATCAGTTGTGTTAGAAAATATAATACAAAAAGAAGTGGTTTAGTTCTTTTTATTTTTTTTATGTCATGTCATCTCATTTCATCTCACCTAACCCCACCTCATCCCATCTCATCAGATCTTATCCCATCTAATGCCACCTCATCCCATTTTATCCCATACCATCCCATCCCATAGCGAGCTGCTTATTTTTATGTACTTACATATTTTCCAATAATAAACATAGGGTCGGTGATGATCAAAAGTAACGGGATTGCTAAAAAAATTACTCCAAAGCCAGTGACGATAAGAAATTTTCCTGAAAAAAAAAAGAATAGAAATAATTGGTATATTCCTAGTCATTTAATATTATAAATGCGAGAGTTTGTGACGATGGATAGTGAAAATCTGTAGCAGCAAATATTATGACACTCGATGATAGTAATGGTTAGGGACTCGGATGGATTGGATAGGCTTGTAGGGGGAAATGCACAATACGCATAGAAGCTCAGCGAAGAGACAAAGGTATACAGTTAAAATCCCACAGTATTCCACAAGCCGATTCGCTTCGACCTTCCTTGTGCCTGCAAAACTTTGGAATTCTGTCTGACTCTCTGTTTCCTAAAAAGTACCACCTGGGGTTCTTCAAATCTAGATTTAATAGGTATTTCCTAGGTAACCGTGTAACATCGTAGACCATAGTATTGTTTAACAGCAGGCAAGCTGTGGTCAAACGCAAGCCTAGAAATTGTCAAAAATACTTTTGGGGGTTATCAGTGCAGGTCTGACCGCCCCCATCATAGAATAAGGAGATGATCTGGGGGAGCGATCGTAAAGCTTCGTCTACACACTCTCTTGCCTCACTCCACACTAGCTTAAACTTTCTTCTAACATTTGACATGTTCGATGTCTTTCTTCGTCTGTCCATACACTAATAAATATAATAGACGCTAAACCTCTTGCTGAAAATCGTACTCATCATTCGATACACGTAACACCACCTATTCATATTTTCTTGAAACGACTTCACTCGGGTTACGCAATCTACTATCGTTATATCACTATGCGACTGCAGCGCGTTGCGGATTTTTGGCGGCAGCTAGGCTGCATGCTCGATTTGCAGCGCTATGTAGGTTTCATCGGTAATTATATGGCAAACTTTCGCGCCGCGCTTCATTGTACGGGATTCAGCAATCATGGCTATATGGTGATCGCTGGTCTAAGTTTCCGGAACAATCTCTCTGAGATTATGGCACCTTGAAAACCGTCTGTGTCAGAGCGTCGGGAGCACCGTACATCATCGCCATGGACAGAGTTACACGCCGAAGAAATTGTGGACATTATAATATTAATGTGCCGCGTGTGAAAAAAAGCTCCACAGTAAAGCGCGTTTGGTTTCTCGACGCGAAACCACGTACGAACGGCACGACAACAGTCAACTGCAAGTAATTCGAGCGGACTCAGTTTTCCTTGACTTAAACCTTTTCCCGGACGTGTAAGGATATTTCAATACCAAAACGAAATCTGATCAGTCTTTTTATAGATTTAGCCGGTTTTAATATATGGTTATTATTTTTAGTGAAATGAATAATTGATAATCTTATTTGTGTAACACCTACGGCAGGCACTTATATTACTCGTATTGCTTACATATATTATTTATATATTGTACTAATTCAATAATGTTGTAAAATGCATATTGTTTTTTTTCACACGGCCGGTTGATCCCACACTGAACCATTTCTAGTTTGTGTTATGGTTGCTACATACATATTATGTATATTTTATTTAGATATATATTTAACACACGGACCCACAGCTAAAAATATTAATTATGCACAAAGATGTTGGCCACGCCAGGAATCGAACCCGAAACCCTCTGATTGGCAACTCGGTATGGTAAACTTTACGACGATACGACGGCCAACGAGGCCGTCAATTATTGTTTTATTTCATTTTCAATTAATTTAAGGTTATATTAATATGTATTAGCATCATACATTTGCAACTAAAATAATTTCATTTTTGCAACTAAAATGTCATAGTATCATAGGTATATTTCTCTGTACTATTTGTGAGGAATAATAATAAAGGCTATTTTTGTTTTATTTTTTGTACATAATATATAATACAGATTTTTTGTTCTCTCGCGATTATTGATTGTTATTTGTTAGGTGCATTGAATATTTTTTTATTTAAAAACTTCATTGCGATGACCTGAAGATGTAGGTAGCGGTTAGTGGATGGCGAAGAGAAGCACAGGATAGGGCCACGTGGCGTGCCTTGGGAGAGGCCTATGTCCAGCAGTGGACGAGCATAGGCTGATGATTATGATTTTGTGATCGCGCCTATTTATATACTCGCATAATATTTTTTATAACCCAATTAGAAAAGAGATACATAGGTAACTAACACTAATCTTAAGACATGGGGAAAATCTAATTTTACAGCTTTTTCCTTATAAAACATAAACGGTAAAGAATAACCAAAAACTAGCTTAAAACCGTGTATAGAATAACTCTAAAATAAACCAAAATAAAATACTTATTTTGGAACAAATTCGACTTTTGAATTAGAGATCAAATTGGTTTGAAAATAAATCTAAAATTACATTTTCTGGACCAGTTTTATGTCATTTTAATAAGTCTATAGGTACTAAAATAAGTATAAATATTCTTAAAGTTATGTTTCTAAGACGGTCATAAAGCTAGTTTTTAGGGTTCCGTGCCTAAAAGGTAAAAACGGGATCCTATTACTAAGCTTCCGCCGTCTGTCTCTATCTCCAGGCTATATTTCAGAAACCGTAATAGCTAGAAAGCTGAAACTTTCACAAGATATGTATTTCTTGTGCAATAAAATATTAAGGGGGTCTTCATACAGTAAACGTGTTTTTTTCGTATTTTTTGCTATATATCAATAACGGTAGCATGTACAAGCAGAGACCTAACATTTACACAGAACGTATAAAATGTACATTACCTTTCAAATTAAATTATAAAATTTAAATACAATAAATACTTGATGCGGGCTCCCATACAACAATGGTACGGAACCCTTCATGCGCGAGCCCAACTCGCACTTGGCCAAATTTTTCAATAGTTTTTTACCTTTGATTTATAGTGAAATAACTGTAAAATCAAGATTTTGCCATTGTAATCGACTAGACAACCACAATACATAAGTTTGTTCCTCACGAAAACTCCTTGTTTCACGTGCGGGGGTCTGGTCCCGAGGGACCATAACCAATCACTTAACTAAATGAGACAGTTTATTAAAAGTACTTAGTATCGATTATTAGAAGAAAGTTTTTGTAATCTATAAAGCTGTGTTTCGACAGACTATTTCTGAGTCAGTTATTATATCAGGTTCCGGTATTTCCCTGGCACGGCCAACATCTTTGTACAAAACTAAAGTTGTTGACTGTCGGTTTGTTTTTTTTTTACTCCGAATAGGTCAGCGCTTGCCCACAATTCACCAGATAGTAAGTGATATTGAGGTCTACGGTGGATCGCGCTTACCTAGAAGGAACCGCTTTACTCTCGTCTTGAAAATCGCTAGATTGTAGTCATTGGGGAACAGGGAATTCGGCAAGGAATTCCAAAGTTTGGCGGTTCGGACAACAAAGGGTCTGGGTTTTAAATATGTTGAAAGTATGTATTTACCAATGTATGTATTTACTGTGTAGGTGTCTTATAATAATGTTAGCGATCATAATGCAAACTAGAATGGTGGTTTACCATCGCATGGCCAGCCGTGTGTGAAATGTGTCCTAATACTTATTAATTTATTTTATTCCTAAAAAAGAAGAGAACGACTATAAAGACGTAGATGAGCAGTGTGACAGAGGATATTAAAGAGAGGGGTGTGAATGAAGAAATGACAGCTAGTAGAGTGAAATGGAAGAAGAAAATAATTATACTGTGCCGACCCCGCTTAGTGGAAAAGAAACCCCTAAAAAATTTTCGTGCCGTCCATCTTGGATTTTTCTTAATCATAGGTTATGTTTTATACTAATCAAACCCTTTCATATGATACCCATATTGATAAGGGTTGTGAAAAATATGTAATGGGCCACTTTGTGGCGGCGGTGATTTTGCAGCGATTTCCATCAAACTTAATTCAAGAACACTCCCGACTAACTTTTTTAATATTATTTTTTGTACCTTTCGCACAAAAAAAAAAAACAAAAACAGACCCTACGTTTGGGAGCTGCCGATACCACACACACACAACACGTCAAATGTACAAGAAGGCAAGCTGTGGTCAAACGCAAACCTATAAGTTATAAAAAAAAAAAACCCGTTCTTTTAGCTTGGGGGGTAAAAAGGTAATCTTATTAATTACTTACGTACTAACTTAGATTTAATCTACTATTTGTAAGATTTTTTTTATGTGTGTGTTTTTTATTTATGTAATTATTTTATTTATCAATTACTTACGTTTATCCGGCAGTATCGGTGAGATTTCCTCTTTTTTCTTCACAGCCATTTTCAGGTATATTGTAATAGTGTTTCAATGCTTGGATTTATGTAGCGCTCGTAAGTCCATTACTTTGGTATTGCTATTCACGATTGACGTTGTTCTAAATCTAAAAACACTAAAAGAATGCCAAATTCCATAAAAACATGAGCTTAAAAAAACAAATTTAGACATTCCTAGTAATTTCCAGCGGGGCAAACACGGGTAGTGGGCAATTTCTCCACCGGGAGAAATTAATTTTGCAATGCATATTTCTTTAAAATTTTTGCAACACAAATAATATTCCCCTTTTTGCTATAAAAATTAAAACGCAAACTTATTCCGTATATTCCCTTATTTCCCCACCTCCAAATTAGACTCTGTCCCTGCTATATGTCAATAAAATAGTAATCACAGTAATTTTACTTGGAAACAGCTGAGGGCGACATAAAATGCCCACGATTAACGTAAAGTAGAAATATTTGGTAAGAAAAATTGTTCCTTGTTATTATGATAATAAGGGTGTTTTCACTGAGAAGTAAAAATAATGGTGGAAAGACTGTAGATTCTCGTTCCGTGCTTGCCCCGCTGTTAGGTGTATGATGTAATTTAAAATAAAAATGCAAAACTGAATTTATTACTGTTAATTTTTTATGTTGTTTGATAATATTACAATAAGAAAAAATAACGTTTTTCGAACAGTAAACCTCGGTAGCAAAATTTCCTTGAACATCGTTGGTAGTTACCGAAACTCATCTTCAATTACTTAGCTCCATATTAGAGGGTCTATCAGGGAAATGACGTACATGGTTTTCAGTAGGTCAAATGTAAAAGCAGTCACATATTAAAAGCAGTCATAATGCCTGTCTAGTAAAACTCCCAAAATGTAAAATCACCACAAATGTGAATTGAAGTTATCAAGATAAGTATTTTTTTTCCCGAAAGGTACTTGAGATCGCTCTTACTAATTTGTGCTACAGTTCTTTTTCAAATAGTCGGTCTCATTGGTAAGATGTTTTTTTTCGCTTATTTCGATGTTCTTTTGATTATTCAGATCGTGTTTTTATTTTTTTGATGTTTTTTTTTGGGATTCATAGATGTTAGTCTTCCGTTTCATGTTATTTAGATTTATTTAGTGTCTAATAATCTATAACTATTATTTTAAGAATAAGGCAATTATTACTCTATCAAAAAACATAAAAATATACCAGTAAACAGCGCTACAACTAATTTCCCCCTTTTTGTGGGGGGAAATCACTAGCGACCAAAAAAAATAGTAAACTAGTACCTGCAGTACCAAGTTTCATCAAAGTTAGTTAAAAAATACGGCCTTTACGTGAGAATCCATTGTATTCCCTGAATGAGTTCATGACAGTGCAACTGACAGAATGTTAATAATTAATATAATGTTATTTTAACAAATATGGTGTTTTAACAAATATATTTACAAATAGTAAATATATTTTACTAGCTAAGACAGTTAATTAAGATTGACTTAGTAATTTATTATTTGACATTGTAATTTGACTATTTATTATATTCTAGTGTATATAAATTAAACTGTAATATTAAATAATTATAATTTGACTTGCCTAGTACGGCGCGATGCCGTTAGGTTAATAAATGATTTGATTTTGACATTTTGACAGATGAAAGTAAAAATCCCCAGCTAAAATTAATTGAATTGACTTCGCTCGCTTCACCCGCTCCTACAATGAAAATGAGTTGTCACATTCGTACTAGCTCGAATTAGCATTTCGAATATCGTTATATTAAGTCTTATGTAACTTATTTTAACTGTCACCTCATATTATTATCATCAAAGTAATATTTTATTACCTAATCAGTTTTGATTTCGAGAAAAACTTATCGAAGTTCAATAAAATTTACTTAGTAAAGTTCCGACATGCAAAAAAGGAGATAGGAGTAGAGTATCTCTTTCACCAACGATTAAAAAAAGTGTACAGACTGATATTGAGATAAAATAAACTTTATTTTAATTACTAGTTTAAATTAAGAAATAAGAAAACCTGCGTCCATCATCTACTATAGGCCCTTCAGTATGAAATTCAAATTGAGGAATTTGTGAAAACTAGATGTATATGAAACATGATCCGCCATTTTCGATGGGGACCATCTTTGACCGATTTTTATAAGACATAGCCAAGAATGTTCTCGAATAACATTTAAAATTAAAAAACTTACATAAAAAAATGTTTAATGTTAACCGGTTCCTGAGCCACACACACAATCACTTCATACTTATAATTTTGTTTTCATTTCAATTCTCGATACTAAGTTTTTAGGGTTCCGTACGTATAAGGTAAAAACGGGACCCTATTATTAAGCCTCCGCTATCTGTCTGTCTGTCTGTCTCCAGGCTGTATCTCAGAAACGGTAATAGCTAGAAAGCTGAAACTTTCACAAGATATATTGTATTTCCCGTGCCATAACGACAAATACTAAACATATAAAAATGAAAATATTAAGGTCCTCATACAATAAACGTGTCTTTTTCGTATTTTTTGGCTTTATATCAATACATAAATGTATATTAACTATAAAAATTTTACTATAATTTTTTTTTAATAAATATTTAAGGGGGTGTTCCATACAACAATGACTCTTCACGCGCGAGCCCAACATGCACTTGGCGAATTATTTTTTCAATTCTCGATACTAAGTTTTTTATCTTTAAAAGTGAGTTATTCGAGAAAATTTATGACGAATTACTAAAGTATGCAGGTACTTACTAAGTATGAGTAAGTGTCCAATATTTTTTCGAAGAACATTCTCTATTTCCAAATAATAATCAGTCAAACTAGCAATAGATATCGACAGAGTTAGCTTATCAGGTTATCTGTTTATCATCCGACAATTCGCTATGAAAACAGACGAAAGTTATCTAGAAACCGTTGTTTTGAAGAAAACTTAACAAATAGATTATTCCTGCTTCCTACTAAACGCATTTCAAAGGCTAGGCGACTTGGCCCTTGATGTTACTCACGTATGGTATAATTTGCAAAGATATACGCTAGAATATAACATAACATCTTTCTTATTCAATTATACGTGTAATGATATTATGAATAATATAATAGTAATGTAATAAATAACACTGCTCTATGAAAAAAAACTTATTTTTTGTTGCCTGGATATTACTGCAAATATTTATGTTTTCAAGAAATACAGAACTTTATTAGCCCTAAATAACATACGTTAAAGGCAAGTCATACTACAATAATTACTTAATACTTAAAAACACTAGTTAGATAAAATTAAATAAACTTACAAATTTCTTTAAATAAATATTCTTACTACACACATTAGCACTTGTTAGCTAGTCATGTCTATTAAATTTAAAGTACTACTGTTTACACATGAATAACGATTCTGCAAGCTCCATATTCATATATTCGCTTAAATTATAAAAGGAATTATTTTCACAAGTGTCCCCCATTACGAATATATTCATGAAAGTTCTCAATGTACTCGTATTTTTGTATATGTTATACTTGTACAATATTATGGGCTTGTTAAAAATAAAGTTTAAATTTCCAACCATTTAAAAAAAAATCACGCATATTTTTCAATAAATCATAGATAGATTCATGTCAATTGTGTCTATTTATGAACACATTGTGTCTATTTATGAACACATTGTGTCTATTTATAGACACGAATTGTGAAATTGCTTAAAAAATTGGCGTAGATTTTTTTTCTAATTCATTTGAATGTCTAAGGCAACAAAATAACTGTAGACCAGTGTAATTTACGATACATAAAAAATTACATTTAAGCATAATTATTTGCAAATTGTACCAAATGTCACTAAATGTGACGCATACAATTGGATTAAAAAATGATTATTATATTATAATCTGTTAATAATTGCTTATATTGTTATTAATGCGTCATCTTAAATTGCAAAAATTTCGTGCCAAACAAATAATAATAAAAACAAACTAAACATAAAAATGATAATAATAAACATGATATTATTTATAAAACAATATTACCTTAGAAATTATATTTTTTGTTTTCTTATTTATTTATTCTTGAACTCTGTTGAAACTCCGGTGCCAACGATGAGAAATCACAACAAAATAAACCAGGACAAAAAATCCGTTCAACTTTTGGATTAAGTACACAATATTTTTTTTATATTTATTATAGTTACGTCAATACACTGACGCATTCAAAATAAGTATCGTCTTGTTTTGTGAGAAAACATATTTAATTATTAGGTTGCACACATTATAATATTACATTAAAATGACATACTCGTATAATATTTAAAACAGGTTAAATGATAATTTTAAGCATATTTCTCTTCAGAGTAAGTATTTGTTAGCACAAGCCTAGTTCCACCGTGGATAGCAATCTACGCAATGGATCGTTTTGCAAGTCCGTGTATGATAACAGTATTTTTATTGATAACTACAGATACTCATAATATGTTGTATAGTTTACGCGCATGCTCGATTTCCTTTCATGAATATTTCAGTTTGAAATTTGTTTAAAACAGAAAAATTAAGATATGTTTTAGTTAAAATACAATTTATCACTTACATGAAACTTAAAATAATGTCCATTTCAGGATACATATCTTTGTTATATATATCTTTACTCTTATAACGAGAGAGTTCAAACTTTTGTGAGAGATTTATACAATTAATATAGATGTCAACTGTCATGATATATACAATATTGTTATTTTCACTTGTACGGTGATTTTATACTAAACTTGATCACGAGTCACCTGATGGTAAGCGATATTGTGATGTAAGTGGAGTGCGCATGCCCAAAAGAAACCGGTTCACTCTTACTTTGAAAACCGATTGATTATAATTTTCGGGGAACAGGGAGTTTGGCAAAGAATTCCACACCTTGGCGACTCGAGCAATCGGCCAAAAGAGATTTGAAAATAATGCATAATTTTATTATACGATATTTTTTTTGTGTTTTTATACGATATTAATTTTAGTTTGTTCATACTAATGAGTTTAAAAAAACTAAAATTTATTTTTAACATTTCTTTTTTAATTAGCTCGATTCGTTGAACCTGTTCAACGAATCGAGCTAATTAAAAAAACTTAATAAGCTAATAAAATTGCGTGTAAGCATAATTCACCAATCGCAGCCTACAACGATGAGATTGTTCACCAACTGCAGCCTACAACAATGACGCGAGTTAACATTGTTCACCTAGTACAGCCTACAACGATAATGCGAATAAACGTTGTTCACCAACTGCAGCCTACTACGATAAAGCAAGTAAACATTGTTCCCCAACTGCCGCCTACAACAATGACGCGAGTAAGCGTTGTTCACCAATCGCAGCCTACAAAGCTGACTACGCGCGTCATTTCTAACGAATCAGACGCCAGGTATTTTTTTACTTATTTGCTAGACTCGGTAAACAAACTACGAATCAAATGCACTTCATATGTTATCTTTCGTTCTATTTTTCTTTAGGCATTATATCGTTTTTTACTTGGCAAAGATTATGGCATCGATATAATGGATTACATACGTTATCGTGACTAATTGCTTATTATTGGATTAATTAGTTGATAGATTTACGTAAATTAATTGGGACAGGGACGAGTATCTATTTGAATTGCATATTTAATTACTTAATATATAATTGGTGTTATCGTGGCGTGATTTCATCTATACCAAAAAAAAGCAGAAAAGTTTGTTTGTTTGTTTGACGCGGATAGGCTCCGAAACTACTGGACCGATTTGAAAAATTCTTTCACTGTTGGGAAGCTACATTATCCTCGAGTAACATAGATTTTATTTTGTTTCTCTTTACAACTTGGCTTATTTTATATGCCGCGTGAAGCCGGGACTGGCTGCTAGTTACATATACTATAATATATTATAATAATAAAAAAATATTAATGGCGTGATTTCATTCTTGTTGTAAATAAGTATCTAGATGGATACGTGGCTAGGATTTCACATTGTTATTCTTATAAGCAGCCCATTACTAAGACTTAGGGCCTTTTCTCTCGAGGAGAGTTATATTAACCATAACCCGTCTTAGGGCAAGACATTTTCATATTTTCTGTTTTTTTTTTTATCTAACCTAAATTGTCCCAGTGTTAAGCAAAGGCATCGAACCCACGATCTTCGGCACGTTAGGCAGCACCACGTCCGGCTGAGCTGTCATATCAAATGTGTTTGCGTTCTATAAATTATATTTATACTATTAGCTGTGTATATGACCGTATTTGTGTGCGTTTAAATGTCCACGTGTTTATAAGTAGGTGTACATTATAATTTACATTTGTATGTACGTAAAGACGTCAGATTAAATTTATTGCAATCATTCTTACAAATCAGATTACCCACTGATAAAAATTTAGTCATTAATGTTTAACCCCCGAAGCAAAAACAACGGAGGGCTATAAGTATGATGGGTATGTGTGTGTATGGTATCGTAACTTCCAAACAGATGAAACAGATCTACCATATGAATTTATATATCAAGTTGCACTTTTCACACACACGCACCTTGAATTGGGTATTTGAAAAAAAAAAAAATTTGTGATAAATAGAAAGATTATATATTAGTTTTATAACAAAAATATTTTTTTATTTTTTTTTTTGCAATAATTCAAAAGTTATTTCAAAATAAAAATTAATTTTTGAATCCAGTACCGAAGACACGCCAACAACTCCCGAACAAACCCGAGCGCGTGTGACGTCATAATGTTAGTTTTCACACAGACACTCAATGCAGTTGATAGGAAAATAATGAATACAAAGTATAATAAAACTAACATTATGACGTCACACGCGCTCGGGTTTGTTCGGGAGTTGTCGGCGTGTCTTCGGTACTGGATTCAAAAATTTTTTTTTATTTTGAAATAACTTTTGAATTATTGCAAAAAAAATAATAAAAAAATATTTTTGTTATAAAACTAATATATAATCTTTCTATTTATCACAAAAATTTTTTTTTTCAAATACCCAATTATTTCAACGCAGGGGTGGTAATAAAACGTGGGATCTACGTAGCAACGTGAAGAAGATGCAACTGAAAACGCCGGTTCATCGACTTGTGAAATTGGAGAGGTCCGTATACGTGTTGGGGCCCGCGATCTACAACCGCGTACCTGCGACTGTCCGGGATGCACCTTCCACCGCCAGCTTTAAGACTAGACTCAGGGTTTGGCTATTAGATAAAACTTTGTACAATATAAATTATTATCTAAATTTGAATATTGATATTTGATTCATATCATATACTTTTGTATTTATATTATATTAGATACTAGAATTAGTAGTGAAAATTGACATTATGATTAATATCATATACTATTGTAATGATATTATAGTACTAGAATATAATTGAAAATTGACATGGATACATATCATATACTTTTGTAATGATATCATATTATTTGACTTGTAACTTTGGTGTTATCAATAAGCTGCCCAATGATATTACTGCAGCCGTCACTCTGCACGCTTACAAAATGAAATTGAAACGGTGGCTCATTAATAGAGCGTTTTATTCCTTTGACGAACTTGTACCTAATATTAAGTAATTTTCTGACATTTATTGTATTCTTACCACATATTGACATTTTTATTATTTAATAATTTTGTTATTATATAACGAATTAGGTATTTAAGATACCGTATTTTTATATTTATATTTTTTAATTCCTGACATGTAGATAATATTACTTATTATCAATAAATGAACTATGAACTATGAACTATAAATGATTTGTATTTGTATTTGATGGAATAATTTTTGTGGTTAAAAGATGTGTTATTCGGGAGTGAGAGAGCTTTGTTTGATAAAACTAGGTTCATGATGGCCGGCCATGCGGCCATCTTGTACCTATTTTTATCGATATAAGATCGATTGCCAGTTTAATTTTTTTTTCAAAACTCGCCATATGCCATCCAATGAAAGGACTTGTAAAATACACACGCTATCATAAAAAGCATATCATAGATGGCTGCTACACGATAAAATCGGCATATTAAATTTGATAAAAAATGATGATAACTATTTTTTTAATTTTAGCTTCAGTGTGTCAGTATTGAATCATTGAAAACTATTGCAAATATTACTCATAATTCCCCGAAAAGTAGACCTTGGCAAAACATTTTTTTTATAAAGTAAATGAATATTATACATCGGTCGGGTTTTCCTTCCTGACGCTATAACTCCAGAACGCACGAACCGATTTCCTTGGTTTTGCATTCGTTGGAAAGGTCTCGGGCTCCGTGAGGTTTGTAGCAAACGAAATTCAGGGAAAATTTCAACTTTGTGGCGAAACAAAGCACGACGGGTTTGCTAGTTAAACCTAAAAATAGTGTCCTTAAAAAGATGAAGTAGCTTATTTTTATTTAAATTTGATTGGTTGTGTCAATGAACAACATCAAGGTTGGTAGATTTTATCTGAATTTATTATGTGAAATAATTGTTGACGGCTGTACAGCGGAAAACCTGAGGTAGAATACCTTGAGACGCAGTATAGTCCACTTTCATTATGCTTACCGGTGCCCTTTGAAGTTACATAAACATAAAAACATAAAAAATCTTAATTTATCAAAAAAGTTGTACATTTTTTTTTTATCAACACAAACTATGACTAAATAAGTACTAGGCTTAAAAATATAAAATATGTGTTAATGTACACTTAGATGGTCCCTGAATCCCAAACGAGGCAAATCCTGTGTTGTGGGATTCAGTGCCTTCCCTTAAGCCAGGTTCCCTTCCCCAGGTGACCAACCAGCCAGTTCCGTAAGCGAAAGAGAACGAGTTTCTTTTAATTAATCACGCTAACGGCAGGCTGCAATTTTTATACATAATTTAATTTTTATTTATTTATTTCATTGATAGGCGAGCAGCATTATGCTGATGTCTGTATCACGCTGAGTTGAAATTAATTTTTAACAGTTTACAAAAATGTCCACTGTTAAATGTCAATGTTTAAAGTCCACTTGTGCCCTGATCACAGGTTAGGAAGAGATTTTTTTGTTTTCTGCAGCCAGCTATCAAGTCGGTTTTTAAAGATGTTCACTGATGTAGCACTGATTACTTTCTCGGGCAACTTGTTCCAATTGTGAACCACTCAAAATTGACAATCATTACAATTGTATTGCTAAGTATATGATGCCCTCTATTTTTAACTACACAGTTTTATTTAGCATGATCCGCCCATTGTACGTTCCCACTGCTGGGACTCGGAACCTTCTATCATGAGGAGAAAGAGAGAGAGATATATAGGCTATAATCCACCACGCAAGCCAAGTGCAAGAAAGCACACAGCTTCGGATATTCTTATCCATAGTCCACAAACGTGTCGGTTTCCTCACGATGTTTTCCTTCACCGTAAAGCGAGCACATATTACTTGAGAGACAATTCGTTGGTGTATGGCCGGAATCGAACCGGAGGCCGTCAGATTGCAAAGCAAACGTTTTTCCTACCGGGCCGAGTATGGCTCGATCATCAATATGTCTGTTAGTCCCGGCTTTTAGTCTAATTACAAGCAATCGTTAAGCCCAGTCAGAAAGAAGCCTATGGTCGGCTTGAAAACTCTCGACACCAGTGCTCGGCCACTTGCCTCATACGAAGAAGGAGAAGGGGAGATACTTTCAATTATCACCTGGTAAATTGTGGTCAAGTGCAAACCAGTTTTTAGTTGAAGATGCTTACCTGCTTACCTGCTATTGGTCTAAATTCCGTCATCAAGTTATCCACCATTCATAACACTTCTTTTCAACATAAAACTTCACAACGTACTCGTAGGTACTTGAGTTTAATTATAGTTGTTGAATAATTGACAAGCATTGACATTACAGTGAAATAATAAATAAAAGAATATGTTAACATTTAATTTGAAAGTCCACAATACACAAATATATAACGAAATTTAACTTTATTTTTCATTATCTTGCATTAAGGTCGATCGAGAAGGATCGAGCGCAGAATAGAAATTTGCAATTTTTTTTTATTTTCATAGTTATGTGGTTTAAGTGGAATTACTAAAAACTAGCATCACGTCCCGGCTTCGCACACGCTTTAAAATATTTCAAATCAGTCCAGCAGTTTCGGAGTCTATTCGCGTCTAACAAACAATCAAACTGTTCCTCTTTATAATATTGGTATATATAGATTTTGATTTATGTTACAACCATAGACAGAAATATATAGGTAATTTGTCTATGATTAAAATGTAAACATTTTGCGCACAATATATGTAGTATATGTATAATATCTAGTACAGTAATATCTAACTGACCGAATTGATTATCAGTTACTGAAGTGGTTTCTCCATAAATAAAATTAATTACCAGTAATACCGGCAATTGAAGTAGTTTCTCGATAAGCATGAATAATAAGAGAATTGCCGGCAAATTTAGTCATTTAATACAACATCTAGTAATAATACAATCATACATAATTACAAACAATGTATCTGTTTGTAACAGTTTAGTAGTTTTAGAGCGGATAGACACTGAGATTAGTAACTTACAACGCGTTCAAATGCTATGCGACTTGAACTGTGATGTCTTACACGGGATTATTTTATTACAATACATATATAATAGTGTGCATAATTATTATTTTCATTTACATATTATTTTCTTAATAATCAATAAATGTAATAGTTGAACTTCACGCCCGACCCGCTCGTTTAGGCTTAAAGTATAATTAACACTTTTGCATTATTAATGCTGGTATTTCACATGTAAAATTTCCATGTCACAATGTTAGCGTACTCCTCCGAAATGGCTTGACCGATTTTTACCAAATTGTATATGCGTATTCGTTAGGTCTAAGAATCGGCTACTAAGTGAGCTACTTCTAAGTGATAAGTGTTGTTCACCCTTATTTTTTTTTATTTTTCGAATTTTCTTTATGTTTTTATTTTTTAATATGCCATTAAAATACAAACAACCCTAAATTTTAGCTTTTTTATCACCAACCCTTTCTATAGTAATTTTAGTAATTTAATCATATTTCATCCCGCTCAATAACTGATCAATTATAGTGTTTTTAACTGTACTTAAAGCAAAACAACGTTTGCCGGGTCAGTAAGTTGTAGGTATATAATTTAAAGTAGTATTAGGATATATTTTATTACTATTTTATGTATTCTATTCTCATCTTTATTGTACACTACGTCCTTGGTCAGTCATTTATAAACGCCCCTCCTTAATTGGAAGAGATCGCTACAACTGTGTCAAAAAAAGTGAGAGCACATTAACTTTTGGATGTTTTCTTTACTATATTAATTACACTCATTAGGGCTTACTGCCAGTTTTTCTACTCGAGTAGCTTGTGGGTCAAACACACTCGTCAGGCTGCCAGCGTCTTGCGTGTCCAATATAATGACGTCTTCAGGGTGCTGATGCGGTTGCTTCGCTGGAGCAGTGCATCTCTGATGTTCGCGGAAGCACGCACGGACGACTTCCACGCGGTTATCCGCAAGAGGGTCGCCTCCTTACGACAGCGAGTGCGAGCCAGCCGCAACGGCATTCTGATGATGATCAATGATCGGTTGGACTGCCTAATCCAACACAAATGGTTGAGAATTGTGACTGGAGAGATATTATAATTTAGTTTTGTCATTTTTATTTTTATTGCTACTTATTATTTTGTTTAGATATTTGCGTATTTGTGATTTGCTTAATTTGCAATGTGTTATATGGAATGTAATTATGTTCTGATAAAAACTATTTAATAATAATAATTTACTAACGCAACTTTAATCTCAGCCCGACTAGACACTATCAAACACAAATTAGGTAGAAAATAGCTTTAAATTCATTTAATAAGAGGTTTTTGAGTAGCACCATCTTTGAAATCAATATTTCTTCTTCTCCCCAAGCACTGCGATATCCAGGCTGAGTACACTAGCAGTGATAAGCCACATATAACGCAAACTATTTGCGCTCCAAGCAGTGTGTACGGCCCTTGCTTGTACACGAAATAAAGAGCATACTCTGCTTCCGGTATCAGCGACAGAGAAGGAGAATCCTGAAAAAGAAATAAAATATTTATTATTTTATTATGAGCCTGTTTTGTGTCCTGTCCCGTTGAAGAGCAAAGGCCTCTATAGGTATGATTTGTGGTGTCTTGGATTTTTATCAGGCGTTATTGGAATTGTCTTCCGCGCTAAACTTTATTGTATTAGAATCAGCCAGCGAACTAGAATAAACGGAAGAGTAACCCCATACAATTGCCGCTTAGAATTTGGATCTATCTACGCACACAATTATACTGCTATCCCAACGAAACACACAAACACAAAACTCGCACGCGATTGGTCGCATCTAGGTCACGCCACCAACCATGTGACGCGGGCGCGCGGATAGCTGTTTTGCCCCGCCTACCGCGGTATTTTACACGCGTAAAATACCGCGGTGTTACTTAAGTGGTAAGTTACTTCTCTCCTTCTCCTTCTCAATCCTTTGTAGACACAGACTGGCGAAGTCGAAAAAATGCACCCGAATATGTGGAGTGAAGTTATACAACGCTCTACTGGAGCACATTCGTGCGGCGGTGTCGTTAAATATTTTTAAAAATAAATTGAAACATTTCTGACAGAAATGTTTTCAATTTATATATTACTTTTACAGTTATTGGGATCCCTGATTATACGTACAATTTGAAACCTTGTGATGGGAAGCACAGTGTCGTGCAGCCGCCTGGTCTCCGGACTGTATGCCATGTTGGCCAAGAACAGGCTCGCCTGAGCCGACACCGTCAGACGCGTCGTCACGCCAATCTTCTACAAGATCAATGTTAATTTAATAGTAAGACAACTAAAAAGAACAAAACCATTTTAGTTAATGTTGGGTGCTAATATAGGTGAAAGTGTAATCAAAGGACTCAAAGTACGAGTAATACAAATCAAAAAAATCTCCCGACGCAAAGACAACAAAATGTTTTTTTTATTATATATAGGCTTGAGCTTGGTTATATTTGTTGTTGTGTTATAAGTTTTGACGTTGCTCTCTCTCTCTCTCTCTCTTTATGTGTGTGTGTATATGTGTGTGTGTCCGTCTGTCTGTGGCATCGTAGCTCCCAAACGGATTTATCGATTTTGATTTAGTTTTTTTAGTGTTAAAGATGTTTAAGTCTAAGATGAGAGTATTCTTAGCTACTCGTATGTTTGGTGAACATTTATTTATAATGGCGCCCGTCATATAATTACGGATGACGAGCTGCCTCAATATGGGTATCCTATGAAAGAACTTGACGAACAGAACACTATGATACATTTTAAATAAAATGGCCATTATCACAAAAAGTTGATTCGGAGTTTAAAAAACATTAATACAACGAGCCTATTATCGATTACTTACTGGATCAATTAAGATTTCTGCATCGTGCATCGACCTGTTCGGGTTAAGACCTTCTATTTTATCCAGGAGACGAGGGTCTGCATCAAGAAAGTGGCCTTTGGATACCACCACGGGTAAACCTGAAATTCATCAGATTAGGTTTTATCCAAGTAAAGCAAAATAAGTAGTAAAAGTAAGAAAAAATTCAGTTACATTATAAAGTTTCAAATTCACAATGACACTCTTTATCAATGCAAATATAAACATAATTATTAATAATGGGCACGTTTGGGCGGGTGGCTTAATTTTGTTATTTCAAATTTTGGTTCGATATTTTTTTAAGTAAATTATTTCACTGTATCATTCTTATGTTTAAATTTATTTTTATCATTACTAACTACTAGTTTTGCTTTGTTGTTGTATATTAAAATTGTAATATAATAGGTCAAACAGTTATTAATATGGTACACACACACATACTTCCCGGACCTGGTCTACGTTCCGTCGCTAATAAGAAGAAGAATGAAAAACGCTTTCTTCTGATCCCTTGTGGGTAAATAAATTAAATGGTAAGCTTATATTCAGATTTTCAAAAACTCTAGCTTGTTGTCTTCTGCTCTATCAGTTGTCTTCTCCCCACTCACTCTATTCTCAGTCATGTCATCAATCAACTCCATCCATATTTTCTTTGGTTGACCTTCTTTCTTGCACTACCTTTTCCATCTCTTCTCTTTTTTTCTACGCATCACATGCTCGTACCATACCAACATTTTCCTGAATTAAAAAAAATACATATGTACATAATGATCTTACCAAAATAACACGGAGAAGCATCTTTCAGTCCACCCGGGCACCATCCCGTGGTGTCACATTGAAGCGTGTCATTAAGCACTGAGTGATGAACCTTGTACACCCTGGCTTCGCCCCCATATGGCATGGGTCTGGAGCCGGTGTCTTCGACCTTCACGGTATGGCAGAACCCCGTGCGGTAGATGTTGATGGGGAAACCAGGGGGCATGTCGGGGGGGAATACGGCGCCTTCGAACGTGTTGTTCTCGAACGTAAAAATCCTGGGGGTCGAGAAAAATATATAGTAATACCACGTTAATTTAGAATTCCTGGCCGTAGACGAACATTGGGATGTTATCTTTACCTATAACATTACATTATTATATTTGTTAATTATAATAATTAAAAAAAAATACAATTTCTTCACTAATTATACGGGATTATAGTTCCAGCCGGGTGTCCCTTGACACCTCTCAAGTTTTTATATTTGAAGTTTAAATTCATATATAAATCTACTCACTTTTCAATGTAAGCATCAACATCGTTTTCCTTTTTAGGGTGTTTAGGTTTGGTCCTTATGGATTTTTTCAGAGCAAACTTCTGTTCATCGGATGTACCTAGCTCCAGTTGGTAGTCGTACGTTTCCACATCTAGTAACTGAAAAATAAAATAATGCGCAGTTTTAAAACATCTTGTATAAATAAACAAAAAAATAAAAAAATGTTGTAATGGTTACCATGCCGAACTGCCAACCAGAAGGTTCCGGGTTCGCTTCCTGGCCTGGCCAAAATCTTTGTGCTTAACTAAATTTGTTGGCTATCAGTCTGGGTGTTAAATATGTATCGATATAAAGTATTTATGTATGTGTATGTAGTATATCAGTTGTGTTAGCAACTATAATGTAAACTAGAAATGGTTTAGTATGGGGCTAACTAGCCGTGTGTGAAATGTGTACTAATATTAAAAAAATATGTACACTTTGTACAATTACAAACCATTTATTGATAGCACCAAAGTTACAAGTCAAATAATATGATATCATTACAAAAGTATATCAATGTCAATTTTCAATTCTAATTCTAATAATATAATATCATTACAATAGTATATGATATTAATCAAATGTCAATTGTCACATCTAATTCTAGTAATATAATATCATTACACTAGTACATGATACGAATCAAATGTCAAAACTCACCCTTTCTATCAATCCGAAGGTCTTGAAATATATTAATCCCGGAGCGATCTTATTTGACAGGTCGATGATGGGATCATGGTAACCCCAGAACATGTCCTGCAGGTTCATCTTCTTGAAAGGCTTCGAGCCAGTGCTGGTCACGAAAATATTGAACAGCTTCTGAACTAGGAATGGTGACTTTCCTAGTAATGAGGTAATGGACTGGAACAAGATGGGAATTTATTAAGGAAGATTCTTTGTCAGATGATAAAGTGGAAAATAAATGAACAAGAATATTAACATAAACATAATAATAGTTTTAAAAAAAACTAAAAAAACACGCTTATCTGGCCGTTTAAAGTGGGTCAAAATCACGCCCAAATAAGTCGGTTACAAACAAACATACAAACAAAAATCCAAAAAAGAATAATAATTTTATCAAATTAGTGTCATCGGTACTCAATAAATCTACAAAGTTTCAACGAAATCTGGCCGTTTAAAGTGGGTCAAAATCGCGCCCTAAGAAGTCGATTACAAACAAACATACAGGTAAAGCTAATAAAAAGCGTGTAAAAACATCTTTGTTTACCAAAAAGTGTGTACATTTTTGTATATAGACACAAACTATTACTAAATAAGTACTAGGCTTAAAAGAATAAAATATGCGTTGATGTACACTAAGTTGCTCCCTGAATCTCAGAGGAGGTAAATCCTGTGTTGTGGGATTTTATAAACATTGCAGTGTTTTGATTTTTCTTGTTAAAGTTAAGTAAAAACATTTAGACTTGTTAAAAATAAAGCAAAATTTCCCAACCTTTTTTTACGTAATCATTGATAGTTTCATGAATTGTGTGCAATGCATATGATCATAGTTGCATAAATAGAACCCAAATCATTATCATCATAATAAATATAATAAATCTAAAGCAACAAAACCACCATAAACCACCGAAACCAGTGATAATATCTGCGTTATAATTTATTTTCGACCTAGATAGTGAGGTAGGTCATGCTAGACGTCTTTGAATCATGTAGACACCTGCTCCAGGCCATTGAACTTGGGGTCGTTCGTATTTAATATACTGCGAATGTAGATTTAATTACAAGTCACGTGAGTTGTCTCTATAAATAATAGTATCAAAATTATGTCTTTGAAAGAATAGAATTATCATAATTCATAATTAGGTAAGTGTGCGTAGGAGTTGAAAGATCTCATCCCTCCTTCACTCTTCCACTACAGGACCGGTCAGGAGGTCGGCCTTATATCATGCCTTCCTGATTGAGATTCCAAAAATCCGTATACAACGATTTCGCTCCACATTCATGGTGCGTACTGCCAATGCCTGCCTGACTAATAAATATAATATTACAAGCATACGTTGTTTTATTGTAATATGTTTATTGGAATATGGAAGTATGGAAAATAGATAGTAGCTGATTCTCAGACCTACTGAATACGCAAATACGCATAAAAAATTTGGTAAAAATCGGTCAAGCCGTTTCGGAGGAGTACGGTAACTAACACTGTGACATGGAAATTTTATATATAAGAAGATAAGATAAACGCTCAACCTTTTCTTGAAAATCGTACTTCGTGTATCATTCGATATACCTAGCGCCATCTATTCGTATTTTCTTGAAATTATTTCACTCGGGTCACGCAATCTACTATCGTTATATCTCTATGCCACTGCAGCGCGTTACAGAAGTTGGCGTCAGCTAGGCTGGACGCTTAATTGGCAGCGCCATCTATCAGCAGATTACATCGGTAATAATAGCAAACATCCGCGCCTCACATTATTGTATGGGAATCGGTAATCTTCTCTAGTATTCTGATCGCTGGTACTGTTAAATACTTGAATGAATTGCCTCCTATTGTGTTTTTTGATGAAAAATTACTTAGGCGTATTCAAGGCAAGATACAGAATACCTACTTCTAGATCAGCATGCTACATCTTCGGCCAAAACTTCGCTTGCCCTCAAGCGAATTGGTGGCCAAGAATAGATCAATTTATTTAAAAAAAACACTCACCAGTAAGGGTAAGTTGGGCAGAGTAAGATAGGTCTCGTTAGGGTGTGAAAGGGACTCTTCGGGAACAAACTCAAACTCCAGTTTAGGAGTCATCCACATCACTCCAGGCTTTTGGTTTACTACTAAATCTTCGTTAAGCCGCATTTCTCTGAAAAAGATATTTATTGAAAACTTTACTCAGGTTTTAAAATAATATTCAATAGAGAGAGGAGTTTGCATGTCGCTAGGAGATGTATGGAAATGGTATTGCAAGGAAGAATTGCAAGAGGCCGATCGAAAAAGATATGGATGAAGTGTGTGAATGGGGAGATAAGAGAGAAAGGATTGAGTGTGGAGATGACGGCTGATAGAAGAGAGTGGAAGAAGACGATTTGCTGTGCCGACCCCATCTAGGACGGATAAGGTAAAGAAGAAGAAGAGATTCAATACAGAAAGACATTTGACGAGCAGGCCGCCCAGCCGCATGAGGCAGCGATACTCTGTCCCAAGCTGGAGCATGTTTATTCGAGAACTCTTGCTATCAAAGAGGCTGCCAGAAAACACCATGAAATCCTTAGCGACTGGTTATCAACTTGAAAGAGTGGTTGCTGACCAAGCGAGCACTCGAGCTCTTATTTAAAGTAGGCTAGTTTGTTTTTCAATATTCTGATACAAAACAATGTGAAAAAAATTGCTCACGAGCGTTTGCAAAATCACTTCAATATACTAAATATTATTTTATATAGCTTTCACACAATATATCATATTATTAAAACTTTTTTTAATTATTAATAGGCTCACGTTGACCACAACTTGCTTGTTAAGCTTTGCTGTGGTCTAAGATGTAACACGCTTGCTTGCAAGGAACCTATTTACTTTAAATCTGAAGACCGTTGTAATTCTGCTTTTCAGGAAAAAGAGAGAAAATAATAGTAGTTTATGCAACTCTCATATAATGAAGGGTATTAAAACATGAGTTTATAGATGTTAGAACGAGTGTTTTATTACCCGTGTTATATGCAGTTGCATACACTACTTTATTACGAGCGAGCGAGCGATGTTATAATGAGATTTTACGATATCGATGTGGATATTATACCATCATGTGAAATTGCTTAAATTGAGTGTTTTGTTGTCTGCGCTAAAACAGAAGTAATTATAAGTCAAGTATTGGAAACATAAGTAGAATGTTACAACATAAGTGTAGATAAAATAATATACGAGTAGGTTAGTGTGCATATTTTTATGTACCTAATACTTACTGATAAACAAATGGTCCAACTTCTTCCAGTTTGATTTTATCTTCAGTTCCAGCCAGGAACTCTTCAGCATTACTGACATTGAACATAAACACTTGAACCTTCACGCTCGGTAGTCTCCGGAGCATGATCTGGTGAAGAAGAGTGCCGTTGTCCATTCTGAGGAGCTGGAACAGAAACCTCAAACTTTCAAGCGACGGCAGTCATCCACTCGCAAGTTGCAAAAATCTATAACAATGTGCCGTACCGTTCTGGCAATAAAATTCTTGTGGTTGTGTCTGACGATGGTCAGAGTCCCGTATAATTATAAGCGCTGGATCTCAGCTTACAGAGATCAGACCAAAAGGTAACTAGGCACTCTGTTTCAAGCAATAATTTTTTTTTTGGCTATGTCTGACGACGTCCAGAGTCCCGTATAAAAGCGCTGGATCTCAGCTCACAGATATCAGACCAAAAAGTAACTAGGCACATATACATGCTATTGTATTTTACATTTAACTTTTAACTTATATATAGTTCCTACAGCTAATGAAACTTGTCAGACTGATAGTTGATTAAGTATATTACATTAAAAATAAATAACTATTACCATAACTACAATAATGTTTGATTTAGAGAATATATTGCCCCAATACCCCTTTCTCCCCTACACAACAGACATCCATAAAATTTCATGTTTATAAAAGGAGTAGTATTTTTAATGCATTATTTTTATCGACGAACATGTCAATTATGTAAATTTCAGATTTTGCAAATAATCTATCAAAACATAATTATATCTATGGATACACACGTGCCCCGTGACACACACGTGCAATGCCTCGTTGCACGTGTGTGTCAATGCCTCGTTGCACGTGTGTGTCCAACAAGCTAATAATACCAATACTAAAAAATAAAATAATGCGAAAGTATGTATGTAAGTGTGTATGTTTGTTACTTCTTCACGCACAGGTGACTAAAATATTTTTTATGAATTTTTGTATAAAGATAGTTTGGATCATGGATTAACATAGGCTACTTTTTATCCCGAAAACAATTGTGTTTCCCGTGGGATACCCAAATAACTACAAAATGTAAGTTACACCTTCACACTCCAACGGCTGGACCGATTTCGATGAGATTAACTATGAATATTGGTTAGATTTTGGATTCTTATATAGGCTACTTTTTATCCCATATTAACTTTTTGGTCCCGGATTAACGCGGGTAACACAGCTAGTAATACTATAAACTTGAAAATAGCCAAGAAAGAATTGAAACTTTTTGTGACGTTATTTTGAACAAGCGGTGCGTATTTTTGTACGTCCTTGATGTTTTTGTTTCTTTTACAAAACACTTCTACTAAAGTAAAATTGTTTTACAGTTTATTGACCATCAATTGTCACATAATTAGGGTTTTATCACAGAAGAAAGATTAAAAATACTATGTACGATCTCAAAGAAAAGAACAAGAAAAAAAAATGGTTGCCTGTAAAGTCGGTTTTACGGGCGAAGATTTTACGTGACAACGTCTGCCGCGTGCTGCGCGCGCGGCAGACCGATCATAGTTGAGTGGGAGAGAGACGCAAGGCTTTCGGCGGGCCTCTCTCTCGTTCGGTGACTCATCGTAACGTTACCGGGCGTTACACTTTTTCATAAGTGACTCCCAGCCGCAACCTAATTTAAGACGTTGTCACGTCAAAAACTTAAGCCCTAATTTAAGACGTTGTCACGTCAAAAACTTAAGCACTCTACACTCACCATCCAACTTAATTTTATTACTGAGACTTTTGAAGATTATATTAAGACAAGTGTCTTTGCATTTTTTTATCAAACCTCGTGGTATTGGCTGTAGGTAGGTATAATCCGATTTGAATGCTAAGGGACCATGACACCTCTAGTAGCGTTTAATACAATTTGCAAAATATTTATAACCGATTCCGTATACTATTTTAACAACATCATAATTAATGATTACATTAAGAGGTTGTGTACGGTTGTAAATTACATACGCGTAATTTTTTTTTGCATAAAACGCAAAAATTAATAATGAACTTTTGTATCAGAAAACTGATGTTGCTATCAAGTTTAACTTGATCATAATTATTTTATGCTACTATATCACGTGTATGTTTTTAGGGTTCCGTACCTAAAAGGTAGAAACGGGACCCTATTACTTAGACTGTCTGTCTGTCTCCAGGCTATATTTTAGAAACCGTAATAGCTAGAAAGATGAAACTTTCACAAGACATGTATTTCTCGTGCCGTTATAACAACAAAAACTAAAAATAAAAAAATGATAATATTAAGGGAGGTCCCCATACACGTAAACGTATTTTTAGGGTGCCGTACCTAAAAGGTAAAAACGGGACCCTATTACTAAGCTTCCGCTGTCTATCTGTCTGTCTCCAGGCTGCATCTCTGAAACCGTAATAGCAAGAAAGCTGAAATTTATCAATAACGCTAGTATACTAAGACACCAAAAATCACGGAATGTATAAATGTACATCACCTTTCAAATTAAATTATAAAATTAAAAAATATATATTTGAAGGGGGCTCCCATAAAATAATGGTACGGAACCCTTCATGCGCGAACCCAACTCGCACTTGGGCATTTTTTAGTCATATGCCGCTATAACAACAAATATTAAGTTTCCTGTTATATCGGTAACGAAAACACATAATTTGTAAAATTTAAATCAGCTGTCTTGCGATTACAGTTTCTTTGGTACATACATCCTGGTGACAAGCACAGAGACAGGAAGATAGACAGACAGTCAAACAAACAGACAGGAATTGCAGCGGAGGCTTAGTCCCGTTTTTACCTTTTACATACGGAACCCTAAAAACGCACTGTACCTACCTTCCAGCACCAATTACAGTAAAAAACGATAAATTATTAAAATGTTTTATTTCGCAACATAAACAACATTTTAATGGCATAGGTTTCTTCACGATATTTTCCTTTTGTCGCGTGTCATTATTCCAAAACTTGTAAAACGAGTTTTTGGTGCAGGACTGGATTCGAGCCGGGTGCTGTTGATTGCCAAACACTCTTCAGATATGAGACATGTTTTTTCTTTGTTTTAATTTTTTTATTCAATAATAATTAATATTTATTAGTAAGGCTAAATATAAATACATAAAATATCAGGCAAGCGCGCTCCAAATTAGATCGCAATGTCGCTTACCATCAAGTGAATTGGTGCCCATTTGGCATAAAAAAGCAAAAAAACCCATGTTTTTTGTATAAGACCCACCCCCCCACATACATTTTTATTCCATTCTTATTTGGTATAAGTTATTTATTGTTAAATAGCAAAAAAAACATCATCAGTGAACATTTTGTCAATTTAGCTATCACGGTATGAGATACAGTTAGGTAACAAGCAGACGAACAGCGAAGAACGAGTTAAATAGAAACATCAAATTAAATGGGTCCTTTTGTACACCCATTGGGTACGGAATCCTAAAAACATTAGGACAGAAACAGAAAACTAGTCACTCTAGGTTTTTTTATATGAGACCCTAATTACTTTTTGTCTTTATTATTTTATATACCTAATTATACATACCTATGTATATGTAGGTATATGAAATAATGAAATATGAATATATAATAGGTATATGAAATAAATGTTTGGGAAATCTATTGTATTCAGAATTTACTACTTAATGTCTTTAACATGTGAATCTTCACGTGCTCTGCATTATGGTAAGTAAGTAAAACGAAGGTTAAACTGCTATAAACGATGCAAACTTTCGCTATTATGTTGATATAATAATAATTGATTGCCCGTTAACAGATAAACATTTTATTAACTAGCTGCGCTTCGTAGTCTTACCTGCGTTAATCCGGGATAAAAAGTAGCCTATGTGTATGTTTTTTTTAAACATCGAAAATATTCACGGATTAACGCTAACTATGAGATTATTCTGCTATCCGTGGAAACTTTAGGCCCGTGGTTGTCCGATACTAAAAAGTTTAATAGCTATGAAAAACAAATGCTATTGTGTATAGTGTTCAGTGGTGTAGAATACATATTTAATGAAATGTAAGAGTTTAATTAATCTAGCTAGTCTTTTTTAATATTTAAGCAATGATTGTAGCGTGACTAAGTTCTGTATTTCTATGTTTTGTAAATAAATTAGAAAATAGTTGGTCCTCGCTTCTGGCGAACCGATAGCTAGCAGCTTTTTTAACAAAGTTTAGCTATTCAACGAGGTAAAGCTGCCAGCATTTTAGAAACTCTGCCACGCAGCGATAACTTGGATGGATTCTTGTTTTTCTTTGAGTTTGTACTAGTACATACAATCTGATTTTTATATTAAATAGTGTGTTAGTATATAAATAGATATGTACTTACATAATTCGTATATAGTTGTAACACGTTTTTGTAAGATAGTACTATTGGCACCAGCAATAAAATGACTCCTAATCCGAAAGTGAAGACCAGCTTGCCTGGAAAAAAAGAAATGTGTGTATGTAAATGGCATCACTTATTATTATTTGTGGTATGCGTACAGAAAAAGAGGCCTATGCTCAGCTAAAATGATCATGATAATATAGGTCTGTGGAAAGAATGACTATTCATTATATACTCGTATTTAAAACAATTCGTTATTTTAATTCAAATTAAAAATCTGTTTACAATAATATATAAAAGTGTATGTTACTAAATCCTCCGAATTGCTTGATTTTTAGGGTTCCGCACCAAAGATGTAATTCAAATTCAAATTATATATTTCTTGCAAAATAGGTACAATTGGTGTTATTACAGTAAGTTGGCCCTCTATTTTGACCGTCAGGCATGCAAGATTACAATGTCAGTAAGAAAATTGATTAACTAATTAATTAAAACATACATTTTGTCAAATAGATACAGGCATAACCTTACCTAACACCTTAGTACCTACTGCGCCTCCGTTGTCTATTTGTCTGTCACATCTCACAAACCGTGAGAGATAAAAACCTGATATTCTGATGCCGCTAGAATGACACATACTAAAAATAAAATGAATACAATAAACGCGTTTTATCGTTTTTTTGCTCAATATTAATAACAATAACAGCTAGGTAGACTTTAAATTTATTCAGAATATTTAGTTGTACATTACTTTTCAAACAAATCATAAATTAAAGATAAAGTCAATATTAAAGGGGGCTCCGATACAACAAACGTAATTTCTAAGCAACTCGATCTTTATAACGATATTTGGTAGATCCTCTCAATATACATAAAATATTTAAATTATGTATTAACTTAAACAATATAAAATTGATATATACATTATGTAAGGCAAGTTACTATACGTAAAATGTGTTTATTTCCAATTTGTTTAGACAATAGGCACATCTTCATACGCGAGCCTGACTCCCAGATGGCCATTTTTTTATAAGAGAATTATTATTGTTTGCATTTCACAGAAGGTCATAAGAGACCGACCGAAGAAGACATGGATGGAGTGTGTGAATGAGGACAGTCATGAGAGAGAAAGGAGTGAGTGTAGAGACGACGACTGATAGAGGAGAGTGGAAGAAGAAAATTTGCTGTGCCGACCCCACCTTTTTTTTTGAGGAAATGCATTTACGCATCTCCCGCTACAAGCCTGGGGGAGGCGAGCGGGGTATGTCGGGCTCGACGGCCAGTAGGGCCGTCACTACCGACTACAACCTCACGGTGTCCCATCTCACGACGGGGGCAGGGAAAGTGGGATAAGGCAAAGAAGAAGAAGATTTTACAGTAGGTCCTAACACTATTAATGGTCACAGATTTTGGAAAATCATCATTATTCCCGACCTATTTTCGGTAGAATTAAAAGTCACGTTTTGAAGCTTAATTTCAATATAATTACTTTTAATATTGCGAAACAATAATTAATGTTTGATAAACGGTTGACCCGACTTAGTTATTAAATAAATCCAGTTCAGAAACTAATTCATAATAATTGCAATGCAAAACCTGCTCCAAGCAAAACTAGTTTAACTATAAAGCTCGGGTAACAAAGGTAATCTGATGAAATTAAATAAATTGGACATCAAATACAAATACAAATCATTTATTGATAATACCAAAATTACAAGTTAAATAATATAATTTAATTACAAAAGTACATCATATGATTCAGTGTCAATTTTCATCGGTCGATGCATACATACATAGATAGCGTATGTAGATTAGGCACTACATAAACTGTTATTTAACAAGTATAAAGATTAAAGATAATATTTGACGACCTGCTTGGCGTAATGGTTACCGTGCTGGACTGCCAATCAGAAGGTTCCGGGCTCGATTCTCGGCACAGCCAACATTTTTGTGCTAAACTAAATCTGTTGTCTGTCAGTCTGGATGTTAAATATGTATATATATAAAGTATAGATCCTATTTATTCTACTGTGTACCTTTTGTATTTTAAGTTCATAAATAACTTTAATTTGTATTATGATTACTTTTATTTATTTACAAGGCAAGGGCAGGTTTATGTTTGTTTATTTTATTTTTGTATGAACAAATCATCGAGTTTGCTGTCGTGAATTATTATACAAATTAGCAAAAATATCACGTGGCTTTCAAAAATATTATGATAATGTATTTTTTACTAATCAAGTCCTTTTTTTCATACTAACAGTGTACCCGTCTTCTCACGGGCTATATAAGGGCTTGATTTACACTATTGGACTTTTAGATAAAGTTATCTAATATTTTTTAAACAAAATATAGCCTATGCCTCGGAGATAAAGTAGATTCCCAACAGTGAAAGAATTTTTCAGATCGGTCCAGTATTTTCGGAGCCTACTCGCGTCAAACAAACAAACAATCAAACCTTTACATTAGCTTATTAATTTTAAAACTTATATATTGAGGCAGTTATGAAAAAAAATGTATTATGCCATTTTTTGTGACACGTCCATGTATATGTATATTACCTCGTCGTTTTGCGTCGGAGGTCAAAAACAAAACAATAAATTACAAAAAAATACTTACCTCGGGTTAGAGTTGTATTTTTGTGCCCCTTTGTTTTAGGTATCATGTTCCACTGTTTTAATATTGATCAATAACAATTCAGCACCTAAAATATTCACCAGATTATATATAAGATTATAATTTTAATTAAAACAGTAACAGTTATTTCTAAATTAATTTGTAATATTGGAAGAAATTTTAATTGTAAATTTGGAAAATGTTCACTAATTCTTGGCCCGAATAAATGATTTTATTGTTATAATTATTATAATTACGCCAAACTCTTACTTAGCAATCCTCTATTTTGTTACAAATATAAAACAGTTTATTTTATAATTCACACAAATTCATGTTGCGCCTTAAGTATCGTGCTGTAAATACTTCTTTTTTACAAAACATGTCCACTACCTCTCGAGCCACGCACTTCCACAGTTTTGAAAGAACTGCGGCACGAAGGCATTGATTTACCCAAAAAAGAAAAAAACACAAGGTAAACGGACTAAATCAAACAAGGCGCAGCAACGACGGATAAAATTATATTTCTGCATACTCTCATAAACACCTTCTTATTTATAAAGGTTAATTGCCTGTACCTGTATTTTTTATATAATTATTTTGATTTATAACCTTATAAACTATGAAAACATCTATCTAAAAAGTTTAAAAGTTTTACACACGCAAATTTTTGTCTTTATACGCATAAAGACAAAAATTTGCGTGTGTGAATATGTTTGTTACTTCTTTACGATTGAATTTCTGCAAGAAAAATGGAAGAAGATAGATAGCTTGGAATGGACAGATTCCAAGTTATGTATATTTATGATAGCTTACAATATGTCCTTTCCGATCTTAAAAAAATGAACAGATGATTGATTTGATTTGACCATATCGGATCAGATTGGATCGGATCGGATTTGATTAGATCGGATAGTAGCGATTCATCCATTTATTGCGAAAATAGGATTTCCAACATAGGTCTTCGGCGCAGCCAGTTAGTTTATAATGTATATACCTACGCGGGCTACATCGCGAAGTGCAGTTAGTATCTCAATAAATACCAAACCAAAACCAGTTTGCATAAGCATAAGCAGCCTACTTACTATACGTTCCCACCGCTGATACTCAGGGCCTTCTCTGACGAGAAGAGAGATATAGACGCCGAAATCCACCACGCTGGCCAAATACGAGTTAGCAGATACACCTTCCTCGCGATGTTTTTCTTCACCGTAAAACGAGTGCAAATCCACACATAACTTGAAAAACAAGTCACTTGTATTGGGTCGGAATAAAACAAGGGGCCGTAAGATTGAAACGATAAGTTGGCTCTTAAAATAGTTTATGCAGCTCAACCATTGACGTAGTGCAATAATCGAACGTATAACTCTAGTTAATAAATAAAAAAGCGAGTACGGCTCGGTGGTAATAACGTCTGCTTTATAATCAGACGGCCCCTGGTTCGATCCCGGCCCTACACGCCAATGACTTTTTTTCAAGTTATGTGTGGATTGCACTCGCTTTATGGTCAAGGAAAACATCGTGGGGAAACCGGTACGTTTGAGGACCACAATATCCGAAGACGTGTGTCATCCACCAACCCGCACTTGACCAGCGTGGTGGATTATGGTCTATATCTCTCTCCTCATGAGAGAAGGCCCCGAGTCTCAGCCGTGGGAACGTATAGTGCTGCTTATGTAGCTGCTTATGTTTATGCTATATACACAAAACTTCCTCTGCACATTAAATATTGCTTTTTTTATTGATGAAACGTTTGACCGCAGCTAGCCTGATGTTAAGCTTGACTGTGGTCTAAGATGTAACACAATTGCCTAGAAAGAAGCTATTTACTCTAGATTTGAAGACCCCCAAATTGCTACATAATATTGATCACAAATAGGATGCCATACCTTAAAAGTGATGAAATATGACTGTTCAAACTTAAGAGCGGACTGTATGGATGTTTCTAACTAACAAAAAGAAACCCGAAGCTCTGTTTAGGTCACGTACCTCTCATCCACGATGCCACTCCCTGGGGGTCAACTCCTTTTAAGCAGAGCCCAGGGAGGCAGCACACGCCGACGTGGCTTTCCATGGTTCTTTGGACCTAAGCTTCTTGTAAATAATACTTAAACCTTGGGCCGGCAGAGCAGTGGCATCGCGCGAAGCGGTCCTGCATCCCTGCCCTAATCCGTAAGATGAGACACCGTGAGATTCTAGTCGGTTGTGACGGGCCCTTTGGCCCTCGAGCCCAACATACCCCACCCGTCTCCCACAGGCTTGTGGCGAGAGATGCGTAGATACATTTCCTCACGTAAAAAAAAATGAAAGATAACACACAATCTCACGTAAACACGTCTTACTCACCAAAGGGTATGCATATATAGTAATGCTTCTTGTCCTGTGTAAATAGTTCAAAACCACAGAAAATATATATTTCTAGGTTCAGAACACTAATTAACGAGTTTTAGCACTATGCCGTTTTGGTACCGATCGCAAAGCGACGCGCGACACTGACCCGTTGATTTTCTTGAATAACTCGATAGGTAAGTACGACGCGGTGATTGTAGGTACTAACAGACTCACTCCCATAAATGAGAATTGTATAATTACCATAATACGCTGTAATGACTATACGACATTCATACCAACGTTTTTGCTAACATGTTTAGATCTCAGACTACTGGAATAAAGGCAGACGCCGCGGTGTCGAACTTACGAGTGACTGTAAGTTCAGTAATACTAAATGCTCCAGTAATACGTTTCCGCCCGCAGTCGCTACCAAGCAACTCTCGCGTCGGACGGCTCCGCAGTTGTCACTTCGCAGCGTATCTTTCTATTAAATTATGCCGTATTTCGTCTCTCGTGATTGCAATAATAGTTCCCAAAAACAAAAGAGCCACGATGGATTATATTTTCATAGCTAAGTTTGTTGTTTTCTTCAATGATTTGTAAGAAAATTGTAAAAATATTTTAATAAAACTACTTGGAACACAAAACCTATACCAGCTTGGGCCAGTGTGACAAGTATGCGGCAATCATTTTATCCGTAATTGTGGGGTAATTTTCCCTATGTGGTCATGGATGAGGTCTCAAGATTTGCACTTTTCATAGGTACATTCAGTTTTATTGTCGGGGTCTTTTTATTTTGAAATATCATATTATTTTAGCTTGCGCCTATCTTATTCAAATTATAAAATAATCCAGTGGTAACAATGTTTTCACAAAGTATTTTGTGTGATAATGTGATTCATGTGATGTATTAGATTAGTCCCACGTCAAATAATTATAGATTTTAAATCCGTGTCTTTAATGTCATTGAAATTTTCGTTATCATACTTAATTTATTTGATATAATAACAAATGCTAAAATACCAGTTTTTTTTTTAGATTTCCCGTAGACTCTGACTTACGCCAAGATTGGGTCTCCATTGTTCGCCAAAATCGAAAAGACGAAACATGGCCATAAAAATTAGAGATGAATTTTTTTGAAATGTTTTATTGGAAACGAAATTTTTTTTATCAAGGAATGGAGAATGCTCATGAGTGCCATGGAGCAGACCACAAGGTTAACCTTATTAAGTAAATTGTTTAGAAAATTTTGAATATACGGCTTCACCATATTATTATATCAAAACTAAAAATGACCGTGAAAAGTGTAAAATTAGACGCCAAAAGGCAATATTTCAAAAAACAATGGTGTGTTAAATAATTAGCGTCACGTGTTTTAATTACTACGTCAATCTCAGTCACTAGAAATAGGTACTAATAAAGTACATCAAAAAATTAAAGGTATTTTGTTTGCTGATACTAGCAACATTACACGCACACGACGACGCGTGTCGCTACAGTGTAAAAAGCACGTGGCTATGTGTGCCACGCACACATGTATATAAAGTCGCATTCACTCGTGCGCTTGACACCGCGGCGTCTGCCTTTATTCCAGTAGTCTGAGGTTTAGATAGATAGATAGATGCATTGGAACTTTGTAATAACTTTGACGTTTTCCTCTACCCCTGGTCTTTTTAACCGACTTCAAAAAAGGAGGAGGTTATATATTCGACTGTATGTATTTTTTTTAGGTTAAGTTTTATATGAGTATCATGTTAATTGTAAATAATAATACTTCATATTTAAAACTATTTTAATGTTGTCACAACTGTTTGTGACTTAGACGATTAGTGTGTTGTACCTATAATAATATTATGTGTCTGCCATATTCTTTGAGTATATTTGGCTTATTTATCGGAGGCCATATTAGGACTCAGTTAGTAAGTAAAACTTAACATTTTGTTGTCTATTTGCCATTACCATTAATTCGAAATTCATGATTATTTGCGTAAGTACCTAGATATTTCTCTCCTAGTGAAGAAGGCCCCGCGTTCCTGCAGTGGGCTTATTATATATACTCGTATCTAGTAGGTAATAACTTTATGAATTAATTTAGTTTGGCGGAAACGAAACTGTTCAAACTAAACAAATATCTATACTATTCCAGCCAAAAAACATAATATTGATAATACTTCTTCGTAGGTATGGGTTAAGTGGCCGAGATCTGGGGTCGAGAGATTTCAAGTTGCCCGAAAGCATCTGACTTAGACTTGGCTTGCACTGAATTTGAACAGCCAAATTGATACTACTATTAATAAGCTTTTCAAACATTTTTGATTGCATACTAAGAACTACACTTCCCAAACATGTCTTTTCTTTTGTCTTCGGTACCTTTTTTATCTCATTAACCATTTTTGTTTATTCGGTATCTTCGGAGAAGAAATAATAAAACTTTTTGCATTAAAACAAAATTTAATAGTGTACTTATGACTTATTATTTACTTACAAAATTAGTCAACTGACTTACAAACTTGCACCTCTCAAAAAATTGACACTTTTTTATTGAATGAAAAGCAAATATGAAACAAAAAGTATACATAAAAGATACGCTATTAATTTTAATATGTGCTAAATTACATTGCTAATTTCAAAAATGAAGTCTCATTTAAATATTTATTTATTCTGTGTTTGGTATTTGTTATAGCAGCAACATCATCTGTAAAAATGTCACATGCTGTCTTTCAGTCTACCACTACTTATGAGTTACATCCTAATGACAGACAGACTGCGGATTCCCGTTGCCTTTGGTAAGTACCTTTTAGGCAGTGGTCCCACCGGCGACGATGAACGAAAAATGAGTAAAACCAGAAACTATAAACGAGTTGGAGATCAGCGGGAAGCGAGTGTAGTTTCGATAGTTTTGTCGCCGGGCCATAAGCGAGTGTGTAAGTGCGACGAGCAATTACTCGCTTCACTCGCCTCGTGCGCCATTCAATAGGCGCGTCCACACAGAGCGAGCAGCCTCGCGCGGCAAATGCCTCGCGCGGCAAATGCCTCGCGAGGCTGCTCGCTCTGTGTCGACCGACCGAGCGAGGCGAGCGACCGAGGCGATCGACCGAGCGCCCGACTGTGTGGACCCGGCTAATGCCGCACTGTATAGAAGTAATGAAGCGGGTAATTATCGCTGACCGAGTATTGCTGAGCGTGTTTATTTTTGAAAGCTCGTCGCTTAAGCGATAAAACTATCTCTTTTATTTACACGGAATGTTATATCTATTGAACGTTTCTTGAGCGAGAAAATAGTCGATAGTTAACCGTTTACTCGCCGTTGGTGGGACCACTGCCTTAATTATAGAACCTTAAAAGCTAACTACGAATAGCTAAGTATTTAAATCTGGCCAATGATTAAGTTGGTTAGTTCAATCTCTTTCACATTTCTTTATCTCACTGGGTGTATAATTCTGTAGGCTTTTTTCATTGGCTTTAAGAGTAGAAGAATGCCCAGAAGCGCGAAAATGATTTGTGTCGACATAATTATTACTGGTCTCTTCTTGTACAATAGATCGAGGACGCTGCTCACTTCTTGAAGCATCGGAGGCGCAAACTGAAAAAAATTAAATACATGACTTGAAATAAATAAAATAAAAATAAGTAACCCGCGACGAACCTTTATTTTTAAGTAGCTGCGCCCCGCGGTGCTACCCGCGTTAATCCGGGACAAAAAGAAGTTAATCCAAGATAAAAAGTAGCCTACGTGTTAATCCAAGATATATCTAATATCATAGAACATCGGTTCAGCCGCTTGAGCGCGAATAAGTAACAAACATACACACAAACTCTCGCTTTTAAAATATTAGTAGGTCATTCACAATCATCATCATTTTCAGCCATTTCTCGACCACTGCTGACCATAGGCCTCCTTTTGAGTACATTAATCGCCTCTGTCTTAATGGAGGTCTCATCCACGTTCTGCCCACAACGTTAATTAAAATGTTCTCATGTTAAATCTCGTATTTAATCATATATTTCCGTAATACCTATTTGTATCTGAAAACATGAAACACTCAATCCCAAACTCATCATTGAAAACCTCAAGTAGACCTTTTAGGAGTTTTTTTTTTATTTTGAAATAGTTTTGCGTTGCTGCGGCCTACGTTGGGGCACGCTCACCTAGAAGGAACCTATTCACTCTCGATTTGAAGATCTCAGGATGGTACTTCTCAGGAAACAGAGCCTCAAGCAGAGAATTCCAAAGCTTTGCAGTCCTCACTATGAATGTTGAGGCGAAGCGCTTTGTGCGAATCTTCGGAATTTCCACTGTATAGCGGTGTCTCTTACCCGTTTCCCTGCTCGTTCCATAGTGGAACGGAGATGGGGGAATTAAGTTGTGCTATTCCAACGCACACTTTCCGAAATGTATCCGTTAGAACACTATAGACTGGCAACCTTGCGTCGTTAGATAGATAAAGGAAACATTGTTTTGAACAAACACACACTCTAATTCATCCCAAACGGTCTGGGTCGTGAGTAAAACCATACCGGTCTGGGTCGTGTGTAAAAATTATTATTCTCAAACTTTTGCATCATGATCGCGTTTATTTTTGGAATATCCTTTACAAAAAAACATCGTGATTTTTTTGCCTTACTCGCTTTTGGCACCGCGTGACGCAGATTCTTATTTTGTCGGAAGTCGCAATTGTCAATGACCGTGGTAATTGTTTGAGATTGTTTAAAAATATAAATTAGGTTAGTAAAAAGCGAGTGTGGCTCGGTGGTAAAACATCTTCTTATCAATCTGACGGCCCCTGGTTCGTTCCCGGCTCTATACCAATGACTTGTTTTGCAAGTTATGTGAGGATTTACACTCGCTTTACGGTGAAGAAAAACATCGTGAAGAAACTGACACGTCTGAGGAAGACGTGTGTCATCTGCTAACTTACACTTGGCAAGCACAGTGAATTATGGATATTCATTTGTTTGACTAATTGCCGATCAGTATTATTATTATTAGCATAAGCAGCCCTTCTCTCACTAGGAGAGAATAATTATTCTCTCCTAGTGAGAGAAGGCCCCGATTTCCAGAAGTGGGAACGTGTAGTGGGCTGCTTATGCTAATAATAATAATACTGTTCGGCAATAAGTCAAACATATGAACCAAATAGATGATAAGACATGCAAGCACTCACCACTTGAATATTGGATATAGGCAGCACGGTATCCTTGAGTCTCTTAGTGTATGGATTAAAGCCTACATCTTCTAGCGCTAGATTAAGCTGCAGGGACATGGACCCTGCTACCGCTATACCAATGATCTGAAAAACCATAAACTTCTAAGTAAGCGTGCTACATCGTGATGCCACAGTGCAGCTCAACATCCGGCAAGCTGTGGTCAAACACAAACTTATAAATAAAGAAAAACTTTGTTCCTTTGACTTTTTTTACTTCTAATAATAACTGTGCACAGCCATTATCTTGGTAGATTGGAGATTTGTATCTTATTAAACCTGTTTACAGTAATGGTGCCAATTCTAGCGTATACACGACTTAACTAAATTTAAAGCAGCCTTATCGCTTAACATAAGTAGTGACTAGAAGCGATGGCATGCTATGAATCATAGACAAAACAACTAAAATTACGTCAATAGCGATAGATAGAACTAGCGATTTTAGAACGCACCTATCTATATCAGTTCTAGAACTACCTACATTTTCAATATTTGACGTGGTTTTAGTTGTTTTGTCTATGGTTCAGATCCTACCTCTCTCTTTCTAGTTGCTAATGATGAAAAGAAACAGGGCTACTTAAAATTTATTTTAGTCGTGTGAACGCAAAAATTGCCACCATTATCGACTTACTACTACAAGAAGGATTATTTAGACATTTCATTTAACAGCAAAGCAGAATTACGCTCATGTGCCTATATCACGCTGAGTTGAAATTGTATTTAAACAGTTCCCACTTTTAATGTCCACATATCAATGTCAGTGTTTAATTAAAGTCTACTGGTGCACTGATCACATGATAGCAAGAGATATTTTAATTTTCTGCAACCAGTTATCAAACCGGTTTGAAAAGCTGTTTACTGGTGTAGCACTGACCACGTCCTTGGGCAACTTATTCCAAATCAAATTTTGATGCCCACACAATTAGTTTTTGAAAAATAACTTAAGTTAGTCCTTTTGGACTAGCCCCTAGCTTTTCCTCTAGTTATCTACCAGAGGGCATCGAGCCTAACATGATGATACTTGGCATTACCATGTAGAATGGCGTTGCTGATTCTTTGAGCCAGGAATACCCCAGCATTTTGGTCACGTCGTCGCTTTGATCAGGCGCTCTGATAAGTTTTGGAAAATGTTTTGGGTTCCCAACCACCAAAGCCCTAAGGTATCGACGCCAAAAGGCTCATAAGGTCCAGACTGAGTTTGCGAATTTGCGCTGTTTGTGCTGTTCGGCACAAATACCCGCTCCGGGCAGAATCTGCGTTGCGGAAAGATGAGAAGGCACCGTGCCATGTAGTGTCAACACAAGAAGCCAAGGGTCATATAGATTTGTCTAGTCACTTTGATCTAATTATGATTTCTAATTAACTAATACACTATTTTGTATTTTTTTAATGATGGCCACAAATTAGCTGGAGCCAAAGGCGCTTCAAAAAACGAGTGTGGGTCGGTAGGAAAACGTCTGCTTTTAATCTGATGGCCTCCAGTTCGATAGCGGCCCTACACCAATGACTTAGCGAAGACCACAATATCTGAAGACGCGTGTTATCCGGTTGGCTAGCGTGGTGGATAATTGTCTATATATATTTCCTCGTTAGAAAAGGCCCCAAGTCCCAGCTGTGGGAATGTACAGCGGGCTGCTTTTACTATGCTTATGCTATGAACATGTTTCGATGCTGGCAAAAAGTGTCATATAATTTCATTTAAGCTATTTATTCGTTACAGCATAGTTATAGAGCAATTTGCATAGTGGTAGAGCATTTTTTAGTGCTCACTTAGCTAGATTACCACACTCAAGTTGAAAAATCTGTGGTCAAGCATCGTTCCTTGTTTTCCGGCAGCCTTCTTAAGGGCCATTTATTCCGGACTAGACATACTTCACCTTAGAGTGTCTCTGACTCGTATGGTTACGTATTCTACTAGCCAAATGCGTAGCTGCATTGTATATTTTGCCTTTCCAAAAATAACTTCGGTTCTTCCTAGTGATCAAACTTGTAGGTTAGTTTGTCCAACCGAATTTTATCCAATTGGTTAAACTTTGCACACTTACACATCATAAAATTAAAGAAGTCTTTACATCAATAACTTACCGGATCTATAACAATTTCAGTATCGTGGATTGTTCTGTTGGGTTTCAGACCTTCCACCATCTCCAAAAGACGAGGGTCTGAATCCAAAAAATGTCCTTTCGATAGTACGATGGGAAAACCTGTAAAATACAACAAACGGGTTTAACATGGGTACATTAGATTTGATATTTCAGAGAATATTGATGATCAATTGTTGGACACTACAGACTTGATGTCAATAAATAAAGATTGAATGAAGTAATGAAGCAATGAAGAAATAAAGGAAAGAAGGAGTTAAGGAACGAAGTTGAAGGTATGGAAAATAGGTAGTAGCCGATTCTCAGACCTACTGAATACGCATATAAAATTTGATGAAAATCGGTCAAACTGATCCGGAGGAGTACGGTAACTAACATTGTGACATAGAAATGTTATATATTAGAAGATAAGATGTGTAAAGTGTTATAAGTGCACCCAGACATGGGAGCACTTTACAATGACATTATGAGAGAAAAAATTAATACTAACCAAAGTAGCAATTCCCAATGTTCATCAGTCCATCAGGACACCAGCCATTTGTGTCGCAAATTTCATGTTCTTTAAACGTGTTCTCATGGAATCCGTAGACGAAACCTTCTCCTCCATATGGCATTGTCTTTATCCCTTTATAAACCAGTTGGAATGTCTTGCAAAGCCCATGTCGATATATAAAGATCGGCCTCTCCGGAGTCAGGTATGGAGGGAACGCTGCCCCTTCGTAGGTATCGGTAAATGTGAAGGTACTGAAAATTGAGAATTTCTATAGCTAAAGTATGTATTCTTATCCTAGCTATTCAGTGAGTGCTATATTCGGTAAAAGTATTTTCGAATATTTATTTATTTATTTCAGAACTTATGAACTAAAAACATACGATATCACGTACACAGTAATGCAAAATGTAAATCGTTAGGATTAGGATAAAAAAAGAAATAAACAAATTTGCTTATATAAATTTGATTTTCACTTAAAAGTAACTTATATTTATTGTAAAACACGTGAATATCTCTATTCTGAGCGTTCAGGGCATTGAGTAAAGTAATAGCGTGTAAATACAAGATCAAATATATCGTATACACATTAGAATTGTTAGCCCAATAGCGATATAAAGTACCACAAAGCTTAGCATATGACCAGTAGGACGTGTAACTACGCAAGTCAGCGATATTCTGGCCAACTGCATAAAATTACAACACTTAAAAAACGTTGGATATACGTCCAACGGGTTTCGACGCATTACTAGTGTCAACATCGGGGACGAGCTTCACACGGACGCTCGTAATGCGTCGAAACCCGTTGGACGTATATCCAACGTTTTTAAGTAAGTGTGAATGTGTGGGTGTTGCAAATATATAATATGCCTTACGATAACAGTTTACAAAGTACAATTATGCTACCTGTCTGCCATAACCTTCGAATTACTTGCGGTGGCATTTGTCGGTTGTATTCTTGTCACTGTTTTAACACTGAACTTGTCAGTGACTGTTGTTCCGAGCTCCATGCGGTAATCCACTCCAACATCATACATCTAAAAAATCAATATCATTTAAAAAAATAGAATTTACTTAGTTGGTCGTCCAGCGACAAGATGGGTCGACGACATTACAGCTGTCGCGGGTCCAACCTGGACTAGATTGGCAAAGGACACAGAAAGCATGATGAGAAAAAGACCTATATACCCAGCAGTGAGATAGAAAAGGCTTTGAATGATGATGATGATGATTAAGTACTTAATTACTTTATATTTGTTATATTACAGTAGATATTTTCATGACATTTTATCTTTAGTACTCTAAAGAAAAAATGTTATCTACTGTTTCGAAATATGATACCTATTTTAGAATGCTTGACTGTTTTTAAATTTCTGTACCTAAGGGGTAACAAGAAGACTCTTAAAAAATATTTTATCGTTAATTGCCTTTTCTACAAATAAACAACAAAACAATAAATATTAGTACATATGAGTTACCACAACGCTGATATCAGAGATTTACTAAGCGGAATTTTATTGGTTCATTCCTTCTTCGTTTTTCACGTCACTTTGATAGATTAGCAGCGTTGATTTCCTCATAATATTTTTGTATTTATTACCAGTAACTAGATATCGCATTCTTCTCTCCATAGCCAAAAAAAATAGTAATAATAAAACATAGTTTTAAAGTAACGAGCAAAAAAAGAAACTAAAAATCTATCACGTATAATCTGTCCAACGGCTTATTTTCTTTTTGTAAAAAATTTAAACCTCTCAACTCAGATTAAAGCTTCGCACTTAAAGTGAACTTTTGCGTAACATGAGGCAGATACTTTCTATTAGTGCTGTCAAAAAGAGAATAAACGGTTGGATCTACTATATTAGATATTCAAGACAAAAGTGTACTTTCGAAGAGCGCATACCGCCGATCTATCTGAAATTTTGTATAATAACGTATTTTGACCTCCTGATTACGAATATTATCACAAAAATTTGCGAAAACGCCATTTGAAAAAGAAAAATTAAGAAGAAGCTTTTTCGTTCGGTGTGCACTACAGTTCCTAATCTCAGTTTCAGTTTATTTTATTCAATATAGGTACAAAAACACACTTATAAATGTCAATTTACAATATTAAAATGTCAACTTACGATATTAAAATGTCAATTTACAATATTAAAATTTCAATTTACAATATTATAATGTCAATTTACAATATACCACTGTACATACACATCCTTATAAACACCCTTTCTGGGGAGTGCCAAATGAAAAAACTTTTCCTCCGTTGTACCTATTCGAAATGGCGTTTGCGACAATTTTGGCCATGATATTCGTGATGAGGTTAAAATACGTAAGCACATCAAATTTCAGATCTATCGTCGGTTCGCACATTTCGGAAGTTTATCCAAAGACAAACTTAGAATAAAAGAGTGTGCCACAATTGGTAGCCTATACTATACCCAGCGAACTAGAATATACGGAAGAGTAACTAACTCTATACAATTATTGCCGCTTAGAATTTGTATCCATCTACGCACACAATTATACTGCTATCTCAACGAAACACGCACGCGCACACACGCGATTGGTGCCGTGCCACATCATGTGACACCACTCGGGCGCGCGGGTAGCTGTTTTGCCCCGCCCACCGCGGTATTTTACGATTACGCGTGGAACCATTTTATCGGCCATATTATTGTTCTATTTATTCTAGTTCGTTGACTATAATCACACTCACCCTCTCAAAAAGTCCAACAGAGTTGAAGTATATTAGTCCTGGTACAGCTCTATTTGCTATCTGTATGAAAAGATCTGAATAGCCCCAGATGTGGTTTTGAGCGCTTAAATAAAAAAAATAACAATATTATTTCTACAAATAAGCTAATTCTTTTTTTTTGTTTCGTCTATACTTCTTCTGACCATAGTTTTCAGAGACATTGTTAGACCGAACATTTTGCTTGCGCGGTTTACTTTTAATTGGAATGGTTACTTAATCTAAAATTGTACTTTGATGAGCAGTTTATTTCTTACGTTAAATAAACTTTGATAATAATATAATTTTGTATAAGCTAACTGATCCAGCTCTGGTGTTGAGAGTTTTCAAGCCGCCTCAGACATTATATATTTTGTATAAACTAAGTAACTTAGCTTTGGTGTCGAGTGTTTTCAAGCCGCCCCAGAGCCTCTGACTTGGCTTAACGACTGCTTGTACTAAGACTAACAGCCGGCCCCTACAACTTATCGTGTCATCGGATACACGGTAGCACCCAGGTGAGAATGCCACTTTAAAAACGATAGTCTTGTGCATGGTCACCCATCCAAACACCGTCCGCAACGACGGTTGCTTAGCTTCGATGATCGCATCAGATCGCCTTATTCAGCCGAACTACAAGCGCACATACAAGCTACATATAATAAAAATATAATTTACAATCTTTTATCACCTTAATATCGGACTTATCAATTTAATTTACCTGATTGATCAAACTATATTTTAATAATTATGTATACAAGCTGACTCGTTTTGCCTTATTAATAAAACTGTGTCAAGAAAACTGACATAACATGTCGTTAAAGACAGACCGTTGACTGACAGTTATGTTAAATGACATTAGATTACATTGTAAGCAAATAATTAAGTTACTTTTATTATAATTTAGACAATTCACAAATCTTTAAAAACTATAGCCTATGGTCATTATTCTACCTTTATATAAAACTTACGTATATTATTTTTAAATACCCAGATTCGTAAATTCTGTTAAAATATAACTGTCACAAAAATAACCCTTTAACATTCCATTCCAAATTATTTTGTCTGTACTTAATTATTTTTTTGTTACTGTTGTTATAATAATAGCATAACATAATATGTCATATGTCAATATACGATAAAATATGATCCAATATAAATGTCACATATTAAAAACTAAAATTAATACTAAACAAATAAGCCGCCCCTGGTCGCCCCCGGTGCAAAGGTGCCTATCACGCTCGCTGCATTACCGCGCTGAATAGCTATGGCCAACCTCTGCACCAAGAACGACCCGGAGTGGGAGTCACCGGTGGTGTTATTTATCCTATATATGTTATATTAACATAATGTTATAATATACGTAGGTCAAATAATGGCATACTGCAGAGGCTATCTGAAGATATCAACAGTCATATCTATCTATCCTGGGCATAGGGCAACCAAAGCGCAAACCGAAAATAGCTTTTAAGTTGTAAGTTTAAGTTTGTGGTTACTTTATTTTATATCATTTTACTCGTATCTTATTTGAAAAGTATGTAAATTTGTATCTATGGGTTTAATGCCTGCAATAAAGAAATTTTATTTTTTATTTTATTTTATTTTAAAATAATAGTAGGATCTTCATTACATCGGCGAATCTCGGCGTAACTTCAATGTCAATGTGTTAATGACAAAATATGCAAATAATCTATGAAACACGTGTGTGTTTTTACTGCGACAAACACGTGTGTGCTAGTTACGAGGCCGTGGTCAGAGCCAACCTAATCCAATTAATATAATAGATGCGAAAGTTTGTGTGCGTGTGTGTAAACTTGTTACTTCTTCACACTCAAACGGCTAAACCGATTTTGATGAAATTCAGTATGAAAATAAGTTAGATCTATGATTAGCCTATAGGCTACTTTGTATCCCGAAACCAATTGTGGTCCCTGTGGGATACGCAAATAACTACAAAATCTATGTTACTCCTTCACGCTCCAACGGTTGGACCGATTTTGATGAGATTTACCATGAATATAAGTCAGACCTTAAATTAACAAATAGGCTACTTTTTATCCCGGATTCACTCGGGTGCAGCTTGTAATACTATAAACTTGAAAATAGACATGAAACAATTGAAAGTTTTTTGTGATGTTATTTTGAACATACCGTATACCGTGCGTCTATATTATTTATAGGATTAGTAAGATTTAAAGATAGTCCTTGAGTATTTTGTTCACATAGCTCGTAAAGATGGGAGAAATCTTGAAAAGCTAGTTATCACAGACAAGATCGAGGGTAAAAGAACGCAAGGACGAAGTCTGATGCGTTGGACTGACCAGATTCGCGCTACACTTGGAACAAAAGTTCATGAAGCCACACGGCAAGTGACCGGAGTCGATGGCGCAAGATCGTGCGGGGGAAGATGATCCGTGGCGGGGGTCACGACCCTCAGCAGTGAGGAAAACGACGCGAGGAGGAGGAGGAGTAAGATTTAGTGACGACCTCGTTGGCGTAAAGGTTACCATGCTGGTCTAATCAGAAGGTTCCGGGTTCGATTCCCGGCCCGGTCAACATATTTGTGCTTAACTAAATTTGTTAGCTGTGGGTCTGGGTGTTAAATATGTATTTATATATAATATGCATATATGTATATGTAGTATATCAGTTGTGTTAGCAACCATAATACGAGCTAGAAATGGTCCAGTTTGGGGCTAACCAGCCGTGTGTGAATGTGTCCCAATATTTATTATTATATTATTTATTTATTATTAATTCTATTGATATTTGTGTTAATACCTGATGGTGACAAAGGGTCTGGACTTCATGCTGGCAGCCACTACGTTGAAGATGTGACGTACGACTGAGAATGGATGCTTGCTTGCCATTGCCGTTGCTGACTGAAATATAAATACATCAAACTTATAAATAAATAAATATAAATAACGTTTGCCGGGTCAGTTAGTTATATTATATGTGCAACGCCTAATAAAATACTAATATCTGACCTATAAGACTTACAAAACAAAACTTTACATAAATATTTGAATTTATTGCAAGCATAAAGCATAATCAGCCCACTATACGTTCCCAGTGCTGGGCCTCGGGACCTTTTCTCACTAGAGAGATATAGGCCATTAAAAATATATAGTAGCCGAATCTCAGACGGAGAGAGATCTCATACGGATATACATTTTGGTATAAATCGGTCAAGCCGCTTCGGAGAAGTACGATAACTAACATTGTGACATGGAAATTTTATATATTAGATTAGAAGAAGAAAATTTACCGAATTTAATATTTAAAAACATATCAAAAGAACACCTTATTTTGAACTTAACTTACAAGCATAACTATGTTGGGCACGGTGACATTTATATCTTTGGGGTCCCCAATGGACTCCTCGGCGATAAATTCTGTTTCTATTTTTGGGGTATACCGCATTATCCCAGGGTCTTTGTTGATCTCCACGTCTATATTGCTGCGATATTCTCTGAAATTATAGAATAATTAGGGTTTATAGAATAAACACATTCCTACTCTGCAATATATATTTTATTTTGTTCTTATATGTATATTATTTGTTATCTGTATTTATATTAACGCCAATATAGTTGTAAGTTAGGTCATAAGCATTTACTCTATAAACAATAAAGATTTTATTATTATATTATGTATTATTATTATTTGTATGTAGGTTTAATTTATCCTTTTTTTGTTTATCACATAAATTAATTTGTTTCTATTGTTCTTATAATTTTTAAGTACACCTCCCTTCTTCTTTTCTTACTTTTCCATGCAAAGGTTGCCTGGATGAAATCGCTATAGGCAATAAGGCCGCCTATTATGCAACTTTTTGTATATTTTTTTTATGTATAAACCTATTATTACTGTGTTTTTTGGTGTGCAATTAAGAGTTTTTATATTGTATTGTATTCCTTTATTTTACGCTGAATAGTTCAGCACTTGACCACAATTCACCTGATGGTAAGTGATATTGAGGGCTACGGTGGACTGCGCTTACCGGTTTACTCGCGCCTGGAAATCGCTAGATTATAGTCACACCAGGAAATTCGGCAAGGAATTCCAAATTTTGGCGAACAACAAAGGTGGAGGCATGACGCTTTGTGCGTGCCTTATTCATTTATTCAACTAAATAGCTACAACAGTCCTTGGGCACTTCAACCGTAAACCGATGCCACCTTGGCATTTCCCTGCTCGTCCGATATTGAAATCCTTAGTATTGATTAAGGCTCGTGACTCCTTCGCAGGATTTATTCATTAAAAAAGTAAAAATTACCTACGAAACTGATATAGGATCCTATATGAGGATTTTCTTACAAGCTTGTAACCAAGGCCACTTGTTGTTAAATTATCTAGGTATACATACAAAGTAAAAGAACGCGTTTAAAAAAAAACTTTTATTTCTTTTATTTTTTGTTACTAAGTTGCAGGCTCTGGCGCCAGCTATTCAGTTTGATTATTAGTGTGAGTTGCCAGACAGCTCTTTTCTTTACCGCTATATGTCAAAACTACTTTAGTTCTTCTTCTTCGTATGAGCTAAGTGGCCAAGCTCTGGTGTCGATAGTATTCAAGACCCGAAGGCCTCTGACTTGGCTTAATCATAATCATCTTCACCTTAGCTAGCCGAGCTACAGGCGCTATTACTATTTTACTTTGATAAGTTAAGATATTGTTGTTTCTGTTGCGCTCCGCGGTACTACCCGCGTTAATCCGGGACTTAAGAAGTTAATCCGGGGTAGAAGTAACCTATGTATTAATCCAAGGTCTATCCTATCTACATAGTAAATCTCATCAAAATCGGTTCAGCCGTTTGAGCGTGAAGATGTAATAAACATACATACAAACTTTCGCATTTATAATATGGGATTAAAGTTCATTTACAAAGTAGTGTAACTCCGCTTTTGTTTAGTCCATTAAAGCGATTTTTTTATTTATTATTGTTCTCACAATCCAAAAAGTGTCAACTATATCACAAATACTAAAATTAAAAAAATTAATAAACCTTCTGGACTGTCTGTTAATCCTAAGACCATTAGGATAATTCTTGATTTGGATTTTACGATACTCACTGATAGACAAATGGTCCAATCTCCTCAAGTTGCATCTTTTCATCGGTTCCATCAATAAAACGGTCGGCATTGGAGAAATTGTAAATATACAGATGGACCTTGGTGCTAAGGAACCTTCTGTGAAGTATCTCGTTAACCATGCTGCCATTCTCTAGCTCGAGCCTCTAAAATGTACAAAAAACAGCTGTTATGTTGTGTCCTCTTCTATCGCAAGGTACGGTTGGGACCTCTCAGTCGCACACATTCGGAACAAAATTTAATCTTTTGAAATTTTATTCAGGACTGATTTTTTTGCATGCAACCCTATATCATCGGTGTTTGTAATTAAATAAACATTATTTTTGTATAAGTTTTATACATTAACAAGAAAGATGCCAATTACTAGCGTTGATATACCTGTTTATACCTGGCAATTGTTTATAGCAAGGTTTGTGATAGGAATAATATAGGCAACCCAGCTTTTGTATTTACTATGGGTTGCATACTTTCGATTGGTGTAGAATTTATCCATTATCTAAACCGGTAAAATTATAAAAAAAAAAATATCCTGGACTGAAATTCGATAGGCAACCCTGAAGACTGAAAAAAAAATATTGCATATGCAATATATTTTTTGATTTATTAAATTACATAAAAATTACTTAGTTATTCACTGAAAAAAACTGAACTTAGTTATTAGTTTTAGTAATAGAATAAGCATTACTTATTCTATAACTAAAACTAATTTCAAATTATTACTTTAAAAACTTTATAACTAACTTAAAATTAAAAAGTATATTTGATCCATTAACCAGCCCAGTGAAGGTCTTTCTTAGCGGGATTCTATACTATATACTAGATATAATAATGTAATACTTTGTAATAACTAATTGCGGCTTTTTGAAAAGATAACATACACATATATACTCGTAGATAAATTAATGTAAAAACCCCGTTGAGTAAAACAAACATTTTAATTGGTGTGTTTTAAGTGCAGTGATAATTGAACAATTTATAATCTGTCATTCATACGACGCACGACATGTATAATACCAGTGGTCCTCCAAACTGTACACCTTGCAAGCACTACATTTTAGAATGTTCGTTCTTGAAAACTTTATAACTGAATCACTTGACAACATTATTCACTAGCTTACTTTGTTTTTTTTTTTCAACTTATTAATCAAACTGTTTGTAGACGAAAAATTAAAAAAACTTTTTGAAAAAAATATTAATTGACAGTGATTGTAGCTATGTCGTCGACTGACAGTTATCTAAATGCCACACGGTTACATTATACCGTAGACAGAGAAAGCAATAAAAAAATATGTAATCATCATCGGCCTAATAATACATTTTGGACAATAAACAAACCATAAAAATTATCGCATTTGTGTTATTTTGCTGTATATAAGCTACTTTATAATAATATAGCTTCCATTAAATTATCCTTACATTAAATAATGAACGGATTTCGGTAAAATTTGGCGCGGACATATTATGTAAAAAAAAAAAACTTGATAAAAAAGTACTGATATTGATACTAACTTAATTTTTACGAGTATAATCTTGAATCTTTTTTTTACGCTCGTCTAGTTTTTGCACATTTGATATTTCGAACAAAGACTCGACAATTTAAAAGTACTTGATAGCAGGAAAGACAATCAGTTTAGTCTAGTGTTTACAATTAAACTTTGGGAAATCAAATTCAAATAACAAAACATACTGAACCCATGTCACAATGTTAGTTACTGTACTCCTCCAAAACGATTTGACCGATCTTTACCAAATTTTATATGCATATTTAGTAGGTCTTTTCCATACCCATAAGACAAGTGATAAGGCAAAACAACGTCTGCTGGGTTAGCTAGTTAATATAAAATACAGTTGATTTGAGAACCTCCTTATTTTGAAGTCAGCTAAAATGCATTTTGAGCAGCGAATTTTTTGCTTACTTTTTTTTGCTGAATGCGCTCGCTTTGAATCACAACTGGTTATTCACGTAGGTACTTTGGTTGCGACACAGCACAACAGTTTCTAGAATTTATAGCTACATTAGCAGACATTACCTTAAATATGTGGGTTCAATTCCCGACGATGAACTTGACCATTCGCATGGTAACAGGACATTTTCAAGGGTTAGGAAACCACCCTGTAGTTTGAAAAATCTGTCGCCAAGAACTTTGCGGTATGTTCCCGCAGCCTCGTCAAAAGCCAATATTTCTAGACTAGGTATGCTCCACCTTAGGTCAGAGTGTCGCTGCTTTGTGTGGTTACGCGCCTAGCTGTACAATGTTATAAAAAAAGCTTCCAGTGAAGGAAAACGTCTTGAGAAAACCATGGATAACATGGTGGTAGATCAGTTCTCGTCTATCATCCTCAGGTTGAAAATCAGTCACAAACGTAACAGTGGTAGCCTCTTTTTATATAGGGAAGAAACATATTTATAATATATATAAAAAAACTTATTTAGGTTATACTTACACGCTGTACCATATTCAACACGGGGTCGAAATAAACAAGCCATATTGGAATGATCAACAGGACGACTCCTAGGACTGTTGTGAAATACAAGCACTCTGAAACAAGGATAGTATATAGTATAGAAGTATAGATTATTCATTTCGCTAGTTTCTACCCAAATGAAGTGGCCTCGTTCTGGTGTTAAGAATTATCAAAACAATCGAGACACCCCTTAAGTTATTCAACCGTGATGTCGTATAATAATAATAATTGTCATGTCTGGTCAATAAGGTGATAATATAATTATACTATACAGCGTTACTGGGAACTAATGCAAAATGGCGGTTTTCGTAGGTTACGTAAAACTACTTCTGCACTTCAAATTTTGCAAATACGAAAAATATTTTTTTGTTTTTCCATATTATGCTCTGACTTCATTCTCAGCGATAAAGGTTTACCAGTTTGTAGACTTGATTCCACGTCCGACCTTCACACAGATGTTTTACAGACCTCATTTGAGGAATCAAACATATTTTCTTCTAATTCCAATTTCAAAAACTGCGATCGTTTTTATTCTGACAAACTTCAACTGTTTTTCCGTCGACAACCGTCCACGACATTTCGGAGATTATGCTGCAAAACTCTTTGTGAGCTATAGTGCCATTATTAGGACACATTTCACACATGGCTGGTTAACCCCATACTGAAACATTTCTAGTTCGTATGATGGTTGCTAGCACAACTGATATACTACATATACATACATATATTATATATTTAATTTAACACCCAATATTATTAGTGTGGTTGTTTTCTACGCGTCAATATTAAGATGCTTTACGTGAACAGTTTACATAAATATTTTATATCGATACATATTTAACACCCAGATAAGAAATTAAGTTCATAATAATAATACAATTCTTACTTAACAAATACACTATTAAATGAAACCATTCGTGCTGATTTAGTCAAAGACTTGTTTCAACACCAATGACCTCTCCCACAAAGTTATCACAAAGATGTTGGCCGTGCCGGGAATCGAACCCGGGACCCTCTGCTTGGCAGTCCGGCATGGTGACCATTGCGCCAACGAGGTCGTCAAATTACCAGTAGCCCTGAATATGTATTTTGTTATGATGATACTGTAATCTTGCGCATTGGGGCATAGGTCAGCTCAACACAGACTTCGAAATGAAACAAACAAACTTCTCAATGTTACTCGCATATGTTTTAGGGTTCGCACGAGACCTTATTACTTATTCTTCTTCGTATGAGCTAATATCTCTCGACACCAAATCTTAGCTCTGGTGTCAGAAGTTTTTAAACCGCCCGATGGCCTCAGACTTGGCTTAACGACTGCTTGTACTACGACTGTAAACGAACAGCAGGGACCTACAATGTAACGTATCTTCCGACCCATGGTAGCGCCGAGATGAAAAGACAACTTAAAACAATAATCTTGTGCATGGTCACTTATCCAAACACCGTCGTGATCTGTACCCGCTCTTCTTGGTATTTCCTTGCTTGCCTCTCCTTGCTTCTAACTTCCCTTCTGTAATTTTTCTTCTTCTTCTTATTCTTTTTCGTATGAACTAAGTGGCCAAGGTATGGTGGAAGAAGAAGCTCTCTAGAGCTTTAAGCCTCCCGGAGGCCTCTGACTTAGCTTAATGACTGTCCTAAGCCCTTATTATAAGCACGCAGTGCACTTCTATTGTTCTTGTTTGTGTTGGAAATAAAGACATTTTGAATTAGAATTTGTACTAGACTAACAGCCGGTACCTACAATTTAACGTGTAATATTAATTAATGACGACGATATTTGACGACCTCGTTGGCGTAAAGGTTACCATGCCGGACTGCTAATCAGAAGGTTCCGGGTTTCGTACCCAGGCACAGCCAACATCTTTGTGTTGAATTAAATTTGTTGGCTGTCGGTCTGGGTGTTTAGTATGTATCTATATAAAATATGTGTGTATGTATATGTAGTATATCAGTTGTGTTAGCGACCATAATACAAACTAGAAATGGTTCAGTATGGGGTTAACCAGCCGTATGTAAAATGGAAGAATTCTTAGTGTTGCAAAAGGTGGCCAAACCCACATATGTAGCCCTAAAGTGCAGCTTTCATAACACTTCTGTAATCAGTTTTTGTATGTGTTCAGCGCGTTTGTTTCTTAGTAATGTGTGTTTTAACGTTACCCGACAAAAATTGGTTAATGAGGTTACTTGATAAAAATATATTACTTACTTTTGTTAACTCCAGCATGTTCTAGTTTAACCACTTCCTTTTTTGTGTCTAGCACCATTTTAACACAATCAACTTTATAACTTACTTAAAAAAAAACTTTTGTTTCTTCTAGAAACATTGGTGCAAACGATTGAGAAAAAAAACTTGTTTTATTAAAGGGGAAACTTTAAAGACAATTTTGTATCGGACTTTACTTCAAACTTTTCTATATTAACCAATTTACAATCGATCCTTCCATTTAGGACTTACAGTGCTATTATTTACTTGTACATTGATTTAAAAAAAAATAACACGTATAATGTTACAATATAATGTTTTTAATGTTTATTTTTTCACCGAGGAAACAACAAAAAATGAATTTACACACAACCATTCATGTTATGTACTTTAATAAGACTGGTAGATAACGACATAATTAAACTGCGAGAATAATTATAAGCATTGATAAGAGATGTAATATTCAAGGTTAGTCCTTAAATAGACCCATCCCTGGACTTTGACTACTTATCTAATATTAGTAATTTAAAAAAAAAATTACGCAACACCACACTGCGCTCCAAAACCAAAATAATAGACGTTACGCAAAAAACAGCTCAACTGAAATGGGACTGGGCGGGGCACGTTTGTCACATGCGGGGCACGTTTGTCCCATGCTGTGGTGGACTTTGCCCAGCGGTCGCTGGGCATGGGCATGGGCATGGGTGCCAAACACTACTAGACCTCGAGGAAGACCCAGGAAACGGTGGCGCGACGATCTATGTAAGTTTGATAAGGACTGGGGCACCAAAGCTGAAGACCGGGCTGACTGGAAGGAGAGAAGGGAGGTTTTTGCCCAGCAGTGGGACACAACAGGCTTATAATAATAATAATAATTAAAAAAATACATTTTTTTTCTAATTTTAGTATGTTACTCAGGGATGTAGCTTCCGAACGGTGAAAGAATTTTTCTAATGGGTCCAGTAGTTCCGGAGTCTATTTGCGTCAATAAACAAATAAACGAAAAATCAAACCTTTCATCTTTATTATATTGTATTCTTAATTATTTTAAAATGATATACACTTTGCAATATCATTTGGTTTTAAGTTGTAAATTTATTAAAATATTAAATTCACAATAAAAGATCTATAAATATGTTTTGATGTGATTTATTTTCGCAAAATAAAAAATATTGATACAAAAATAATCTACTAACTTTACAATAAAAAAAAACATTTTTTACTCTACGAATATACAATATTTCATCTTAAGGTAAATATCTACTGGTTTGCGCATGATGGGTTCCGTACCATAATCTTAAATAAATGGCAAAAAACACGTATGTTGTATGAGAAACCCCTAGTTTTTTTTTGTTTTTTTTTTTTTGCTTTATATTAATAACTTTAGCTTCTAGACACTTAACATTTTCACAAAATAATATATAAATGTATATTAGCTATCGAATTTTATTGATTTTTTTTTTAATATTTCTTACAGCTATATTTATATTTTTCTGAATAACAAATCGTTATCCACTTAACTTTATCAGAGATCAGTGATCATATGTGGACAAATAATTGTTCAAGTACACAAACAATTCAGTGGTAACATATACGCGATTGGGGCGCGGCAAGAGCGCCAATTAAGTCTTTATGTGGACATCTGATAACTGAAATTTAGAAGCTATCGAATTAAATTATAAAATTTAGTTAAAATAAATATTTTAGGGGGGCTCCCATACAACAATGATACGGAACCCTTCATGCGCAAGCCCAACTCACACTTAGCCAATTATTATTCAACCCATCAAAGGCGCTTCGGCACCACAATTTGATATATCGATCTTCATTACGCTATTCTGCCTTCCTTTTCTATCGTCTTGTTCGCTGCGGAACTGCCTCACTGAGTACACGAGGAGTGCCACAGCTAATACAGGTAGGATGATTTGGAAAGCCAGAACAAGACGTGGACCGAGGACGTACATCAGGTACAAAGAGTAGCGAGGACCAGCATCCAGAGGTGGCTGTATCTGCAAGGATAAGAATTCAAATTGAAAACAATAAGCATGGTGAATGGGTCATACTTGTAAGTGTGTTAAATAGATCTTCTTCTTCTTCTCCTTTACCATTTCCCACTGGTAGGGTCGGCACAGCCTGTTTTTCGCTTCCACGCCACTCTATCAGCCGTCATCTCCACATTCACTCCCTTCTCATTCATATCCTCCTTCACACAATTCATCCACGTCTTTGTCCGTCAAGTGTGTTAAATAGATATTTCACCCAATATTTCAACAAAAAAAACATGTGTCTAATTCTCCTAAAATTATGGTCAAGATTTTTGATATCTAATTGAGTTAAATAAATACTCCAATTGACTTTGTGTTTCAACTATTACGTTATTTCAATAAAATTCCATACTAAATATACAGGAATACTTTTCTTCGTTAATGTAAATATTTAATCACTCTGATCCTCACGGATAGCCATACTCATTACGTTATACATACGAAATGTACTGTGATATAAATAATAACGTAAGCGAATTGCAATTATTTATCTGTAGGTACCTACTACGCATTTGACCAGCAGGTCACGTCACATGAATCAGTGAAACTTGCTGAAAATAGTGTGTGCTTAGTCTAGAATTACCGGCAATCAAGGAGGACGGAACAGACTATCCGGTGCTAGGCGATAGGTTATCAACTTGAGGCTGGTTGCTAGGCAAGCGAGCACTAGAAAATGCTCTACCACATCGCTATGGTTTCCTCACGATGTTTTCCTTTACCGAAATATACTATGCGTACCAACTAAGAATAGGATCGCGCTTGCTTCAACTTCACACGATAACTATCAAAAAAATACTGCCTACAAAGATAGCGTAAAAAGAAATTTAATTTTTGTTTTAGTTAATAGATATAAATTTAACTGTTTTTGGAGCGCAGTGTGGTGTATTTCTAATTTTATTACTGGATAATTTTGGATTAATTAATTCTACAGGTAAGAAGTACCCAAGGCAAATTAACAACACCTAAAAAAAACACGTGACGAGACATTGGTTTTGGATAGTTTTCACTTAAGTGCTGTAACCAGTATAATAAACCCTTTTTATTTGGTACAAAAAAAATATTTTTATAAATATGCTTTTATCATATCCTACTCATTTAGAATTAATTTGCCGTTAAATGTATAAGAAATAGCAAAACAGCGTCCATTAAACATTTGAACTGAATATAATTTGTTTACAATATTTTTTTGCACATCATACACTTTGGTAATGACGTTAGCGCGTATTGAGCAAGATGGCGGTTTGACAGTCCTATTCTTAGTTGGCACACATAGTACTCATTGGCGCGGATCAGGACGTAACGCAACAGCATGCCTGAGTAATCGCTACATAATGACTGCTGATAGAGGAGGCTGGTACCAGGCAGGCAGGAAGCAAAAGGAGTTAACTCACCACTTTGAAGTACACGACAGGCACTAGCATGTCTGAAAACCTCTTCGTCTCAGAATTGAAGCTCAAGTCCCTTAATAGAAGGCTTACTTGGACTGTAAACTGAGTGTCAAGTACCATGCCGATTTTCTGAAACAAAAAATGTGTGAAGAACATTTTCTTAGCCTTCTAAGAAAATGTTCGTAGGTATAGTTAGTAGAAGTAGTCCTTACTACTTGTACTAACTATACCTACTAAGTTTGCAACATTTTCTTTGAATTGCTCACAAGCGTAAAATAATTATAATTTTTAAATATGAGAAACTCAAAATATGGTCAGTAGATGAAATCCAACCACAGAGGTTCTCTGAATCTCTGAATGCAAATAAAGCATAATCATAATTTTTATTTTGGAAATGTTTCTTTACCGTATCGCACCTGAAGGTAATTCTTAAAATTTTAGGTAATTCTAAAAACTTGTATTTGTTTTGTATTTTGTATACTTTGATTGAACTTTTTAAAAACTGGTTTAAAATAATATTAAAACAGTGTATTGAATATGTGTTGAAAACAGTGTGTTACCTTTTCAATAACAAATGTGCTGCCATGTTTTTTCTCATCTGGTTTGAGACCTTCAATCTTTTTATACAGCTTGGGGTCAGCATTCCAGAAATGAGCGTGAGAAAGAACTACTGGAAGGCCTGGAATATAATCGGAAAATGACATATGATTAGAAATTTTATTTTCTTTTTTTTATCACCCACAACTGGTTAGACCCATACTAAACTATTTCTAGTTTGTGTTATGGTTGCTAACACATGATATACTACATAAACATACATATATCACAACATGCAGCCAACAAATTTAGTTCATCACAAAAATGTTGACCGCGCCGGGAATCGAACCCGGGACTCTCTAGGGATCAGAAAAACAGATTCCTACCAGTTTTAATACGACACTAAAAGAAAACTACAGTTTTTGAAAGCAACCAAATTAATTCTACAAGCTGTTCCAAGTGTATCTGACTTTTGGAGTAATGATCGTCATAATTTCAAATTAAATTAGTATGAATGATGTATGAGTATCCTTATTTTGTGAACTTCTAATCAACCGTAATTGGGCATATTTAATTGGTCGTAATTATAGTAGTATTTTGAAAATAATCTTTCAACATTCAACTATGAACCATGACCCACCTAAAAAGCACGGTGACAAATCCGACGTCCCTTCAATACAGTTCCCACGGCTGCACAAACACTCTGTCTCGTTATTCTTCTGGTAAGTTCTATTGCTGATCTGGTACTCCAGAGCCTCGACTCCGTAGGGCGTCGTGACAGTACCGTGGTAGTCCAGCTCTATCATCCGGCAAAAAACGGCTCGATACATCCTGATGGAGCGAGCGCTGGTCATCCCTGGAGGGTAAGCGATACCCTCAAATGTGTTGATGAACGAGTTGCACTTTGTTCTAGAACATAAAGTAAATAAAGATAAAGAGAAAGAAGATATTGCACTAAATACTGTAATAGGTCTTGCGTACAATAAAGTAAAATAACTAAGAAACTAGGCTTATATGATTGTACGAGGTAGTGGAAGTAGAGGACGACCTAAGAAGGTGTGGATGAATTGAGGATATGAAAGAGAAAGAAGTGAATGTAGATATGACGGCTGACAGTAGAGTGTGGAAGCAAAAAACAGGCTGTGCCGACCCCACATAGTGGAAAAAGGTGAAGGCAAAGAAGAAGAAGAACTAAGAAACTAGGCTTCTGTTATTATTTAGTATGGCTAGAGAGTAGAAAGATAGAGAAGCACAGTTTTAAGTGCGCCGAGTATTATTTTACCAAACAAAACACGCGAAGAGTCATTTGTACATGGAATGACTAAAAAAATACTTAAGGCGCTATTGTTCAGCCGCATACATATTTGAGCGAAGCGCCTGCCAAACGGCAATAGAGAAAAATATAAAAAAGAAGTCAACATTAAACGAAATCGAAATTATTATTAATATGCTGAATTAAGGCTTGTTGTGACTAATAAAAGTATATTATGTGTCCTATTTTAATTTGTATTATAAATTATTTTCTTTCTTTCAAATTCTAAGTTATCAGCTTTCTAAATAACATCATTACCTACAAAAAGTAAGATTTGTTTTAAGTTCTTTATTACGTGCACAAGCATAACATTTTTAAATTTAAAATCGACTGTTTTTCAATATATAAAACTATCGAGCGAATTTCACGTTATCGTGTCTTGGATCTCTATCAATTCTTAGAATTGAATTGAAGATAATAAAACCGAAAAATTCGAGGCCTACCATTCACGGAGGACTGTATAGGATTTTTTAACAAATGTTACTTTGCTCTCATACCGCCGTCGACTTCACTTGAGAAACTAGAAAGAACACCAAAAAAAAATGCAAATTAATTTATTTTAAACCGCTCTGCATAAGTAGTGTCTGTTCTTAAATAAATCCTTGGTTATGTTTGTGTTATTCGTACCTTTTTTCCGGAACGTTATAACCCCATTTGTCGAGCCCTTTTACGCCGTTTACAGATTTAATAGCAAACTTGTCTTCGTCGGAAGCACTCAGCTCAAATACGTATTTTGCTTTCTTGTCGTAAAGCTGAAATATAAATTTAAAACATAACAAATGCTTTCGGAAATTCAAATTGTTCTATCGCCAATTCTGAGATGAAAACACCCAGAATATTTGAATCAAAAAGGTTTAAAATTATTTTACAATTACATACTTATTTATTTCCTATTTTACCGTACATTAGCTATTTAGATCCCATTTTACTTTATTATATCTACTTGAATAATGTTTGTATAACCGGCTATCACTTACGTTTATTTTGTGTCTATCTACTATTATGAGTACCTTATTCACAAACTACAATTTACATGGATTTTCTAGTACAAAGCTTTGCTTTCACCTTTCTTGTGAAGACTTATACTTTGGAACTCTCTTCCTGATTGTCTGTTTCTTGAGAAGTTCTAATTTAGGTCTTCAATTCTAACGTAAATAGGTCCTCTCTAAGAAAACGTGTCTTATTACGATAAAAGTAAAACTTAACACCAGGCAAACTGTGATCTGGGCAGGGAGAGCAGCGGCAATGCGCGAAGCGGTCCTGCTCCCGTCGTGAGATGGGACACTGTGAGGTTTTAGTCGGTAGTGACGGCCCTTCTGGCCCTAGAGTCCGACATACCCCGCTCGCCTCCCCCAGGCTTGTAGCGGGAGATGCGTAAAAGCAATTCCTCACGAAAAAAAAATAAGCAAACTGTGATCAAACGGAAGTCTTACAAGCATAAAAAATAAAAAGTTCCAAGTTACTCCAAGCTACTATCATCCATTTACTCACCCTGTCCAAAACGCCCAATACGTCAAAATTGACGAACCCCGGTATCAAGTCATGGCCAAGTCGAATGAGAGGCTCATCATACCCCCACAGATATTTAGACGCTGACATACTGACGATGGCACGACTTTTCAGACGACTGGTCAGCAGGTTGAACCCTAAGCGAGGGATCACCCCGTATGTGCCCACTTTGGAAGCCATACTCTGAAAAATGTGAAATTCATAGTCTGATTGATGTCAAGATTGTTTTCGCTATACAGCTAGACTTTTGAACAGTAACATACAAGGGCCTGTTTCAAGAAATTGTATAAAACTTTTGCTATACCTGAACCAAGTCAAAACGAGATTAATGTACTCATCAAAACGATATTTTTTAACTAAGATGACAACGAAATAAATCTGTAGCGTTTCTGAGGGCTGATCTTTTGAATAATCGAACGCTAGGAGAAATATTTATGTACCCATACTATATTGTCTTCTTTCTTTTTATGCAATTTGTTATAATTTATATGTAGCAAAAATTTGTTAACCCCGGTTTAACATTTTTTTCCTATGGTACACCTAAAGTTTCTTCTGCCTATTTCAGGGTTGGTCTCAGTTCTTGTTGATTAGTAAATTGAACTCGTTTCGGTTTCGTACAAGTGATCAAAATAGCTCTGTACACACTGAGTTATTGACAGAGAGGGAAAAGTTACTCATTCTCTGGTCCATAGTCCACTATGGAGAATTGAATTCTCTTTACGGCCAAGTTATACATTCTATTCTAATGTCACTGTCAATCTGATAGTGACGACTGGCTGAGTCTAAAAAAAGCCATTTGCAATGGATGTCATTTATAGTAAGAATGACCTCCATTTTTAGTCTCAACTGATACAAAATACCATTGATTCTCTATGACGAGTCAGAGGGCAGATCGTACTAGTCTGTGATACATACTCAGACCACAGACCAGTAAGATCAGACCTCTGACTCGCAGTGAGTGATGAAAGGCTTTTCGGCGATTGTTTGTTTGTAATCAGTGAGTATATGCTTACCAACATAGCCAGATTAGGCATAGTAACGTTAACATCATCAGGATGAGCCACGGATTTTTCTGGAATGAATCTCGTACCGATGCGGGGAGAGTACCACATGGTCCTAGACTCCATGTCCAGAGACAGCTCGTCATTGTCACGGATTTCTCTGCAAGTAAAGAAAAAACACTTGGCTTATTGAGTTTTTTATGCACGATTTAGGTGCTAAAGAGCCCGTAGCAGTAAATGGAATTATTGACGCGATCATTGGTCGACTCCACTTTTTACACAGAGTTCCTTTGAACTAAGATCATTGTACTTAACTTATTGACTCAGGCGTTACTTTGCGGAAATCCATTGTAAATAGAAGACAAAATTAAACATTTAGTGTACTTCCGCTGTGATCCGAAATCCAAATTAAGACAAGTAAAGGAAAAATTTACTAAGAATAATTAACTATAACATAAATCAGGAGATGCTGACTCTTCGAACGACAAGATCGTCGTTCGAAGAGTCAGCATATCCTGATGATGCCTTGTGGTTAGGCGAAACACGTGTAGAGTTTGACGACCTCGTTGGCGTAAAGGTTACCATGCCGGTCTGCTAATCAGAAGGTTCCGGGTTCGATTCCCGGCCCGGTCAACATCTTTGTGCTTAACTAAATTTGTTGGCTGTGGGTCTGGGTGTTAAATATGTATTTATATATAATATGTATGTATATGTAGTATATCAGTTGTGTTAGCAACCATAATACGAGCTAGAAATGGTTCAGTATGGGGCTAACCAGCCGTGTGTGAAAGTGTCCTAATATTTATTTATTTATATTTATTTATTATTTATTTTAAGAATTTCCGAATTGTGATAGGTAACGTTAACCTTAATTAATCTCAGTTAATTTATCTTATAGTTAATTATTCTTAGTTATTTTTTCCTTTACTTGTCTTAATTTGGGTTTCGGATCACAGCGGAAGTACACTAAATATTTAATTTTGTCTTCTATCATTGTACTTATTTCTCTTTAGAAATAAGCACAATGACCACATTCGCTTCCTCTTCTTCTTTGTATGAGCTAAGTGGCAAAGCTCTGGTGTCGAGAGTTTTCAAGCCTCCCAAAGGCCTCTGACTTGGTTTAACGACTGCTTTTAGAACATGCAATTGATAAGCCCAGAGGTAGGATCAGAGGTTCTTGAGCCGCTTGATAGCTCTCGACACCAAAGCCAAGAGGCAGATAGCATGGCAGGAGAGAGACCATATCCAGTAGTGAGATAGAACAAGCTGTGGATGATGATAATGTAGTGTGTATTAGTTGACGACCTCGTTGGCGTAATGGTTACCATGCCGGACTGCCAATCAGAAGGTTCCGGGTTCGATTCCCGGCACGGCCAACATCTTTGTGCTGAACTAAATTTGTTGTGTCGGTCTGGGTGTTAAATATGTATCTATATAAAATGTGTATGTATGTATATGTAGTATATCAGTTGTGTTAGCAACCATAACACAAACTAGAAATGGTTCAGTATGGGGTTAACCAGCTGAGTGTGAAATGTGTCCTTATATTTCTTATTATACATTATATTGTGTTAGCAACCATAATACAAACTAGAAATGGTTCAGTATAGGGCTGACACGTCATGTGTGAAAAAAATGGAAATGGCAGTGGAAGTAACTCACTGGTATGTGAAAGGTCCGACTTCTTCCACCTTCAGCTTATTGTCGGTGCCGTTCCGGAAGCGGTCGGCGTTGGTGACGTTGAAGAGGTAGGTGGCGACGTGAGCCCCTAGCGATTGCTGCGCCAGCGCATCGTACAGCATGGTGCCGTAGTCTGCGCGAGCGTACTGCCGATACAAAAATAAAGTGTATAAATTTAACTGGCCAAGTGCGAATTGGGCTCGTGCATGAAGGTTGTCGTACCATTGTTGTATGGAAACCCCCCTTAATTTTTTTTTTTTTTACTCGCTTTCTATTAGCTTCACCTGTACGAGTATGTTTGTTTGTAACCGATTCATCTCGATCTTTGGGCGCGATTTTGACCCACTTTAAACGGCCAGATTTCGTTGAAACTTGGTAAATTTATTGAGGACCGATGACAATACACTAATTTGATAAAATTATTCCATTTTTTGTATTTTTGTTTCTATGTTTGTTTGTTACCGACTTCTTTGGGTGCGATTTTACACCCACTTTAAACGGCCAGATTATTGAGGACCGATGACAATACACTAATTTGATAGCTTCACCAGTATGTTTGTTTGTAACCGACTTCTTTGGGCGCGATTTTGACCCACTTTAAACGGCCAGATTTCGTTCAAACTTTGTAGCTTTATTGAGGACTGATGACAATACCCTAATTTGATAAAATTATTCAATTTTTTGCATTTTTGTTTATATGTTTGTTTGTTACCGACTTCTTTGGGCGCGATTTTACACCGACTTTAAACGGCCAGATTTCGTTCAAACTTTGTAGATTTATTGAGGACCGATGACAATACACTAATTTGATAAAATTACGGTTTTCTATAAAAAGCGTGTTATTTAGTTTTTTTAAACTATTATTATTATACTAGCAGTTGCAGTAACCTGTGGAAACTACGACTTTAAACTTTCGACCCTAGTGGCATCCCCCTTAATGCACCTCTGGCGCATGTTTTCATAATTTTGTTTTACCTATTTAATAAACTACTGCCATTATAACTTTCAAGACTTTAATTTGATAAAAAAGAATTTTCCATACAAACTTTCGCCCTTATTACAAACCCTTAGTTTATCCCTGGCAAAAAAACTTTGTAGGTACCATTATTTTGAATTTTGCATAAACTATACATATTCCAAATTTCATTGCTAGAAAGAAGTTCAAAGACAAAGAAGTTTCATACAAACTGTTTTACTCCCTTTCACCCCCTTAGAGGTGGAATTTCCAAAAATCCGTTCTTAGTATGCGTCTACGTACTAAAACAAATACACCCTCCAAATTTCATACCCCTAGATCCAGTCAGGACAAAGATTCTTATAGTATAGATGTATTTTTCAAGTTAATACATAATTAAACATTCTGTGAATATATAGGGAGTACACTAAATGTCGTTAAAAAAATGTTATAAAAAAAGCTTCAAACTTACGACGAGGACTTGGTCATTTTTTTCTTTATAGAATCTGATCTCTGGTTGTTTGTTGATTTGCCATTATTTTACTTATCACACCAAGGTCATCGAATTATGATTTTATTTTTAACTTTAATGAGATTAACTACAGTTCTAATTAATACGTCAATACGTGTGAAACTTTGCTAGCAAGATTCATGACGCCAAACAAGAAAAAATTGGTCCAGTGCGAGTCGGACTCGTGCGTGAAGGGTTCCGTACCATTATCTCAAAAAATGGCAAAAAAAAAAACGGCTTTTTGTATGGGAGCTCCTCTTAAATATTTATTCTATAAATATGTAAAGGGATTTCTACTTGTTGTTATAAATATTGAGTAAAAATGGCTTAAAAACTAGTTTGTTGTAGCCCCTTAACTATTCAATAAGTTTAAATTTTATCATTTATTTTGAAAGATAAGTATGTACTTATACATTTTGAATACAATTTCATATTTTGTGAAAATTTTAAACGTCCACCTATTACCGCTATTAATATAAAAAAAAACACGTTTATTGTATGGGGATCGCCGGTAATATTTTGTATTTTTAGCATTTGGTTTTATAACACCAACGGAAATACATAACTTGTGCAAATTTCAGTTTTCTAGCTATCATGATTTCTAAGATACAGCCTGGAGACAGACAGAGGAGGCTTAGTAAAAGGGTCCCGTTTTTACCTTTTAGGTACGGAACCTTAAAACAAAATTATGTATTTTAATTTTAAACTCCAAGTAAAAATAAAGTTTAGAAATTAATTATCGTGTTTACCAAAATGAGTTTCAAGATATAAACGGAGTACGAAGGTAAGGTAGTTAACGACGTCAATAGGCGCTTCCACACAGAGCGAGCAGCCTCGCGCGGCAAATGCCTCGCGAGACTGCTCGCTCTGTGTGGACGTGCCTCGGACGAGGCAAGCGCGCGCTCTGCCGCGAGCGAGCGACTGAGCGCTCGAGCCACCGAGTGTCGGCTTTTGATTTTGCTCAAAGGCGCCTCAGTCGTTTGCCTCGCGCACTCTGGACGCTCCCGTATTTTATTTCATGCCTCGCTCGAGCGAGGCATAGTACGATTTATGAATAAAAATCACTGTTTGAAATTAATATCGCTCTATGGTGTAAACACCTGGCTATGGAATGCAAGTGATCCTAATTATACTAATAGCCGCAAGATGCATGTACCGGTTCCTGTTTTAAAAAAGAGTATGAAGTCATTAATGGGATCCTTCCGGCGGGAAAATTCCCGAGAAAAGAAAAGTCATTTAATGAACGAAATGGCTCGGGCTTGCCGCGCGCGGCAGCCTCGCGATGATCCGAGGCTGCCGCGCTCGTGGTTTAGTTTCCTCGCGCGGCAAATGCCTCGCGAGGCCGATCGCTCTGTGTGGACGCGCCTAATCAATGGTATATTTTGTTGACCCAAACCTTTTACAAAGGAAGGTAAAAACATAGCCTACCTTTACTACGGAGGTAGATACGTTTAGAAAGAACGCGCCTAATCAATGGTATATTTTGTTGACCCAAACCTTTTACAAAGAAAGGTAAAAACATAGTCTACCTTTACTACGGAGGTAGATACGTTACGTTACGTTACGTACCAACCCAAAATCGCATTCGAAAATGAGTTACTATCATTATTATTTTATCATTTTAAACTCACAATTATTTTTTTATGATGAATAAATAGGCTTACGTTTGACCTCAGCTTGCCTGATGTTTAGCTTGACTATAGTCTCAGATGTAACACGCTTGCCTAGAACCTATTTACTCTAGATTTGAAGACCCCCCAAATTGTAGTTCAACTTACTTAACTTGGGTAATAGTACAATAAATCATAATGTCACCCGAGAATACTAATTCTCGGGTGACATTATGATTTATTGTTGAACTTATGTTAAAAAATAAATAGTTGTTATGTTAAACTAACAAAACAAAGTAACTTATCAAAGTTTACAAAGTTTAACTTACTAATTAACTTGTAATATATATTTCTAATTGTAACGTGATAATCTTACTCAAAATACTCTATACCGTAACTATATATTTGATTTGATTAGATTTAATATACTAACCAAGCACAAGATGCACTTCTTGTTCTACGTTAATTGAGTTGCTAAAGACATTTGAATATGAAAGTAGCAACTACTAGAATAGCATATACCTTTAGTTGTTAATAAATTCCTTTCCATCCAAAGGTTGACTGGAAGAGATCGGTTGAAGCGATAAGGCCGCCAATTGTGGCACACTAATTTGAAGTTAATTGTCTTTTACTGTGTCTTCTTTATTTATGTGTCCAATAAAGAATTTATGTATCTATATACACAAATCATGACGTCGAAAGCGGCATAAAATGAGGTTTGCGGCTGAGGTTTGCGTTTGGCGAGTAGATGATAATGTCATCGAGGTAAACTAGACAATGAATGCCTTGTAGTCCTCTCAAAACATTGTCCATGGGGCTGTCTTGAGTCCGAAGGGCATTCTGGTGAACTTGTAGTCAGACAAACCTCGTCTTATGATTTTATCATAATAAAGGTACTTACATACTTGGATATGATGAAAACAGGATCGAATATTAAAAGCAGCGTCTCGATAATGGTAATGACAGCTGCTAATATTATTGCCAGATAAGCTTTTTCTGTAACAAGAAACGGTTTTTTTAAAGCCGAAATGGGGGAAAGTTTTACTAAATTCTTAATTTTGACCCATATTCTTTGTTGTGACAAATTAAAGGCATGTGTACTATTTTAAATATTATATCTTGTCTTGTGTAGTCATATCATATTAATTTGTCATAATAAATAATTTTCTGTCTTTCTTTCTTTCTTCTTTCTTTCTTTTCTTCAACAAGATAAACGTTATGTGGGATTTGTAAAAATCGGTTTAGCCGTTTCGGAGGAGTACGGTAACTAACATTGTGACATGGAAATTTTATTGTAACTATATACTAGCTGACCCGGCAAACGTTGTATTGCCTTAGTAAAAAAAAAAAATCTAAATATACAGTAGCCGATTCTCAGACCTACTGAATACGCATATAAAATTTTGTAAAAATCGGTCAAGCCGTTTCGGAGGAGTACGGTAACAAACACTGTGACACGGAAATTTTATATATAAGAAAGATGATAGATAAATAAATTACGACACTCTTTCCATCTTTCAGTAATTGTTTAGCCCCATATTAAACCATTTCTAGTTTATATTATGGTTGCTAACACAACTGAGATACAACATATACAACATAGATACTTTATATCGATACATATTTAACACCCAGACCGACAGCCAACATATTTAGTGCCGGTAATCGAACCCGGGACCCTCTGTTTGGCAATCCGGTATGGTGACCATTACGCCAAAGAAGTCGTCAATAATATATAAACACTTAGTTCACTAGAAAAGTGTAATAAAACTAAAAATCCATAATTTATTTATTACTTACTTTTATTCACCGTCGCAGATTCCCTTTGTTTTAAAATAATTCCCATGGCCATAATAATTTCACTGATTAGTGATTAATGATTATTGATTGACAGGTTTATACCAAGTGCTCGTATTATGTGTATATTATTGAATTAAGCATTTAATTTTAATACATGTATATTTCTTATTTTTTATTTCAATGTGCTACTAAAAGAAATTTAGAGTCACACATAAACAAATATTAAATAATTGCAGTTTTATATATTACTAGCAGATCAACTCGGCTTCGCACGGGCTATAAAATAATCTAAGTAGTAAAGAGAAACAAAATATAGACTACGAATATCTTACTCAGGGATAATGTAGCTTCCCAACGGTGAATTTTTCAAATCGGTCCAGTAGTTTCGGAGCCTATTTGCGTCAAACAAACAAACAAGAAATCTAACTTTTTTCTCCTTATAATATTGATATACAAATATTTATTGGTTACCCACCGGGCATGTGGCACGGACTCAATTTTCGCTTGCAACTGTTTTAAGCCCAGTTATATATTATGATTTATAACTGGAAACACAGTAATATTTTAAGTGTTTATAAGGATCAAAAAACAAATTATAAATATTGTACATAACGCTGTCCGCGTTTCCACGCTGAATAGCGATGACTATCCTCTGCACCAAGTACGATCCAGAACGGGAGTCTCCCGTCTATATTATACTAGCTGACCCGGCAAACGTTGTTTTGCCTCATTTAGGGGTATGAAAAATAGATAGTGTAGCTTATATGACACGTTCGTAGATTTACCATAGCAGCGCCATCTATTGATTACTCACTCAACCCAGTCGAAAGGTATCGACATCTGTTAGAATCATTTGGAGTTAACAGATAATTGTGACTGTCAAATAATAACAGACAATAATTAGCAATAAATTAAAATTGCGACTATAATTTGAGATTATCTCTCAAGTTGGATCGAACTGCACATGGTGTGCGAATTTTATTATAATCGGTTAAGTGGTTTAGGAGTCCATTGAGGACAAACATTGTGACACGAGATTTATATATATTAAGATTATTCTTCTTCCCCATGTCATTAAGTGTAAAAGTAAATAATGTCATTAAAATAAAATTAATCAAGGGACTCCAATTCGTGCTTATGAAATTGAAAACAACTAAATTTGAAAGATAGGTTTTTGCTCCTAATGTAGGAACTTTAAATTTTAGACGAATAGACGACTAAGTATAAATACTCTTTCGGAAAATTGACAGATTCGCACTACTATAGACTATAGACAGACAAATACTATACAATTAACACATAATGTTTGTTCGTCCGTAATAAATGTATTAATATTTATTTTAAGATATTATACGTTTTATATATTATTAAATGTATATGCTGTCTTTGAAAAAGAATCTGTAATAATCTCTCAAAATTTTAGTTTTTTCCATCCTTGGAGAATAATGTTCACTATATTATTCTTAAGTTACATTTAAACTTATTTTTTTTTATTTGGATTTTAGTAGTAAAATTGTATATAATTACTTCAATAATTAATAATTTGCTGTCTTTTGCAAAAACCAAAACACTTGTGTTTCAAATCGAGACACATCAAAAACTAATTCGGAAGTAGAACTGCGAATAATAAAAAAAACACTGCGTACTTATTTAGAATAACAGATTATTACCCCATTGCTCTTTTCATGAGAATTATGTTTTATACTAATTATAGTTTTTTTTTATAGATTTTGTTTGTCATGGTTTTGTTGTCACCATATAAATCGTATTGCTTGTAGCTCGGCTAGCTAGGGTGATCACACGCGACCAACGATCGATGCTGACCGTCTTAACGAGTCATTTACCTGCCACCATATACCTAGACACACACACACACCCACACACACACACACACACACACACACACACACACACATTATGACCCACCTGAAATGCCAACCAATGCCATCACCTACGTGCCCACAGCTCCTAGAGAAGATCGTTACTGCGCTCTTTCCCCAACAACCGGTATTCAACTACAAGTTGGAGCAGTTTAACCCTAAAGACATCCCAACTATCACGCTGGACGAGTTGATAGAGGCAGAAAATCGAGTAGGGAATAATAAGGCGCCGGGATTGGACGGAATCCCTAATATTGCCCTGAAATTAATCCTTAGGGCAGCACCGACATTATTCCTAGACGTTTACGATACATGCCTGAAGGAAGGAACATTTCCCCAGAAGTGGAAACAGCAACGGCTTGTGCTACTTCCGAAGGGGAAAAAGCCGCCGGAAGAACCGTCATCCTACCGACCACTCTGCATGTTAGACACGGCCGGCAAGATATTCGAGCGCATCATTCATCAGAGAATAGAGGCTGTAGTCGATCCTCTCCTGGCAGATAACCAGTTTGGTTTCCGAAAAGGACGATCAACTCTGGATGCGATCAAATTAGTTGTTGATACAGCCAAGGATGCAATTGCCGGAAAGAGATGGAAGGGTGGAAAGAAGAAATATTGTTTGGTGGCTGCTTTGGACATCAAGAATGCCTTCAACTCCGCTAACTGGGACTGCGTTATGCAGGCTCTAGAAGAAAAAAACGTACCAGGATACCTTCGCAGAATGGTAGCGAGCTACTTCACGAATAGGGTTCTAAAATATATGACACGAAGAACGGTACGGAAGTGTATGAAATCACCGGAGGAGTGCCACAAGGATCAGTCTTAGGTCCTCTGCTATGGAACATCATGTATGATGGCCTCCTAAGAATAGCATTGCCCACGGGAGTCAAACTTGTAGCATATGCGGATGACGTAGCTGTCGTGATTGTCGCAAAGCACCTCGAAGAGGTAGAAATGGCATTTAACATTACATTCAGACGAGTCAATTTGTGGATGGACATGATGAACCTGCAACTAGCCAAGCATAAAACCGAGGCAGTGCTCATCACGAGTAGAAAAACAGTAGAAACCATCAAGTTGAGAGTCGGAGAGCGAGAAATCACATCACAACCATTTATCCGTTATCTGGGAGTGATGCTGGATGCCCGTCTCAACTTCAAGCAGCAGGTGGAACACGTCAGTACCAAAGCGTCAGTAGTAAGGGCTAGTCTTGCACGGCTGATGCCTAACATCGGAGGCCCAATGCAGAGCAGGAGGCTACTATTATCATCAGTAGTCACATCAGTGCTTACTTACGGAATATCCGTTTGGGCTGATGCACTGGAAACCCAAGAAGCATGGAGAAAAGCTGGGCCAGTATATCGACTGAGTGCCCTACGAGTAGCTAGTGCCTTCCGCACTATATCAGAAGAAGCAGTTTGCGTTATTGCTGGAACCCTACCTCTTAGAATTCTAGCAAAGGAAAGACGGGCCCTTAGTCAGCGAAAAAGATCAACAGTACTGAGCTCCGAAGAACTTAGAATTGAAGAACGGCAGAAGAGCATAGGTCGATGGCAACTACAATGGGATGCTGCAGAGAAGGGTAGGTGGACGCACCGTCTCATACCTCGGATCGACATTTGGCTTAACCGGAATCACGGCGAGGTCAATTATTATCTTACACAGATGTTGTCAGGACACGGGTGTTTCCGAAAGTATCTACACCGCTTTAAGCACGATGACTCTTCGGAGTGTCCATCCTGCTTAGGAGTTGCTGAAGATGCGGAGCACGTCTTCTTCGTATGTCCTCGTTTTGATTCACAGCGGGAAGAGTTGGAAAGGATCCTGAATCAGAAAATCCAACCAGATTCACTAGTGGAAGCAATGTTGTCATCAGAAGCTGCGTGGAACGCTACCAACACATTTGCAACGGAAGTCCTCAAAGACTTGCGTTCTACCGAAAGAAGAAGAGCAAATAGCAGAATATAGAAGGAAAAAAATTAACACCTTAGTTACCAGAAGGAAGAGCAGCAGCTAAATCCTCCCTTCACGAAGTAATGCCTGACGGCGGTTTCCATGAGGGATTAGAGGAAAGAAGGAAATGGGGTTTAGGGTTTAGTGGGTAGGGGCGTAAGCGTCGAGTTTTTAGTATGACGCCGCGTCGAGTCGCCACATATCCAGGCAGCTTTGCCTGGAATCCGTGAAAAGGATTCCCCCCCCTTAATATAAAAAAAAAAAAAAAAAAAAAAAACGCACACACACACACACACACACACACAGACACACAGACACACAGACACGCACGCACTCTCACACACTCACGCATACACTTGGTGCCATTGAGGGAACACAGACCCTCCAATACAAGTAGTTTACTTAGTGCAGGGTCTGTATACCTAATATTAGAAATATAAAAAAGGGTGACCTATTTTTTTGCAAGAGTTGCGTATGTTTTACAGAGTCCCCTTAGTTTTATACATTGTACTAAAGTTATTAAAATATAGACTCTTATGCAAACATGTATAATATGCAACACTAATGATTAAGTTTTTTCAGTGGTAAATAAATATTTTATTTTTATTATTATTTTATTTAACAAATTGACATTTTTATCAGGGTGCTACCGTGGATCAGATAACAACACACGTTAAATTGTTAGCTGGCAGTTAGTCATAGAACAAACAGTCGTTAAGCGAAGTCAAAAATTTTCGAGCGGTGTGAAAACTCTCGACACTAGAGTTTAGCCACTAGGCTCATACGAAGAAGAAGGTGTAAATCATAGTTATAACTGGCTGGTTTCCGATTATCTAATCTAAATCTATAACTTATTAGTACTTTGGTGTATACTGCAAAGTAATTACCATGAAAAAAAACTAATTTTTGATTTCCTTGAAGTAGAAAAAAATATACTACTACATATGGATTATTTTTTTTTTGGGAGAAGACATTGGCTTCCAATATACAGTTTTTGAACTAGTTTGGAAGCTTTTGCATTTCTGATCATTTTATTGTTATTTAATATGTTAAATAAAAATAAAAAAATTTGAACAGTAGAACTCACTAACATGCAACATCTAATCTTAACAAAAACTTGTCTAATTTTATAATATTTACAATATCTTACAAGATATAGTATTACCAAATAGCAAGAAGCGACAAAATTTTCCTAGACCTTCCCTCAAAACTGAAATCGCCGACGACAAAAAAACTTTATTAAGTATCAATACCTGTGTTTCAAGTTTCGTCAACATCGATTCGAGATTACAGCCTCTTCGCCAACAGTTTGAAGACCACAAAATCCGAATTCGCGTGTCATCTGCCAACCCGCACTTGGCTAGCGTGGTGATATGGTCTAAATCTCTCTCCTCATGAGAAAAAACCCATGAGTGGGGACATAATTATAGTGGGTTGCATGCTACAAAATAAAGATTTTTGTTCTTAAATTTCAAATTTAAATCCAAATCAATATATCGCGATGTAGTAATAGTATAAAGACAGATATTCGGTCAAAGAAAAAGTGCGCTATATTCTGCCTACCGGCGTTCAATAATAACTAAACTATGTCAAAACTATAAAGCTACTTACAATGTTATACTAACAACACTCCTCTCCATCCAAAGGTTGCCTGGAAGATATCGCTTTAAGCGATAAGGCCGCCAATTGTGGCACACTAATTTGTAAGCGCTTCCTTTTTCTTTCTTTTTTAATTTAATGTGTCCAATAAATAATTTTCTATCAATCTATCTAACACTTACATAATGACTGGATTTAACAATAATCAATTCACTAAAAATATACACATAAACATTTATCTAATGAAATAGACAAGTGAAACCGCAGGCAACACCTATATTTTATATCTTTTTTATATCTAGGATGTCTTCTCACGGTAAATTAACCCGCTACATAACTTTGTAACAAAACATTATATGTATTATAATTAGAGTGTTATTTTAACAGGTTTTATTTTAATATATGTATATACGTCATTGTATTCTATTATAATTATAGTACCACGTCACACAGTCATAGATGTTATTTCTTCCTTTTATAATTTTAGCAAATATACGAATATGGAGCTTGCACGACTGGTTAGCCCCATACTAAACCATTTCTAGTCTGTACTCGTATTATATTATGGTTGCTAACACAACTGATATACTACATATTATTATGTATACATATATATGTACATACTTTTTTATATAGATACATATTCAACACTCAGACCGACAGCCCACAAATATAGTTGTTTTAACACTTTTCACGCACGGCTGGTTAACCCTATTTCTAGTTCGTATTATGGTTGCTAACACAACTGATACTACATATACATACATACATATTTTATATAGATACATATAAACACCCAGACCGACAGCCAACAAATTTAGTTTGGCACTAAGATGTTGGCCGTGCCGGGAATCGAACATGGAATCTTCTGATTGGCAGTCCGACATGGTAACCATTACGCTGACGAGGTCGTCGTATAGAGCATAAGTAACATAAAATATGTTAATTACAATTTAAGAATACTTTTTCTATTTAAATATTTACACATCAATGATGAGCAGCTGATACGGAACAGCTAAAATTTGCATTTCTTTGTTTCGTACGAAACATAAGAAAAACCATTTTACGTGTTAGGAGTACAATACGATGGTCCCGCACGTTTTTTATCAAGGCGATAACTAAAAATAAAAATTTAATTAATCTACATTATTTAAAATTGTAATTAAAAGTGTGCTCAAAATGCAAGCAATTTTTCTTTTGCATGGCTTCTACACTTTACAGTTTTTTTTTATAAATAATTAATGATAAAAAATTGCTTATAGATCGTCTTAAGAACAACCCTAAGAATGTGTATACCTATTTTGGTAGCAATCAAACGTATATCAATATAAAAAAAAGCTGGTAAAAAATAATAATTTTAGATTTTGAAACAATTTTTATCTCTAACTCATAAGTCTGATTGTTACCTAAGTCTAAACATTCTTTAAGTTGTTCTTTAGATTTACTACATAGACTTTCTTTACATCATCATTCTTCAAAATGCAAGTATATAGGTATAGTTAAGAGTACTAAACAATAGTACTCACTTCGGAGCACTGTAAAACCTTAGCTATTAACTTAATGAAAAAATTATACAAATAAAAGTTGTTCCCCAAAAAACGATCTACAAAAAAGGTCTGATATTATTTTTTCGTAAAATGATAAAAAAAAGTTATATCGAAAATAATATTTTTTTTTCTCGAATTTCTGAAGATTTTCGCTTATAACTTTTTTATGTATAGTTTTACGATAAAAAGTTACTGGACCCAAGTTGTAGAGAATTTAATTTGCAACAAAAAATGTTAACAATTTTTTTTTTATCAAATAAATAGTTTAAGAGATATATCATAAAAATCGTTTCAACCCCTATTTTCAAGATGACGGCCGTGGGATAAGGGTGGCGACCCCACAAACTTGGTTTTAGCTTTACACTGACCCCCCTACACATCAAAAAAATAAAATTGCGTCCTCTAAAAAACGCAAGGTTAGGCCTAAAAAATGTAACATTTCAATGGACTAAAGCGCCGGCGCACCGCGCGCCGCTTGTGAGCGATTGCCGTGCACCTTATACTATGAAACGCGCCTTTATTCGTTATATAAATTAGTGAGAACCTTTTACCTTGGATAAACCCAGGTTTTTAGGTAAAATATTTCAATTATTGTATGCATTTTGTTTGTGATTACCAAATTAAAAAAATAAAGCAACACCGCGCGGTGCAGGTGTAAGAAAATAGTTCTTCATACAAAATATTATTATGATACAAAATAGTATTATTGGACCTACAAAGTGGCTCGTTATCTGACGACAAGCATTGTTTATGGACTCACGAATTAAGGTAGGTAATTGCAGTTTTTACGAGCAGTTAAATTTTTTTAGCGAGTGCGAATCGGTGTCGTCTACTTTCAATCTGACAGCCCCTGGTTCGATACTAGCCAATAATTTGTTTTTAAATTATTTGTGAATTTGCACTCGCTTTACGGTGAAGGAAAACATCGTGATGAAACTGACATGTTTGAGGACCATAAAATCCGTAGACGTGTCGACGTCAACCGCCAACCCGCACTTGGCCAGCGTGATGGATGAGGGCCTATATCTCTCTCCTAGTGAGGGAAGGCCCCGAGTTTTAGCTGTGTGTGCGACGCGAACGGCGAACGTGGGCTGCTTATGAGATTTTTTGTGGATGCCTTTCATTAAAAATAGTTTTTCAGAATTTTTGACTTCAATGTTATTGTGTCGATTAAACCAAATCTTGTGGTCTTTTTTCAAATATAATTTCTTGAATAAATAGTCCGTACCAAAACTTTTTACCTTACCAAGACGTACTTTATTACCACTAGTTTTATCAATACATAAGTACTAATTAATATTTAGATACCACTAGATTTATTCATACATAAGTCCTGATTATTTTCATTCATATTAAATAAAACTGTCTAAACAGTGATATTTAATCGTTCTTCCAAAACTTCTCTACAATAAACCTCTTCTTTTTAGAACAATTCCCAAAAATCAATAAATTTTGCTGTAATTATGAACTTTCACACCAAGTTGTTAAGATTAATTCAAAATTAACAGCCTTTACGTGAGTACCGACATCCAAACATACAACCACACGAACCAAAGATAAAAACCAGCCACCAGTTTTAAAAACCAGCTAGATAGCTGACTGCAGAAAACAAAAAAATCTCTTGCTAACCTGTGATCAGTGCACCAGTGGACTTTAAACATTGACATTGAACAGTGGACATTATGTGAACTGTTAAAAATAAAATTTCAACTCAGTGTGATAATTATAGGCATATCAGCATATTGCTGCTCGCCTATAAATCAAATAAATAAAATAAATAAAATTATTATCTAGTGGTTAGTGAATTACTACAGTGACGAAGGAACCCTAACTTCGACACGGTTAGTCTCCTATAGAATAAACATAGTAAAGTGAACACAGTTTCAGAATGGTTGTGAATGAAGGATACGTATTGACGGAAATAGAAAAAACTGAAGTAAAAAAGAAACATGAAAACAATTTATACAGTTTCGATGAAAGCATAGATTTGGCTGGTGAGTCGATATTTTTAAGAGATTTAGCATAAGCTAGTGTAAAACATCTTTATTCTGTTAAAGTTATTGAGAAATAGTTTATATTGTTAGAACATCTAAAGAGCAACCATAAGAATATTCTATACTAATTATTTGTAAGTATACTAATCTGTAAAAAAACGCGAATAAGTTATTTGTAACAGATTTTAAAAAAGGTGGAGGTTATTATTCTATGATCTAGTATATTATGAATTCTAGAATATTATGTGTTCTACTTTATTTTTTTTTTGCTCTTTAAGGTTATTTACTTTTACTCCTGAAGGTTATTACTTACTCTTATGGGCCATTCTCATAGCATACATTCTTGTTGTAAGATTAAAAATTAGGGACCTTCTGTCGTATTAAACATACGTCATTTGAACCGATGCATTGGCGAGTCACGTTGAATTCAATCGCTTAAAAACGTGACTCTGTCTCTGGACATGTATAAGACTTTCGATAGGGTCTGGCATCGCAGACCTACTTAGATAGCTTCTAGCTCATGCTACTATGCTACTAGAATATATGGTTTCCTTAGGATATATCTATTTTTTTTATATTTTTTGTAGTCTTTGGCAGTTTATATTAAACCTATTGATCATAAATGCTGGTATGCCTCAAGGAGCTATTCTCTCAGCAAAACTATTTTTTAACTAATATATATGTTATTATGTTGAAAGCTAAAACACCTTGAAGCGAAATCCGAATTCAGAGACGTCTTTGCGTATTTCCGTGGTAATTATTTTTTAATGGTCGGTGATTTTTCATGTATTTGCGCCAACACTAAGTAAATACATAAAATAACGAATACACCATTTTGCTTTAAAGGCTATGACATTAATTAGAAAACAGCGTTTATAAAGCTGTCATTACCTCTTTTCTGAGAAAATTTTGGTTGATTTGGTATTCTATTGATAAAGAACCTGAATTTAATTCTAGTCACTTAGTTTTGTCAAAGATAAGACGATACTTCATACCTTCATACAGCTACAAAACTGTCAAGGTCTCACCCATGGTAGGACTCGATAAAGATGTTAATAATATTTAAAACTTGTATATTGTCTAACTAGGTATTTATTTATTTCTTGTATGTAAGTAGGTTTAATTTATACTTTTTTATTTTGTATTTGTTTGGTACACCTTCCATTATGTTAACTGTACTTTCCATACAAAGGTTGCCGGGTAGAATTTGCTGTAAGCAATAAGGCAACACTGTAACACAAATATTGTGCAACAAAAGTGCTGGAACTGTTATTTTTTACTTATTGACTTGTATTGTATTGTATCGTATCGTATTTTAACGTATCGTTTCGTTAAGTTTAGTTTAGCTTAGCTTAGTTTCGTTTCGTTTCAGTTCGGTTTGGTTCGGTTCGGTTCGTTTCGGTTCGGTTTGCATCGGTGCGGTTCGGTTCGTTTCGTTTCGGTTCGATTCGGTTCGGTTCGGTTCGGTTCGGTTTGGTTCGGTTCGGCTCGGTTCGTTTCGTTTTGTTTTGTTTTGCATTGCATTGTATTGTATAAGTAACTCGCCTTCTCTTCTCTTTCTCAGGCGATGGCTGGTATGGAGGGAGTCTCTTGGCTGTACTAAGCCTAGCCACGATGGCAATGGGGATGGATTTATTTGGCTTCTCCGTGGTAGTGGCAGGCGCAACCTGTGACTTGAACCTGGATCTATGGCAGACCAGTGTTCTACTTGCCATGCCTTTTGTAGGTGAGGCACTTAATGGGAACAGTTTCCACACAACAATAGAGATGTACGAGTAAGGCAGATATTTTGTAAACCGTGATCGTAAGGCATATTATATATTTACACGAAACAAACAGTCACACTTACTTAAAAACGTTGGATATACGTCCAACGGGTTTCAACGCATTACGAGCGTCGTCATCGGGGACGCTCGATATAACTTATTTGACACGGCCTTCTTCATCATATACATAATAAGTATTATCTACGAAATTTTATTTCAAATTATAAGACTAATCTTCTTTTTCGTCTTCGTATGAGCTAAGTAGCTAAGCTCTGATGTCGAAAGCTTACAAGCCACTCGAAGTCTGACTTGTCTTAAAGACTGCTTGTACTAAGACTTCCAGCCGGGACCTACAATTAAACGTGATATCTGACCCATGGTAGCGCCCAGATGAAAACCCACTTGAAAAACGATAGTTTTGTGCGTGGTGATCCATCCAAACACCGTACTCATCGAACATTGCTTAGCTTCGATGATCGCGTCAGATCACCTAAACTTGTCGCTACAGATACTACTCGTACTAATCATTTTGATAATTCCAGGGCCAATTCTAATGTCGTACCCGTGGGGCTATATATCGGACGTGTATGGAAGAAGAAAGAGTTTGCTGATTTCCTTGTGGAGCAGTTTCGCGGTTTCCTCCATCAGTGCTTTCTGTCCCAACTGGATCCTGCTAGCTGTTCTCAGGTTCACTAGCACCAGCATGTAAGCATATTTTTATAGGGTTCCGTACCCAAAGAGTATCAACTTCCCTATTACTAAGACTAAGCTGTCCGTCAGTCACCAGGCTACGTTTCATGAACTGCGATGGCTAGAAAGTTGCAACTTTCACAGATAATTAATAATTATAATTTAGTTGCTGCTATAACAAAAGATACTAAAATCACAATAAAATAAAAATTAAGGGAGCTCTCATAAGATAAGGTGCATTTTGTGCCATTTTTTTTAGATAATGCCTTAACCTTTCAAGCGCGAGCCTGACTTGCACTTGACCTATTATTTAATAACGTGTGTTACGTAGTTGTTCAAACATAACACAAATCTTTTGTTTAAGCGCAACTGTAACTGATTGACTGTATCAATATATTATGTACATCCTCTACAAAACCCTGAATTTATTGAATGTTTGACATAATCACCATCTTCAGCTCCAGTTGCGCACAATCCGCGACCTACACTCTCCTCGGCGAGTCGAGTCCGCGGCGCGTGCGTGACGGCCATATGCTGATCATGACCAGCGTGCTCGACTTCATGCTCGCTGTTTATATTAGTGAGTACATCATCATCATCGTCATTATTATCATCATCATCATCATCAGGGTCATCACCATCATCAGCGCAATCCGCCACGTACACTCTTTTCGCCGAGTCGAGTCTAGTAAATTTGTTTGAGGCAATTCTGATGTGAACGACAGACGGGGTCGAATAGCGATTATCCATTCATTATAATCAAATTTTACATCCTCAAAATGACTTGACATACTGTTTGCGTGAGCTAACTTTTCTAGTGGCGCCATCTAGTGTGAAACATATGAACTTACTATTGATGTCTTATTGAACCGAACAAAATCATTAAACAGATGATTTTTTTGTGATTTTAAATTGCTGAGTTTAATGTACAATGTGTTACATCGTAAAGTATAGGTTAGTTTCACATTATGTTATGTGTGGTCAAATTTGAAGATTTAAAAATATAGGTAAACAGAATTCAAAGAAACGATTTAGTACGAATAAGCATACCAATGCTTTCGCAATCAATCAGTAGCACCATACTTGTTACTAATTATTATTTGGAAATTATCTCGAACATACTTCTAGCAAGAGCCAAATTGTAGTTCATCAAATCCAATATTTTCTCATTTTAGCCATTGCCTACATTATCCTCAACATGGACTTCTCTATCAACCTGCTCTTCATCAAGTTCCTTCCCTGGAGACTCCTCGCGCTGGTTCTAGCTGCATTCCTTGGTTTCGCTGCGCTGGGCTTACACTTTTTCTACGAAAGCCCTAAATTTCTATTGAATGCTGGAAGGGAAGACGAGGCTCTGGATGTTCTAAGAGGCATCTGGACGATGAATGGTGGAAAAGTGGACGATTACCCAGTAAGTGAATATAATGTTCCAGCCATAGATAATAGAATAATAATTATATTGTATACGTCATGAGCATGCAAACGCCTGATAAAAACAACATAGCATTCAGAGTTTTTGTTGATATATAGTTTATATAAGGCGTTTTTAATCGTATTACATTATTACAAGAGGATACTTTTAATATCAAGGAAGATAATATGCTTATTTTTAGATTAACGCATATAAAACAGAAAACAGTAATTTTAACACTGCAAATTTCTTATTTATATTTAACTAATTTACATAATATACAATAGACTATTCGAAATTAACGCAAATCCTTTTGCAGAGTCTTGAGTACTTCTGGACTATCAACTATGATTGGCAACTTTCAACTTTACAAAAAAATTTGCTTTCCCATAAAAAAATTTTAGTCAACGCACGGCAAAATGTATATAGATTTTGTTTCGCACTAAAAGGCGCTAAGCAAAAATATTGATTGTCGTTCTAAAGTCAATCTTTAAAGGTTTTGCGTTAGTAACCGGTAGCCCTTTAACTGTTGACGTCCCTTTCCAGGTTCACAGAGTGTATTTAAACGAATGTGGTAACAGCAACCTTCCCCGGGACACGCCACTTCTACAGTCTCTGTGGCAGCAAACTGCGCCTTTGTTCAAACCGCCACTGCTGTGGCGATCGCTGCAGCTTTACTGTCTCACTGCTATTGCTTATGGAACGTAAGTTTTTTTTTTACTGACTTGGTCGCAATTCACCTGATGGTAAGCGATATTGTGAGCGCGCTTGTCCAGAAAAAACCGGTTCACTCTTGCCTTGAAAACCGCTAGATTATAGTTAGCGGGGAACAGGGCGTTTAGCAAAGAAGTTGCTTATTTTTGCATATTTTTTGGGTCTGCACCTGAGTTTCAAAAAAAGCCATAGGTACATAGTGGTATGAGTCGTTTATTTAGACAACAGACACAGGTCTGACCTCTGCCTCACCATAGAGAATGGTATTTTGGTATCCGTTGATACTCATTTTTACTCAATGGCAACCATTGCGAATGGCTTTTTTTGACACTCGTGGCGCTGTACTTCCCTTTAACAATCGAGAATCGATTCTCGGTACTTTTACTTATTATTCCTTGCTTCAGAATGATTACGATTTAAAACTAATTTTTGTTTTTTATAACTTCGGATATTTTCCGAGTCTCTAGGAATTGATGCGAATTTTAGAATTTCTGAAACTCTGGTTGGTTATTATGTTATATTGTAAATAAGAATAACCAGAGTTAAATTATTTCTAAAGAGTTGCGCTAAATAAAACACCGCTATCTGTCTGTCTGTCACTAGAATGTTCTTGTTATTTATATCTAGAAATAATTCGAGCTCGACTTAGGGAAAACTTTTACTTTATATTATAATGTTCTTCTTTATTTTGTAGAACCAACCCCTACTTCGTGTGGTTTCCGTTGCTTGCTCAGAAGTTTTTTGAAGGCGTTAACTCAAAAGATGACCAGCAAGGGATGTGCAATCTGGTCATCAGCTCGTACCGTAATGATACTGAAACTGTAAGTATACAAGTTCTCACTTCCTGTGGAGTAGCGTCAGTAGCTCGGACAACTAAGGCGATCAGTCCCGAGTGTGGAGCTTCTCAATCATATTATATATATAATTATTGAATGAAGCTTTAATTTCCATTGTAAAAACTATTTCCTTTATTTCAGGGTAAATGCACGTCCACGTTAGAAATAGACGTGGTATGGTCTACTGTGGTACAAGGACTGATATTCGTGGCCATCTTGATCACTCTTTCTAAGATCGCACATAGGTTAGTTGGTTATTACTCATTACAGCTAAACATTTGAATAACACGGCAAGTAACTAACTACACGAATTAGCAATACTCTGGCCTAAGATGGAGCACGCTTAGTCTGGAATAACTGGCAGTAAAGGATGCTGCCGTAACACACTTTACAGTGCTTGGCGACAGATTTTTCAACTTCAGCTAGCCTTTCGGGCCTTCAAAAGTAGAGTTAATAGGTATCTTCTAGGTAAGCGTGCCACACCGTAGACTACAGCGCAGCTTAACATCAGGCTAGCTGTATTCAAACGCTAACCTATCAAGGATAAAAAAAACTACGGCCCTCACCATGGTTTCCTCGCGATGTGATGTTTTTTTTCGCCAAAAGTTCGAGCAATCCATCATTTTCGGGACATAAGGCGCCGCACGCCCGACTGAGCTACCACCGCTTCAAAGAATCGCATTAAAACCTAAAAACTATTTATAAATACTTACACGTTTATAACTACATAAAATTACATACAATAACCCACACAAATATTAAAACCGTTGCTTGATTTCGACGGTCTCGTCTACTCCTTCACGTAGTCTAGCTTAGCTTCTATTCTATATGTACAGGATCACTGGGTACGACACTAATAGAAAAAAAATATTTTATAGGCGCTATCATACCAAGTTCAGACGTGCAATAGTTATTTGAACGTAGCGCCTGCCGCGCGGCAGCAGGTTTCGTAGTAAATAAGAACTCATTTCTCAGAACAATTTTGAACTTTATTCTCTTTTGTATTCTGATCATAAAATGTTGTACTCGTTCAATTCTGAAAGTAACATCAAAACAAATCTTACTTTTTTGTATGTGAATCGTTAGAGCTTACAATTACAATATTGTTAGTTGTTGATTTTTTATGAATTTATTTCGTGAGAAATCCACCGTCGCACATCTGGCGTTGAGCGAAGCTCAAAATTTATGGCAAGGCTGAACCTCAGACTACAGAAAAAAACCTTTATTCCTGTAGTCTGAGGGCTGAACTTGCTACAAAAGCGGTTTATTCCCTAGGAAGCGCCTAATCATCATCATCATCCTGTCAATATCTGGTCTGTGCGGCTTTGGAGCAGTCCTGGTCCGGAACAACGCCATCAGCTTCCTTCTGTTCTTCGGTCAACTCTCCGGTGAACTCACGATCGGAGTCATTTACTCCTACTTTGTGGACTTATATCCTACTTCTTATCGGTAAGTACACATCAAATAAATATTAGGACACATTTCAATACAAATCATTTATTGATAACACCAAAGTTACAAGTCAAATAATATATTAATATCATTACAAAAGTATATGTTTCAATGTCAATTTTCAATTCTAATTCTAGTACTAATATAATATCATTGCAATAGTATATATAAGATATGATTCAAATGTCAATTTTCTATTCTAAATAATTATTTATATTATAAAAGTTTTATCTAATAGCCAAACCCTGAGTCTAGTCTACGAAGAAGGGCAAGAGGCCGAATGAAGAAATCGTGGATGGAGTGTGTGAATGAGGACATGAGAGAGAATGAGTGAGTGTAGAGATGACGGCTGATAGAGGAGAGTGGTGAAGAAAATTTGCTGTGCCGACCCCACCTACTGGGGTAAGGCAAGTAAGAATAAAAAAAATCACACACGGTTGGTTAGCCCCATACTAAACCATTTCTAGTTTGTATTATGGTAGTAAACTACAATATGTACGTACATAAATACTTTATATCGATACATATTTAAAACCCAGACCGACAACCAACAAATTTAGTTCATCACAAATACATTGTCGTGCTGGGAATCTAACCCGGGAACTTTTGAATGGCAGTCCAGCATGGTAACCATCAGGCAGTTATTTATATCAACTTTTTATAGTTATATCTGCAGAGTCAGAAATCCACAAAGCACACTACAGTATGAATTTGTAATAATAAAATTGTGTCATAAGAAATGGTTTTAGTTAGTTTTTTTTTAATGTATTAGTCCTGTTTAATTTGACAATTAACTCAGCTTAAGCAAAGTAAGCGTATTGGATAACGAATAAAATTAATTAATTAAAATATGCATTTTATCAAACATACATTTTGTACGTACTCGTAACTACAGGAGTCAGTAACACTGGCCGACGTTTTTTTTTATGATTAAAATATTAATTTCCTCCTAAAAATATGTGTTTCCCACCTCGTAAGCATTATTTATATTTACTGCTCAGTTTCTTTATTCGTATTTTCCTTATGATTTTGAAGATAAAAATTTCCTATAGTTAAAAATACCTATTAACCTGTTTATTTTTTGACGTGACAACGTCTTATAATTCGATGGAGCCGGCTGCACGCACTAAAAAACATGAATCATGCGGCGTTACCTCGCTTTGAGGCGTTCCAATTAAGTGCAAGCGAGAGCGTGGAACGAGCGACAAAGAGGCACAGTCGGCCTCCGCGTTCGACATCTGTCTCTCTGCTACTTTAGTGAGCGATGCGTTCACGTGGACAGCTGCTATGGACAATAATACATTTACATGTTTTCGTTAAGTATGAAGTGCAGTGAAAACTGAATGTGGTGTCAATTGTTTATAGCAACCATAATTGCGTCGATTGTAAAAAAAAATTGACTAATTGTATTTATGCGTACAAATAAATCTAACTTGATCAATTTCATTGTGATTTCCAATTACCTCCTTCTCTATATACATACAAATCTATTAAACAAATGAAATTAAAATTTTCTTTTGAAAAATGCTACCATTCCATCAGTATTTTCTTAAGACGTTGTCACGTTCAACTATCGTCAGTAAACCGAATTTACAGACAACCGATTTTTTTTAACCTTGTTTTTCCCCAGTGGCATGGCGACATGTGTAGGCACCATGGTGGCTCGAAGCAGCTCTCTCGCCGCTATTTATCTATTCGGTGCGTTCGTGATGACGCACTGTAGCTACACCTTCTACTTCTGCAGTGTGCTTATGATTTGTGAGTATTGATATACTGTAGCGAGTATGAGACTTCAACCTGTAAAAAGCCATAAGAACGCGAGTGTTGGATTCTCATCTCCAAACATTTACGAGTCTGATGCCCCTATTAGTCGTTCCGTACGTTAGGCAGACATTATTACACCCAGATTGCAGGGTTAGAGTATTGGTGCTCTTAGCGACAATAGGAGCCAGCGGTGTGGTCGCCTCTCGTCCCTAATTAAAACTTACTAACTATGATGGCTCGCTAACCCCAAAATGGATCTTGACCTCCGACACTAAGAGACGCCACTTTTCTCTATCCTCTGCTGTCTCCTGCCAGTCTGTGGCATGAAGTGCGCTCAGGTCTTGCTGCACTAGGTCTTCCCAGCGATACTTGGGACGACCAACCGGACGTCGGCCAATTGGTCGTCCCAAGTATGCTCGCCTCTCCCATCCTTTCCACGTGGCTGAACTAACGGAGCCGATGTGCTTTACCTTCGCCCATGATGTTAGGTTCTGCCACAAGGTCTTCTAATTCTTTGTTTTTTCTCACTAAGTAACTTCCATTCTCTCTTCTAGCTTGTCCCTAATTAATTAATGTTAATACCTCGTTAATTACTGTTGTGATATAAATCTTGGAAAACTTTAGGAGAGTAATTAAAGTGTGTACTTCAATTTTTTATGTTATTGTTCTAGGTGGAGTCTTGGTGTCACTGCCGCTACCTTCAGACAAACAAAAATAAACGTAAAATCTAGTCAGGACAGGACAAAATATACCAAAAAAGTGAAAAAGTACAATTACTTAGTTACAATTTATTTTTTTCTTTCATACATTAAAACCACATTATAACTTGTACATTTACCATTAAATTAATAACAAAAATTAGCTAGTGTGTCTCGACAGGAGAACGTCGGATTTAGTCCGCAGCTCCCTGGATCGAATCTAGTCCTACACCAATGACATGTTTTACAAGAATGTGTGGAATTTCTATCTTTCTTTACTGCTCATACGGCGACGAAAAATATCGTGAGGAAACCCTCATGCTCCAGCGAACACAAAATCCGAAGATGCCGCTGACCGATGTGTCAGCCGCCAACCCGAACCTGGCCTCTCCTCGTGGAATAAAGCACCATGTCCCAGCAGTGGGAACAAATATGTTTATCAATATTTTTCCTATATTAAAATAGATTAAGTATATCTGTCAATAATGTGATCGATCCTTCAACTCAATGGTCAGAAATAATCAAATAAATAAACAACCTTGTCTGAGTGTAAGTAATGAGCAGTAAATAAGTAATTCACGACACCGCCGCAGCTTCTCTGTCATTTCATTCATTAATTGGTTATCATTTACTCAGGCTGTTGTCAAGCTATTCTTAAAACTGTCAATTTTGGGTCTAGATTTACCAAACTTTTTCGGAATAAAATTAAAAAAAGCCTGTATTTAACCAAAAGTCAATTCAATAGTCAATATTGATTTTTAAAATATGTTTATTGCATAATTAAGATCATTTTATAATAGTAACAAACACAACGCTCAATAGTGATTAAAACCATATTAAAAATTTAAATTAAAAATAGTTAGTTGGCTGAAATAATGATGTGTGATGTTATAGCCGTTGGGAATGTTTAGGAAAACAAACAAGTGGGTTGTGGTATAAATGTATTTTTAAAATGTTAATATTACAATAATGGAACCTTCTTCGTGTGAGCAACCAGAAAGTGTGGAACAACTGTTAAAACCCAGATATTATGACGTAAAATTCGCTTCGACTAATGGCGTCGCGTTTGATTATTTGAATTCCCCACACTTTATTTATAAACAAATAATTCTTTCTCTAAGGTAAATTCTGGTCTGGAGACCGAGTACCGGTACACGTAGCGTAGGACGTCCTGCAACGAGGTGGAGTGACGATATACGGAAAAAAGCAGGCAGTGGATGGAGACGAGATGCTCAGGATAGGGTTAAGTGGCGTGCCTTGGGAGAGGCCTATGTCCAGCAGTGGACGCAGACAGGCTGATGATGATGATGATGAATTTAATTTAGATCCCGTTGCATTTCAACCTTACCGTTTCAAGGAAAGAGTTTATCTGTGATGATTCGAGGAAAGGCTCCGAGCTACAGAACACCGAGACTAATTTGGACCTTGGACTTTTAATGTGTGTACTTTGACCTTTAACTGTAGTGTCTGAAGCTCAGCTAACGAAGGTGATCTGACGCGATCATTTTTGTTAACCCTTAAATGGACAATGTTGTTTTTAAACAACATACTAAAAATAACACATAAAATTGACCTTCATTTTTTTTTTAATTTTGCGCAATGTAGTTTATAAACAACACTCACACAATTGCAAAAAAAGCATAGTAAATCTAGTCTAGATTTTTTTACTAATTTTTCCTAGACAGAAACTCATGTCTATTAGACAAATATATTTATTTTAATCGTAAAACAAAAATCGTCCATTTAAGGGTTAAGGCTTTTGATCAAAAATGTACCAGATTTAAGGTGCTGTCTCTAAAAGACCACAAGTAAGAGTGAGCTCTTATTTGAGTTTGAGGAATTTAAGCGATATGTAAATAATTAATGTTTACTTTTATATATTTTATCATTATATTTTATTAAATAAATATATACATATAAGGTAAATAAAAAAACAAAAAAAAACAAATGGAAACTGAACATATGTAGCTTGCGTTCTCACTGCATTTCTGAACATGCACGAATGCAAAATATGTGATCAATGTACCCAAAAGGTTCCGTAGGATATTCCGCAATTTATAAATGATATATTAAGAATATTCTGATAATATAATATATTAATAATTCTGATATATTAATAATAATATTATTATGAATATTAAACATTTAGTTGTTTTTCTTATTTATGATAATGTGTCTTAAAAACAATTTTGGTTTTATACATGTCACATATTAAAAACTAATACTAATATTAAATACTATAACACATTTCAGACGAGTTTGGTTAGCCCCATACGTAACCGTTCTAGCATTTGACGACCTCGTTAGCGTAAAGGTTACCATGCCGGTCTGCTAATCAGAAGGTCCCGGGTTCGATTCCCGGCCCGGTCAACATCTTTGTGCTTAACTAAATTTGTTGGCTGTGGGTCTGGGTGTTAAATATGTATTTATGTATAATATGTATGTATGTATATGTAGTATATCAGTTGTGTTAGCAACCATAATACGAGCTAGAAATGGTTCAGTATGGGGCTAACCAGCCGTGTGTGAATGTGTAAAAAAAAAAAAAAAAAAAAAAAAAAAAAAAAAAAAAAAAAAAAAAAAAAAATAGACAAAATATACTAAAGTAATATACTTTAGTATATTTTGTCTATGCTAGCAAAGTAATATACTTTAGTATATTTTGTCTATGCTAGAACGGTAAAAGTAATATACTTTAGTATATTTTGTCTATGGTTCTAGTTTGTATTATAGTTGCAAACACAGCTGTTATACTACATCACATACATAAATACTTTATATCGATACATATTTAAAATCCAAACCGACAGCCAACAAATTTAGTTCATCACAAAGATAATACAATGTGACAATCATTAACCTATTATAAAAATTATCTCGTCGAAGCCGCGAAGAACCCTAATTGAGTTGACGTCATCATCATAACAACTTCCTCCCATCACAGATGCATCTTCTACCCAGATGCGCCGCACTTGGTCGCCTTTTTGATTTTACTTCCTATGTAAGTTGTACTTCAGTACAACACTGTTTGTGTGAGACAGTGAATTCAAGTCGGGCTTGTGGTTTGAAAGCTTGTTAAATTAGAAACAAATTTTAAATCGACAAAATGATTCAACAAACGCGTTGACACGATCAGAGCCAGCTCGGACCGAGTGAACTCGGATACCTATTCGGACGCAACTCGTATTGTAGCAACCTCTAATCCGAGCCCACTCGGACGACGGCGTCCGATCTAAGTAGTCTCGGACCGTGTTCTACTCATCCGAGCTAGCTCGTATACGAGTTGGAAAACAAAATGGCGGCTAATAACAACAACCAAGTCTTGTGCGAAAAAAAAGTGGCGTAGAATCCAAGAGCGTCTTAGCTCCTCTATCATCAAATCTGCGACAATTCCGATGCCACTTCGCACTAAATCCGTCATTTTTCGATGTTGACTGATAAAAATAATTGGAATAATGACGGTATTGATCCGAGTGAACTATGATCATATCAACAGCTATCCTAGTACACTCTTATGAAGCTACTCCTACGAGTCCACTCGGTCCGAGCTGGCTCTGATCGTGTCAACGCGGCTTAAGATATAGTTCATAACTGTTATGGATTTTTTTACAATATAAAATCCATAACAGTATTATTTGCCATTTCAAATATGGAACTGATCGCCGCTGCACGACTCCAGCTATGAGCAGCGCGCTGTTGATATTCAAATTTCGAACTAATATCTATTCTGTTGTGTATAAAAGTCGGGGCTTGTGGTCAGAAAGCTTGATATTTTTAATATAAACAAATTTTACATTTTAAGTGATTTGACATACCGTTTGCGTGAACTTTTCTAGTGGCGCCATCTAGTATGAAATTTACGTAGTAACTATTAATGCCTTATTGAACCTAAACTGTTACAATTAAACATACTACGGATTAGAAAAATACCTACAAACTTTCGCTTTTGTCATATTCACTAGCGGTTCTTGGCGGTGTTTCTTATAGTACCTATTCAGTACCCGCGTTAACCCGGGATAAATAGCAGCCTATATATATATAGCCTTTAATCCAGGGTAGAATATATCTTCATGCCAAATTTCATCGAAATCGGTAGTCCGTTCCAAATGCTATGCAAATAATTATAAGCAAGTGTGTCTCGGTGGGAATACCATCTGCTTTTCAATCAGACGGCCCTGGTTCGATCCCGGCCCCACACCAATGATTTGTTTTTCAAGTGATGTGTGGATTTGCACTCGCTTTACGGTGAAGGAAAACATCGTGACGAAACCGGCATGTTTGAGGACTAAATATCCGACGATGTTTGTCATCCGCCAACCCGCACTTGGCCAGCGTGGTGGAATTTGGCCTATATCTCTCTCCTGGTGAGAGAAAGCCCCGAGTCCCAGCATTGAGAACGCATAGTGGGCTTATGTGTATGCTTATGTGCTATGCATGGTAACAATAACGCCAACGAGGTCGTCATTATTAATGACAACGGAAAGCTTTTTATCGCGATATGACGCATTTACATAAAGCTGCACGCAATAAACTGTATGACGTAGAATAGGCTTGGCTTTAAAAAATAAATAAAAAAAGTTAAGATCCAATGTGTTTATAGCGTGGGTTGGTTTACCCCACATAATTGTAACAAATACAAAAAGTCTTGTGGCTCACTGACCGAGCGATTGAAGCGAGCGAAGCATCTCTGCATCTAATGACAGATTTTTATTTGGCTACATTTGAAAGATAGATTTTTATTTACATCTGCCTGTATGTATGTAACCATATTTAGATGTTGGGAGTACACAGCTATGTACCTACATAACTCATGAAGAAGTCCAACTTTGACTAAACAAAATAAAAATAGAAAAAAAACACGTTTGTTATTAGAAGCCCCCGTAATATTTATTTTATTTCAATTATATATACGAGTAAATATATTTTTAAAGTTAATACATTATTCAAAATTGAATGTGAATGTTTAGAGAATCTAGCAATTTAGTCGTTATAAAGATAAAAAAAATACAAAAAAAAAATATTTATTGACATAAGGTACAAGTACACAATAATAATAACGAAGCTTCTGGTCTCGTGCTAGTCGTTAGACTGTGTTACGAGACCAGGATCAGATCAATTAAATATACTTTAAAAATACCTTTTTTGTTTGCCTCCCTTTAATATTTATTTTATTTTTAAATAATAATTTATTTTGAAATTATTATACAACTAAATATTCTATGAAAATTTAAAGCATCTACCTGTCACACTTATAACACTTTTATTGTATGGTTTCACTAATGGTTTCACCCTTTCCCCTTAATGGTTTCATTTTTATTTTAAGTTTTTTTTGTTAGCAGAAACCGCGATCGATACATGATATGTCAAAATTTCAGCTTTCTAGCTATGACGGTTTATGAGATAAAGCCTAGTAACAGACTGACGGATAGACCGCGGCGGGTTAGTAATAGGGTGCCGTTTTTACCTTTTAAATAAAAACGGAACCCTAAAAATGTTTTTTTTTTATTGGGCTAGTCTATACTGTACTGTTTTTTTAGTTCCAAGTTTCGTTGAGAACGATTTTAAATTATAACCTCAATCCGAGAATAAGCGTACTAAAAAACAAACATACAAAGAGAGGATAGCAAAATTCGCTCACTTCGCTCGCTAGATCAATAAGAATCAAAACGATCATACAATAGTGGTTTACACTACTTTTAAATATTAAATGAGACTTACACCTCTGTTTATGTGTAATACAAATTTTCTCATAAAATACTTCTCGGTTGTCTCATATTATGGTATTTATGGTGCGGACGGGTTTGTTAATAAAAAAAATAAAAATATAGTCACGCACTTTGTCCTGCCTTTTACTTGCTTATGGAAAAACCAAACCCATAAAGAGTTCAGAATGTTTCATTTTTCTTTTTCGGTTAATCCTTATTTTTACCCAACTACGCACCGTGTAGAGTTATGATTTTGATCAACATGTTTTTTTTTATGTAATATAACTTTGTTCTCGCATAAATATTTAATAGATTTGTATTTTTATGTTTGACTTTAATATTGTATAAATAATTTAATGTAATGTAATTTTATTATTTTTTTAAATTAATGAAATTAATTATATATATACAAGTATGAAATATGTTCATATCTACAAGTAACGAATGATTTAACTATTGTTGTAAGATGTATGCTATTAATATTTAATTAATGTAATTAGTCCATATGTCGTTATAATTAAATTCAATATTAAATAAAGGAAATAACCTAAATGAATAATACCTATTATTTCGCTTAGTGGACTGTTGTTTTCAACTCCGGGCGCAAAAACGAATGAATGTAGAGATGACGGCTGATAGAAGAGTTGTTGTACCGATCCCACCTAGTAACTGGGATTAGGCAAGAAAAAAGGAAGAAAAAGAAGTAATTTGCTAAATTAATCTAGTCTTCTTAATATATATAAATCTCGTGTCACAATGTTTGTCCTCAATGGACTCCTAAACCACTTAACCGATTATAATAAAATTCGCACACCATGTGCAGTTCGATCCAACTTGAGAGATAGAATAGTTTAAATCTCAAACTATAGTCGCAATTTTAATTTATTGCTAATTATTGTCTTTTATTATTTGACAGTCACAATTATCTGTTAACTCCAAATGATTCTAACAGATGTCGATACCTTTCGACTGGGTTGAGTAAGTAATCAATAGATGGCGCTGCTATGGTAAATCTACGAACGTGACATATAAGCTACACTATCAATTTTTCATACCCCTAAGTGAGGCAAAACAACATTTGTCGGGTCAGCTAGTATACTATAAGAATCTTTGTCCTGACTTATTAATTCATCTATAGGCAACGCACAGCCCAATCGGCTGGTGCTGGGTATGAAATTTGGAGGACGTATTTGTTTTAGTATGTAGACGTGTATTGGGAACGGGTTTTTGGAAATTCCATCCCTAAGGGAATGAAAAGGGTTAAAAACGTTTCCATAAAACTCCTTTGTTTCTGAACTTAAAGCAATGAAATTCGGAAACTAAGGGTTTGTAACGGGGGTGAAAGTTTGTATGGAATGTTCTTTATTTATCAAGTTAAAGTCTCGAAAGTTATAATGGGTGCAGTTTAATAAATGGTTAAAATAAAATTACAAAATTATTTGTTACAAATTGGGGTTGAAAATTCAAACTAAAAGTTTTGTGTTTGTGTAGTTAAATGTTAATAAATGTAGTTTCCACAAAGTACGCAAAAAATAACCTACACGCGTGCGGAGCCGCGGGTATAGCTAGTTTTATATAATACCTTTAACTTACGTAACATCACACCATCTAGGCGAAGGAAACCAATTTTGTATAGGTATAAAATTTTTACGAGTATCCCTTCGATATTTTAAATTTAAATACTCGTTCTTTACTTAAAATTCCTTAGGAGGGTTTTAGTTTTTGAACTTCGAGTATGAACTTCTGATTGAGGAAAACGTCATCTTGTTTTCAATTCGTGTTGAGGAAAAACCTGGGCGCTTACTATTTTAATTCCATTTCAAACCTGCAGACTGCAGATTCACCACGTGATTCTTTCAATTGGTATAATATGACCGTGTTAATAATTGGCCATCATTTCTGTATCATCACTTCCTATCTTCAGATGACAAGTTGATCTCACATCTAGTTTTTGTTTTTTCTTGGTACTTGCGAGGTTCTGCAGTAAACACGTGACCAGGAGACTCAAAAATATTATATTTTATTCATACTCGCTACGTATTAGGAATCATGTACATTATATAATTGTTTTGTACAATGAAGACTTAGATATTTTAAAATTGAATTTAAATTGGGGAAAATTCATAAATAAATAAAAATAAAATATTTATTTACCACAGAAAAAACTTAAGCATTAGTGTTGCTTAAACGTGTTTGGTTATGAGTCTATATTTTAATTAAAAAAAATACAATTATTCATTTTGACATGCTGTATATACATACATATTTATGAGTCTATATTTAGTTTAGTTTACCCAGCAAACGTTTATTTCCCGTATTAAAAGCAATTATAATAATTATTAAAGTTAAAAATAAATTTAAACATGAATTAATTCTGAATAATATTAGACGCAAATACGACGCGACATTACAAGTTTAACTTGTGTGTGTGTTTGTGGGTGTGTGTGTGTGTTTCTGTGGCTCTAGCAGTATAGATATCTCCTAGACAGATAAACCGATTAAATTAATTCTACGTTTATTTAGATCAAGATAATTATGTAAAATAACACATTACTATGTACCAATAAACCCTTGATTAATGACATAAAATATAATTGAAATGCGGTCACTGACGAAATTAAAAACAAAATGAAGTTCCCTTACTGGTGTGTCGATCACCTGGCTAAGTTTATATGAAGAAAATGTTTTCTTTAATAATTACAGTTGCCCTTTAAGAAAAGATTTTTTTTAACAAGAAATAATAGTGGTTTAAATTTTACATTCTTGCCAGTCCCATCTTAACCTATAGGTCCTTGTAAAGGGAAATAAATTAAATACTTATTTATCTCAAATCAAAATATGAGGTGGGCTGCGGGGATAAACATGCCAGCTGAAAGGTTTCAACTTAGTCATAAATTATATTTTTTTTTAGTTTACAAAATTTTCGTTTTAATTTAGTCGAAATGCAGGATTAAATTTTTATGCTGATACGTATTGGTAAATAGAACAAAACTTTTTATGGGCGGCTAGTTCGTTAGATGTATTTTCTCCATTTCAAGTATTATTGTATAGTGTATTAAGAAAAGCGGCAAAAAGCTTTGCGTGGATGGAACTGTCGCCCCGCATTGAGTTTGATTTTAGTATTTCTAGACATACAGCTTTTGGTCTATTGTTGTTGTTTTTTTTATTTGTTATTTTGTGTCAAATTGTGTGCTATAAAATAATTTTCCCTTTTTTGTATTTAGTTTCTATGATTTGAATTTACTTGTTTTATGAATAGGCTTATTTAATTAATATAGTGTCCAATGATTTACGTTAATGTCAGTGTTTAATTTTCTGTGCCTGAGAAAATACATGATTATTTATAATTATTTGGTAATTTGCAAATATAATATCCATAATTATATTTACATATCTGATAAGAGCTGCTAATATTTTTCTTCAATTTCCAAGTTCTAAAACAAAGAGTTTGTGTCTCAAAATTATAATGCGCCTTCAAAAGTGTTGTTTCAATTAGTCAGTTTACAAAACATATTTTTATGTAAATTAAATAAGTTTAACTTCAATCAATATTTAAGAGCTGGATTCTTGTCCATGGACATTTTTAGAGACTCTATACGTCATGACTTTCCTTTTCTCTTTCCTCCGCCAAATCCTCGACCACCCTATTCGTCATGACTTTCTTTCGCCTTCTCCTTAGCATAGCATAAGCAGCCCACTATACGTTCCCACTGCTGGGACTCGAGGCAAAAAAACATATTAACTACAATAATTGTAGTTAATATGTTTTTTTGTTCTTATACTAGGCATAGTACCTCTATATTCGTTCAAAGTTTATCTTGCATCTTAATATATATAAATCTTGTGTCACAATGTTTGTCCTCAATGGACTCCTAACCGATTATAATAAAATTCGCACACCATGTGCAGTTCGATCCAACTTGAGAGATAGGATAGTTTAAATCTCAAATTATAGTCGCAATTTTAATTTATTGCCAATTATTATCTGTTATTCTTTGACAGTCACAATTATCTGTTAACTCCAAATGATTCTAACAGATGTCGATACCTTTCGACTGGGTTGAGTAAGTAATCAATAGGTGGCGCTGCTATGGTAAATCTACGAACGTGTCATATAAGCTACACTATCTATTTTTCATACCCCTAAGTGAGGCAAAACAACGTTTGCCGGGTCAGCTAGTACCTAATATTTATCAGGTCCATGTTAAGTTTAGTAACGCTACAGGAAATAATATGAAATTAATCTAACAGGACAAATTATTTCAGGATAAAATAATAAGAAAATACAGTTTCCGTCTTCATTAAAATTTTATCTTGCCAGTTATTCATGATTTCAAGCGGGGAAACCCAACAGAGTAATTTACTTCTTTAGGAATTGGATTTGTATAAACTGTCGACTCTAGAGCCAGACTACTTACGAGTACATATTAATACAAAAAGATAAAATAATTTACAAGTCCTATTAGGAACTCTAAAGATTTTGTAATGTAGACACACCTCTATAATATGTATGTATCTGTCCTGTCCTGCCAGGGCCAAGGGCCATGTTAGGTTTAGTTACTTAGGCAGCCTGAGAGATCGAGTCCGCAATACGTAAATCCGACGCAGGACGAAAGTTACTGGCGTCGGAAACCGTATTACGCGACTCAAGTGGCGCTGGGCAGGACACGTTGCCAGACGTAACGACAACAGATGGAGCAAAACTATCACAGAATGGCTTCCACGGGATAGAAAACGCCCTCTCGGCAGACCACCAGCCCGATGGACAAACGACATCCGGTCCATAGAGGGAACGCTATGGGTCCGTGGAGCACAAGATCGTATTTACTGGCATAAGAGAGAGGAGTCCTATACCCAGCAGTGGATAGATATAGGCTGATGATGATGATGATCTGTCCTGCTGTCTGCAGTGTAAATAAGTATTAATAAATTTATCCAATTGAACAAATATTGGGACATATTTCACACAAGGCTGGTTAGCCCCATACTAAACATTTCTACTCGTAGTTTGTTATATGATTGCTATCACAACAGATATACTACATATACATACATACATATTTTATATATATACATATTTAACACCCAGACCGACAGCCAACGAATTTAGTTTATCACAAGGATGTTGGCCGAGCTGGGAATCGAACACGGGACCTCATATCGGTTCGTCCGTCCAAAATCAGCCAAAGACATATCTCATTTCCAAATGCTATATAAAATTATTATATCAGATTTTTTAGCAGATGAATAGGCATACATTGTACAGTTGTACATTTATTTTTAAGCAAATATTACTTAATTGCGATTCAGTATTTTAGTATTTTAACTAAAGAAAGCCTGCCTGTGTAAAGAAGAGGCTTAAGTATGCCGCCCTGGAGCCGCTTTATCACTTTGTGCCTATTGCCGTGGAGACCCTGGGCTGTTGGGGCAAGGATGCTAGGTCTTTGCTCAAAGAAATTGGGCAAAGGCTTAACAAAACGACCGGTGACTCTCGCTCCGGATCTTTCCTGGTGCAAAGGATAGCGATTGCCATTCAGCGCGGGAACGCTGCAAGTCTGATGGGCACCTTTGCACCGGGAACTATTAGGGGCGGGTTATTTATTTAGATTTAAGTTATTTGTAATAAATTTAAATTAATTTTGACATATTAACTATATATATATTGTGACATGAATAAATGTAGGTTTTAACTAAATATTAGTAAATAAATAAGTATGTATATGAATATGTGTACCTAATTAAGTTAGCTACACCCTGTAGTACAGGGTACAGTAATTAGTTAGGCATAAGCTGATGTAATTATTTGTAATGCTAAGTAAATAAATAAATACCCTAGCTATAAATGTCCGATACAATGTCCCTATTAATGATGACAATGGGAACGAGTTAATTAGCTATTATTGTATTGTGTTCATACTTTATTACAGAATTTGTTTTTACAGTCTTTTTTGCAGCAGTTCGCGTGTTGTTTGCCAGCGATATTGTGGCGGAAGGTGCAGCATGCCTACTGGATTAACTGTTGCTAAGCGACAGATTCTCAACTCGAGGGTCGTTGCTAACCAGGCGAGCTCTAGAAAATGCTCTGCAATCATAGTATAGATTCCTCACGATGATTTTCTTCACCGGACCTCCGATCTCAAGGGACTTAGTAAGGCCTGGAAGCCTGAATAAAGCTGTAAAAAATCATACACGTCTTTCATTCATCTACAAAAGAAGGCAAACAATCATGTTTGTTTTATAGCCCCCTTAATCTAGTCTGTTTTAGTGTCACGTGCCCAATGGGACAATATTACTAAGACTCCGCTTTCCGTCTGTCTGTCTGCCTTTTTTTTACCCTTGATAGGTTTGCGTTTGACTACAGCTAGCCTGATCTTAAGCTGCGCTGCAGTCTACGGTTTGGCACGCTTACCTAGAAGATACCTATTAACCCCCGAAGGTTTGAAGACCCCCGGATGATACCTCTCAGGAAACAGAGACTCAGGTAGTGGTTCCAAAGCTTCGCAGTCCTCACAATAAACGTGGTGTCGGTTGTAAAAATAAAAATCGTCTGTGAAAATTACAACTCTTTAGCTATTTGCACAAACAAACGGTGAAACTTAGCTTAAAAAACGTTAGTGTGACCGTGCCTTACGATAACAAAAAATACAACTCTTTAGCTATTACAGTGGTCTTAGGAAACAGACAAACAAACGGGTTTTAAGGTCTTAGTAATAGGATCTCATTGGTACCCTTGGGGCACAGAATCCTCAAACAGATTTTTTTTAACTTACAAAACCCTAAAGTTGGTCTAATTTGCTCTGCAAGTGTTTTTAACGGAAACATGTTTATTGAATTCAGAATTACTGATGTTATCGAATTAATTCCCTTACTCACCGAGTATATTTTGAAAACTATTATTATGTTTTACGTTAGAGTAAACATCATTGTTCGTTATCTCCACGATATTTTTATGCCATATCATAGGCCGTGTTCTCGAACATAGATTAGATTATGCAAAAATAAGATCACAGATTAGATAGACCTTACGAGTAGCTTGTTTTTACCGGCCGCAGTACAATTTCGGATAGGTACGTATTCGTTTTTTATCAACGTTTTTTTGTAAGCCTCTTTCGCAAGGTCGTTAATGTAACGTGACGTTGTATTGTGAACTACATCATACGTCCATCTTACAGTACTACAACTGCTATGTTATCTGTGAGGTGTTATTAATAGCCCACAGATTAGTAGCAAGTATCTTACGTTAAATATACATGCATGTTCGGGCAGTGTATGTTACAGCGTAAGAAGCGTCGCGCGTCTCCACTCACGCGCATACAACTGATAAAAATATTTCAGGCGTTCGTTTTTCGAATCGCGTTCCAAATGCGAAATAAACTTTTTTAATTTTCTTTTTGTTTTTAGTTCAATTGTTTTATTTTTTTAGAATGTGTTTGACGTGATTTAAAAAAGTGTTAATTGGACTTGTTAATAATAAGTGCGGTTGTAATAGATACGGGATTGTTACTGAATTCTGAAACTGTCACAGGTAAATGGATTGTATTTAAATGTTTATGTAAACGGAATAGAATCTGTCGGTCAACGATTAGGAAGAATAACAATGTTGATGAATGGTTGATGTTTTATCGTGTGTTTGAGTTAGCTAATATGGCGTAATAAAGTTAAGTATGACGGTTAAACCGTGCGGTCATTGATCAGCTGTTCGAGGTCAATGTCAACAAACAAATCTAAGATTTTAATTTGAATAGTTGAATCGCAGTGAGGTAATATTAATATTTTAATTTGACTATTTTAGTACCAAATGTTTTGTGTCATCCAAGTTAATATTCGGGTTTTAAGGTCTTAGTAATAGAATTTGTTGTTTTTGTCGTTAAAACGAGTGACGTAACATGGAGTTTATACTGTTGATAATAAATGCCCTACATACAACAAAACACGTTGGAAAAAATAGCACCATAAGATACGATTGCCGATAATAAAAGAGTACCCATGAAGCTGGCAGCGTTTTCTCTCTGAATAACCAGTAATATAATATGCTGCGCTAACAACTGCCCTTGGATTATTGTTTTAATAAAACATAATATGTAAAACATTTGTCGACCTTTTAAAGGTGATTGGGTTTGCGAATGAATTAAAATAAAAAAAAATTAGGTAAGATTTACACTTATTAAGTTTTATAAAAAAAAATATATGTACTAACTCTTTGTTGCCTGAATAAACGATTATTATTATTATAAGTTTATTGAGGGTTACCAGAGGCAAAAAACAGAGGCTTAAAATGCCTTTTATAAATTTAAGAAACTTGCGGAAATAATCATTAACTCTATGATATGAAATGAAATAATTTTATTTGCGTAGCCACAGGTAATATATAAACATGGAAAATATTATGAAAGTGTCTCTTGTAGACTACCGCGTTGTGCAATATGTCAATAAATTTATAGATTTAAAAATGAATTTGTTAATGTATTTTAAAGTAAGGCAATACTAATTAAAAGTAATACATTTTAATAATGTAATTTTTTTTAAGTCTCCGGTGTCTTATTTTCAGTAAAAAAAAGTTATGTGGAAGAAATGACCAACCTTAAAAGTTATTGAATTGGTAGTTAACCTGTATACTTGCTATTATCATTATTTTTAAACATAACATTTTACGTAAGAAAACATTATTCTTACATTGAACTCGTACATACACGCAAATAATTTAGGTATATTTGATAAACAATAATAGCTTGCACAAACTCACACCAATTTGTATTTATTTGATAAGAAGTCAATGACTCCAGTTTTTTACGCCATTTTGTTGGCTTTTTAGGTTAAGAAGGGCTACGAAAGTAGCCCTTCTTAAGAAATCCCCTTGATTCATGCTTGACTTCTACAATTTCGTATCTTTTGAAGTGTCCTACAATTTAACGTGTCCTCTGAACCGCGGTAGTGCCCAGTTGAAAATGGCACTTTATTTTAAAACTCAGTCTCGGGCATGGCCACCCATCTAAAGACTGTCCGCATCGACCGTTGCTTAACCTCGTCCGATCACCTTAGTTGGCCGAACCGAAGTAGCCAATTTTAAAAACTTTAATATTTATAAACATACATTGTATGACTTTCACATACAACGTTACGTTTGAATTAAGAAAAATCTTTAAATTACGGAACGGTAAAATTTTAATTTGCATATCATTTATTGACTTAACGAGCTAGTTCTAATGTTTAAAACTAGATGTCTTGTGAGAAGACATGCACATTAACAGATCTTTATTCCTGAGAAAAAAAGACAAAATTAGTATATCACAGAGTTTTGGTTGTTGTATTTGTCTGTATGCTTACTGGGTTTCTGTAGAAGCTCATGTTGAAAATCGTGTGGACTTGCACTCGCTTTACGGTGAAGGAAAATATCGTGAGGAAACTGACATGATTGATGACCACAATATCCAAAGACGTGTGTCATCTGCCAACCCGCACTTGGCCGGCGTGGTGGATTATGGCTTAAATCTCTCTCCTCGTGAGGGAAGGCCTCGAGTCCTAGCAGTGGGAACGTATAGTAGGATGCTTATGCTAATGCAATAACTTGTTAAGTAGAAGAGCCTGAAGACGCACCAAAAAAAATGGCTCCAGAACCACAAAGCACATCTATTTGCTAACTGCGATCTTTAGAAAGATTCTGGTCTGGTTTTTTAGTAAATCTTTTTTGTTTTGTTTCAGACTGTATCAATAAGTGAGGTGAAAATGTTGTTTTTTAAAAAAGAAGAAAAGAACGTGCTTCAAAAAAAGGTTAAATGTAAGTATAACCTACTATAGTGGAACGCAAGCTATTCCGAGGCATACATGCCGCACGATTCAAAGTCAAGGAACCGGCGCGCGAGCTTGCATAAGATTTTATATACAGAATTGTATAATTTGTTTTGATGCATTCGGCGCGCTCAGTTACGAATAATATACTTGTAATACGAGTATACCTTAACAATGAAACTGTCAATCGTGTGAGTATTAAACGGCATAAACCGCACGATTTTTGTCACATATAGGTACCTTTATACGGTGAAGCGCGCTAACCTAGAAGGAACAGTTTCATTATTGCCTTAAAAACCGCTAAATTGTAGTCATCGGGGAACAGGGAGTTCGGTTTCGAAATTCCAAAGTTTGGCGGTTCGGACAACAAAGGTGATCGTAGATATACTTGTAAATGTTACAAGAGTTCTCCGTTTTATTGAGATCAGGAGGTCACGTTCGGACTTTTATATTTATATTTATGTAGCTCCGCCAAGCGTTATCGATCTTTTGCATATATTGGCATTGCGCTTGATCACAAGTCACCTGATGGCAAGCTATATTGTAGTGAGATGGAGCGCGCTTACTTAGAAGAACTGGTTCACTTTTGCCTTGAAAACCGCTGATATTATTATATTTGGAGAACAGGGCGCTAGGCAAAGAATTCCTCTTGCTCTTTCACACGTTTTGTGCTGTTATAAGTTGATACAAATTCATCTTTGGCAAATCATGAGACCTATCATGTTTATGTTTAGTTCCTGAATCAAATTCGAGCGATAACCAATGAACAATTCACATGAAAATGAAAAATTCACCCAATGTTACATGGGTTGACCTTGAACACTTCTGTATTTATATTGTTTCGAGTCTCACGTAACCTAATTGATCTATTCACAAATAAGTGTAATAAGTTAAGTTAGTGTCATTATGTTAAGTTTTTTCATTTATTTTTTTGTTTTGCCCATTTAGTGTGTATATGTCTACCCCTAATTAGTATTACCTTAGTTTACTCATAGCATAATACTAGTATTTTAACCTATGTACCTAATTAATCTAACTTGTAATCATGTACGCTAAATGGAAGAGCCTGAACTCTACGACACAGGTTCAACCTTCTGTGGAGTTCAGTGCACCCCTTGTTTTAAATACCTAGTTCTTACTTATAGCCTAAATTTAACTAATACATAATTTAAGACTTGGTGTATACATGATAAGTGGTATTGTGTACGAAATAAATAAACTAAATAAACTGAAACTGAAACTATGGCCTACGATTACACGTTTATCTAGAAAATACCTATTAACTCTAGATTTGAAGACCCCCAGGTGGTACTTCTCAAGAAACAGAGACTCAGGAAGAGAATCCCAAAGTTTTGCAGTCCTCACAAGAACATCCATAGATCCGCAGCATCCTTTGGAGCCAAGCGACGACCTCGTTGGCGTAAAGGTTACCATGCCGGTCTGCTAATCAGAAGGTTTCGGGTTCGATTCCCGGCCCGGTCAACATCTTTGTGCTTAACTAAATTTGTTGGCTGTGGGTCTGGGTGTTAAATATGTATTTATATATAATATGTATGTATGTATATGTAGTATATCAGTTGTGTTTGCAACCATAATACGAGCTAGAAATGGTTCAGTATGGGGTTAGCCAGTCGTGTGTGAAATGTGTCCTAATATATTAAAAAAAAAAAGTCATTCCAGTCCAGCCAGAGCATTGCTGATTCGTATAGTCATGCTGTGATGTAACCTTTCCGGTGACATATACTGTAAACTATAAAAAGTTGAATTACAACTAGTTCTTTATTTCCAGGTCGAATGGTAGCGTATGCCGTTGTTGGATGCCTGCTGCTACTGATAGCTCTCCTGTCCATCATCCTCGACCCTATCAGCATGGCTATCAGATACGTTAGTATTATTTCCTCGTGCTTAAAAATATCAACACGAGTATTTTGACATACCTGTGATAATACTGATAATATGCTTGTGCAAAAAGGTAGAGAACGTGGGTTTTTTGGTACTAAAGAGGATATTATAATGCTGACTCAGTAAAGCGTTTTTTTATATTTTTTTATGGGCCTTTGGGCTGCAGGGTGCTTAGACACACGAGTACGTGAGACTCTGGCCATAGGTGGAGTATGCCTAGCTTGAAATATCTGGCTCTCAAGGAGGAAGGACACTCCGCTATATGTTTGGCAACAGATTTCAGTAGTTACCTACCACTTTCAAGTTGAAAATCACAAATTTTTTGGACATTTGATCAGCAGTGTGCGTCCCCAAACGAGTAAGCGACACTCTGCCCTGAATTCGCTGTCATGTGGTTACTTAGCATAATAACATAGCATAAGCAGCCCACCATACGTTCCCACTGCTGGGACTCGGGGCCTTCTCTCACGAGGAGATAGATAGGCCATACACATCCAACACGCTGGCCAAGTGCGGGTTGGTGGATGACATATATTTCTTCAAATCTAGAGTTAATAGGTATTTTCCTTTTAGTTAAGCGTGTAACATCGTAGACCATAATACCTATTGCTTAACACCAGGCAAGCTAGTAATAAAAAAAAAAGAAAAAAATCGGATATTGTCTTCAAACATGTCGGTCTCCTCAAGATGTTTTCCTTCACCGTAAAGCGAGCGCAAATCCACACATAACTTGAAAAACAAGTCATTGGTGTAGGGCAGGGATCGAACCAAGGGCTGTCTGATAGAAAAGCAGATGTTTATCCCACCGAGCCACACTCGCTTGTTACGTAGCTGGTCAAATACTAGGCTACATAAAGAATATAAATATACGAATACGCCAAATTTTAACACTGATTGAAAAACTAACTATAACCTTACGTTCTTATATTCCCAGGGTACAGCAGTGAAGAAAGACAGTTTCCTTTACAATATCTTCCAATCCGAGGTCTCTGGGACGCGGCTGTCTCTCTACGTATTTAACATCACCAATGCAGAAACATTTATGAGCGGGGAAGATAAGAAGCTCAAGGTGCAAGAGGTTGGACCATTTACTTATGTGTAAGTTTTTTTTATTTTATGTTGGTATGTTTATAAGTTTTTTTTGTGCATAATAAAGCATTTTCCTTTCTTTCTTTCGTTCTTTTTTATATTAGCCTTGCGTCAATATCTAAATGCCTAGCTGTAAGGAGTAAAAAAGATGTTATGGTCCAAGGAATAAAGTACCTAAGACTTCCAAATAGTAATTCGAATGATTCTAGTATACAATTTGTTACTGAACAAATATGGACTCCTTCATTACCTAATCGCCTAGGCAGCAATAGTAGGTAAGTAGACTACTGGACCCTATGCAGGAAGTTTCAACTAAAACTAATTCACTTCTGGATCAAAGTCAAATTTGTTAACGCGTACACAAGATACTTGTGAATACGAGAAAACACTCGTTACCGCGATTCAGAAAAGTAAGGCTAAAGTAGTAGCGCCATCTAGTTGCACAGCTTATAACTAAATTAACACAGGTGTTTAAATACAGTTACCTTCATATGATGTTCCATGTCCCAGAGAGACCCGACGTAATGCTGAAGCGGACTTGGACGAGACGTCGGAGGAGGTGTGGTTCACTCCTCACATGACGGTGCGGTTTCTACCGGAGGAGTCCATCGGGAACCCAGCGCATATGAATGTTACCGTGCCCAACTTGGCTTTTATGGTGAGTGCTGTTACATATCTTTATGGTGAGTGCTGTTATATATTTTTATGGTGAGTGCTGTTACATATATTTATGGTGAGTGCTGTTATATATTTTTATAGTGAGTGCTGTTACATGTCTTTATGGTGAGTGCTGTTACATGTCTTTATGTTGAGTGCTGTTACATGTCTTTATGGTGAGTGCTGTTACATGTCTTTATGGTGAGTGCTATTATATATTTTTATGGTGAGTGCTGTTACATATATTTATGGTGAGTGCTGTTATATATTTTTATAGTGAGTGCTGTTACATGTCTTTATGGTGAGTGCTGTTACATGTCTTTATGTTGAGTGCTGTTACATGTCTTTATAATGAGTGCTGTTATATATTTTTATGGTGAGTGCTGTTACATGTCTTTATGGTGAGTGCTGTTACATGTCTTTATGGTGAGTGCTGTTACATGTCTTTATGGTGAGTGCTGTTACATGTCTTTATAGTTAGTGCTGTTACAATATGTCTTTATGGTGACTGCTGTTACATGTGAGTGATGTTACATGTCTTTATTACATCTATGTTTTTTTTTCAATCGAAATAGTCTGTGATTACGAAAAGTTAAAATTAATATTTGCGTACATTAATATTAATTTAAACGAGCTAGTTCCCAACAAACATTTTAGCTGCTAATACAGCTTACTTTAAAACCTGGAGTGTTATAAAGGTAATATAGTAGCTGTCTTTATAGTTTATGGTTGCAAGGAGTGTTAAAAATTCGACAGGATAAAATTACAAAGTTAGGCTTAGGATTTAGCCAAGGATTCCACACTTTGGCGGTACGCATAATGAAGGTGGAAGCAAACCACTTAGTACACGACTTAGGCACCTCTTCGGTATTACGATGCCGCCTTGGTGTTTCCCTGCTCCTCCGATAGAGGAATGGGGCGGGGGGATCAAACCATGTAATTCGCTTGCACACTCTCCGAAATGTAACCTATAATAAACCTGAGGCTTCGCCGTGCAAAGAGCATTATTGCATAAATAGACATATAAAAAGAATAAATTTAAAAAAACCATTCAATTATTAATTAATACACATTACAATTTAACATATGATAATAACACTGCACAATTAATTTCATAATTACTAAAACAAAACTAAACATGTTAAATATGTTCATAATAATTATACTATAGACAAACAGTGTTTTTCTGACGTATTGTATCCACGTTTTTCAGTTATTTATAGATTAAATAAATATTATTGCAGCTGAACGTATAATAAGCATATGTTAAAGAGTGCACTTTAATTCTCGTAACATGACACTAAGATACTTCTTAGATGTCACTCCACTATAATACAGGGCTTCTAGTGACTAGCGCAAAACTTTATAAGGCAGTACAGTAGCAAAATGCATTTATTTTTACACTTTCGCACACGGCTAGTTTTGCCCTATACTAAACCATTTCTAGTTTTTATTATGGTTGCTAACACAACTGATATACTACATATACATACATACACAATTTATATAGATACACATTTATCACCCAGACCGACAGCCAAAAAATTTAGTTCAGCACAAATATGTTGGCCATACCAGGAAACGAACCTGGAACCTTCTGATTGGCAGTCCGGCATGGTAACGATGACGGCTTATATTGACGTCAGCCCACTATTATGTATATTCCCACAGCTGGGAATCGAGGCCTTCTCCAACGAGGAGACTTAAAAATCCTATATAATCTTGCGCTATTTATAGGACTTTTTTTATTTTTGTATCTTTAATTTAATATATTCAGTTGTTAAGAATCGCTACCACGATTACGTAAGATTCGTTGGATAGTTTTATTGTAAAAAATCCTATCATACTTTTTGTAGGTAATGATACATCTCGAATCGTCAGAGCTTAACATTTCAATATTGTTTAATGTAATATAATAATAATATTAATTGATTTTGTTAAGATGAGTCAAAGCATGACACAAATGTTACAAATATTTGTGTATTGTAGTCCATAAACAGATGTACGACATTCTAACTTAGTCACTGGAAGGAACTAAAGTTAAAGTCAAAGTAATTTATTGATAATAATAGAGTTACAAATCACACAATAACATTAAATTTATAATCAATATAAATGCCTATATAAATCAATAATTTATAAATAATTAATCTTATATAAATAGTTTGTACTATGAACGTAGTGACCCTATCCTGAGCATCTCGTCTCCATCCACTACCTGCATTCTTCCGTAGATCGTCACTAATCATCGGCAAAATGTATGGAAAAGCAATATTTTTTATAAAGAAAGAAAATTATATATTGTGACAAATAAAGCTAAAAATACAATCATTGAAATACTCGTAGTACACACAAAAATAGTGAATTAACTATAATTAGTCACAACACAGCCTCAACTCAGCATAATGCTGGTTGCTGGAGAGCAACCAACGCTGGTCTTCCGTTGAGGCTGGCTGTGACGTCACGCACGGTACACAAAGAAGAAGCACGCGCATTTAGTTAAGTTGAAAAGAAAGACTAAATATTCAATCACAATATAATATTTTATATTTCCCTATAATATTTTTTTTCTCTATAATATTATTAATATTTTTCTCTAATTTCCAAAAGGTGACAGACAAGAATTGTTTGTCTAGACGTACTCGTACTAATGCCGCCCTTCCAGCGAACTTTTATTCTAATTAACGGAAGAGTAAATCCATACAATTTCCGCTTAGAATTTGGATCCATCTACGCACACAATTATACTGCTATCCCAACGAAATACACATACACAAAGCTCGCACGCGATTGGTCGCCGCCACACCATGTGACTCCATGCGGGCGCGCGGGTAGCTGTTTTGCCCCGCCCATCGCGATATTTTACGCGTGGACAGTGGAACCATTTATCGGCCAAGTTACTATTCTATTTATTTTAGTTCGCTGCGCCGTACTAACTTTACGCTGCCAGCCAGTACCCTGTATAATAAGCAAAATTATCACGTGTATGCTATGTCATTAGCTAAACAAAGCGCATATACGAGGGTGAATCAAAAAATTCTTGGAATCAATATTAAAAAATGCAAAGATTTAAATAATAATATTTTATTTTTCTACATAATCTCCCTGCAATGCAATGCATTTAGAATAACGCGTTTCTAACTTCCTTATTCCTTGTGAAAAAAAATATTTTCTTGACACTCGAAAAAGTCCTCTACGGCAGCTATAACCGCGGCATTATCGTGAAATTTTGTTCCACGAATTTCCTCTTTTAATTTTGGAATTAAGTGAAAATCACTTGGGGCTAAGTCCGGAGAATATGGTGGGTGGTCAAGAAGATTGAAGCCAGCACAGCGGATTGCGTTGAGCGCAACTTCCGATCGATGAGCAGGAGCGTTATCTTGAAGGAACAACACGCCCAACGACAGTTTTCCACGACGTTTTTCTTTAATCGCTTTACGCACTTTCGGGATTAAATTTGCATAATAGGGTCCAGTAATCGTCTGGCCTTTTGGCATGTAACCATAAAAAAGGATTCCTTCACTATCCCAGAACACAGAGGCCATAACTTTGCCAGCGGTAGGAGCAGCTCGAAATTTCTTAATGGATGGAGAGGATGGTCGTTTCCAAGACATGCTTTGTCTTTTAGTTTCAGGATTAAAATGGATTGGACCCACGTTTCATCCATGGTGACAAGACGACGGCAAAAATTATCCGAATCACGCTGGAACATTTCGAGATTACGCTTGGAAATTTCCAAATGTCGCTTTTTGTTTTCGTCGGTTAACATTCGTGGCACCCATCTTGCAGACACTTTTTTGAACCCCAGTGAATCAATTAAAATTGGTTGAACGCTACCAAAAGATATCTTTAGGATCTCAGCTATATGTTTTATAGTCATTCTTCTGTCTTCCAAAACCAGATTCTCAACCTTTTTGACATTTTCTTCTGTAACGGAGGTTGAAGGCCGCCCAGAACGCGGGTCATCTTTACAGCTTGATCTACCTCTTTTAAATTCAGCCACCTAGTACGCAACCGTAGAATAGGGTACAGCATCACCCCCTAATGTCTGCTGAATGTCCAAAAAAATTTCCTTCGTAGACATTTTTTTCAAACTGAGATATTTTATCACCGCATGTAACTCACTTTTATCCATAATTTAACTTATTAGCAACTCGTTGCACAAAAAAAATTATTACATGCGAACGAACTGACAAAAACAAGTGACAGTCTGCATAAATATAGTGTGATATACACTCTTTAATTTGAATATTGAACTTGATCCAAAAAGGTTTCATATATATGCACTTCTAAGAACTTTTTGATTCACCCTCGTACATAGCAAGATCAAATTATTATTGTAAAGTTATGTAGCTACGTACATATGTTTTTCTGATCTTCGAGTTATAATTATGATAACTAACTGCACCCCGCGTTAATCCGGGATAAAAAGTAGCATATGGGTAAACCCATATGCTACTTGCTACTACCTTAGATAAAATATACAAATAAAACTTAATACTTAATTTGATTTTATAAAAAATGTAACCATGTTACTCGTATCACAATGTAAGTCATTTTTCCGAGCACTTATTTTAATCTGTCGATAACTATACAATGTTTCTTATTAAGTGCTTTTTATGAAGTGGTTTTTATACGTCAACTGTTGTAAGATATTTAAAACGTATACATAGCATTAGTATGTTTATTTTAACCGTGTTTTAGCAATGGACCATAAAAGGTATGCAAGAATTCTCGAATGATTTGCGTTACGTGGCTAGGTAGGTACATTTAATGGTTACTGTTATTATATTTTTTGTAGCAACGAACGTACTATCCGTTTAAAATACTAAGCAACCTGGGTCTTGACGTCACCACGCCATAAGTGATTATGGGGCTTATTAGCATAGCATAGCATAAGCAGCCCACCATACGTTCCCATTGCTGGGACTTGGGGCCTTCTCTCACGAGGAGAGAGATATAGGCCATAATCCACCACGCTGGCCAAGTGCGGGTTGGCGGATGACACACATCTTCGGATATTGTGGTCCTCAAACGTGCCGGTTTCCTCTCGATGTTTTTCTTCACCGTAAAGCAAGTGCAAATCTACACATAACTTAAAAAACAAGTCATCGGTGTAGGGCCGGGATCGAACCAGGGTCCGTCTTATTGAAAAGCAGACGTTATTAACACCGAGCCACACTCGTTTTTATGGGGCTTATTATAAATAAATAATTATTAGGACACATTTCACACACGGCTGGTGTTTCTAGTTTGTATTATGGTTAACAACACAACGGATATACTACGTATACATACATACATACTTTTATATAGACACATATATTTTAACACCCAGAGCGACAGCCAACAAATTTAGTTTAGGGGCACAAAGATGTTGGCCGTGCCGGGAATCGAACCCGGAACCTTCTGATTGGCAGTCCGGCATGGTAGCCATTACAACAACGAGGTCGTCAAACATTTTGAAAGAAAATTAAGCTAAATAATTAAAATGAGTTTTTATATTGTATTAGCTGAAGCCCACATATAGAGGGATATGGTAAAGAAAAAGATATTATAGTAGCTGTACCCCGTGGTTTTACCCGCCTTAATCCGGGATAAAAAGTAGGCTTTGTGTCAATCCAGGGTCTGTGCTATCACTTTACCAAATTGCATTGAATCCGTTCAGCCGTATGCTCGTGAGCAAGTAACAAACATACACTCACACACAAACTATCGCATTTATAATCTTCTTCTTCTTCTCTTTTACCATTTTCCACTAGGTGGGCTCGGCACAGCCTGTTTTTCGCTTCCACGCCACTCTATCAGCCGTCATCTCCACATTCACTCCCTTCTCATTCATATCCTCCTTCACACAATTCATCCACGTCTTCTTTGGTCTACCTCTCCTTCCGCTACTTCTTCCGCATTTTTAATATTAGTATATAGTAGAATACCAGTAGGATTATGCATTACGTTATTTTCATTAACATAATTTGATAAACATATATTTATAGTGATTGTATTTTTATCAAAACGTACCAAACACTAGATACTAGTGAAGTAAAAAGGTCTTTCAGAAATTGAATAATAAATGTGTCTTATGTTAAGATTCGATTGTATTTTGTTACGAACTCAAGCTCATATTAAGTTTGTCGTTTTAGTAGAAATCGTTATGTCATTATTTTTTTATAATAACTTAATGCGTTATTTTTGAGAGTTGACGCAGTATTTACGAGTAACTATTTAGCTATTTGCGTAGTTTTTGTGGTTAAGATATTTATTTTATCAAGTGTCCTTTACATGGTCTTAAAAACTGCTACTCAGACTGTTTATACAACGATATTATGTTAGTGGGAGTAACATAGAGGAACCTAAGACCGGCAAGAAGTTGCCGTGGCAAAAATTAGAAGTCATCATCATCATCAGTCTTCATATTAAGAGCTGATCCCTGAATTATTTAAGGGCTTTCTCTAAACCACTTCAAACAACAATTAGCATTAGCAGCCCACTAAACTCGAGTCGCATCGATAATTTTAGCACAGTTTATCTGCATAGTTACTTTGTGCCCACACGCGGATAAAGTTTTCCTCATACACTCATATAAGTAGATTTATCGTTACAGTTTGAATTTACCGTCCAATTGTAACTATTTTTAGGCCATTATAAAATGTATAACATAATAATAAAGATTAAACTCTATCATCACGGACAGGACTATACTGCTGAGCATAGGCCTCTTTTCGTGTGCGCCATTTGTCGTTTCACGTTATATCACAACCTTTTGGTATTTTGTTATTGTGCCTACCTATGCCTAGATGAAAGTTAATTGACTATAATAGATATTACCTACATAGTTAACTTTAACTTGCCCTCAAAAAGTATTATTTACCAGATCCATATTATTTTATGAGAAATGAATAATAAATTTAATGTAAATAACTAGATCAAATATTATTAATTGTAGTCTTAGCCATGTCCTAATAACTAAGCCAGGGTGCAATTTTTTTTTATTACAATTTATAAATAAAGATATTTTGAAATTGAAAATTATCCTATATCCTCGGTAAATAATAAATATATCTGTTTTACCTGCTGCTAAAGGCAACCGCACATACGCACTGATTGAACCGAAGTGAAAGCGAACGTGCGATTGTGACCATTCGATACGGGCAAATGTTTCAAAAGATTTCATTAAAAAATATATATAAAAGTCATTCCGTTCGGCGCATTTACTTTGGATTTCGGTTACCTTTATTAAATCTTCTTAATCATTTATTTTATTATTTTTTTTTTGTTTGTTTTTCCAGAGCGCAACGTCATTACTCCGCAAGTATCCGTACATTATCCGAGAAGGGTTCAATATTGTCGCACGCCAAATGCGATCAAGGTTGGTTTTATATTTATATTAATCGAAAGAATCAGATCAATATATATTTCTTTACTTTAAATATTTTTGTAAGATTCTAGTCTGTAGCCTCTTACAAAGTTTTCGGAAGAAAAATAAATCTGTGTTGTTTTCGTAAACTTGTGACGCCATTTTGAAAAGCAACCACACCAAATGGTTCATCTGAAAACTCATAGATGGCGTTGGTTACGTACAAACTTGTATGTTGTTCGACGCGAATAACATATTGTCTCTTTAATAAAGCGGGCGAAGCCGCGTGTGACAATTAGCAGTCTATATACGAATAGTACTAGTTTAATGAACTCAGGACTATTTATAGGCCACTGATAGTGGCACAGAGACCTTTGATTGTCTACTCGAAACATTAAAGACGCGACGACCGACAATTAGTTATGCGCTCATTATGTACCCAAACTATATATCTAAATGCCTAGGCCCTACATAGTATATACTATATAGATAAGCATTTAAGTAGATGTAATGGTATTTATTAATGCTGGTTTGCCATCACGCTGCTTAGTGAGAACAAACGCTCTGTTTGTGATAAGGTTCCCTTTTAAATTCAGTTCGAATAAAATCGATGTCTTTTCATTTTACCTTTAGTTTGAAAAATTGTTTTGTTTGTTCTAGAATTATTTGTAATAGGTGTGAAAGTTTATGTGTTAGTGTGTGTTTTTGTTACTTATTCAGCCTTGAATAACTGTATCCGTTTTAGTAACATTTGTTATGGTTTAGTCCCTGGATTAACACATAGGCTATTATCCCATATTTAAGCGAATCGCACCGCGACGCATAGTACTAAAAAAGATGGCAGCCGTCACAAAATGACGGATTTTAACGTAGGTAGAAATTAAAGGTTTGATTAGTAGAATACAAACAATTGACTTGACTTGACGACCTCATTGGCGTAATGGTTAGGTACCATGCCGGACTGCCAACCAGAGGGTACCGGGTTCGATTCCCGGTACGTCGAACATCTTTGTGATGAACTAAATTTATTATCTGTTGGTCTGGGTGTTAAATATGAATCGACATAAAGTATTTATGTATATGTATGTAGTATATCAGTTGTGTTAGCAACCATAGTACAAACTAGAAATGGTTTAGTATGGGGCTAGACAGCCGTGTGCGAAATGTGTCAAAAAAAATCTACTGATCAAACTTTGATAAATTTCAAATCCAATATGGCCGCAACAGATCGGCCCCAGCTCAGCGTGTGCTGATTGCAAGCAATCAGCGCTGGTCTTCCACTGGAGCTGACCGGTGACGTCACAAATGTGGTTGGAGGTTTTCAAAATTTTTAATTGATACTTGTTTTCAGGATAGTGACACAGCTTGATGCCGAGAGTTTCCTATGGGGCTACCATGACCGCATGATTGGACTGGCTAACCGCATCGCGCCAGGTCTCATCTACTTCGATAAACTTGGCATTATTGACAGGGTAATATTACTTTTCTTATTTTTTCTTATTACTTATTACGAGAAATGTTATCTTTTTTTAATCATGATAGGCTTGATGGTCAACAATTCATCTGATGTTAAGTGATATTGCGGTCTAAGATGGAGCGAGCTTAACTAGAAGAAACCGGTTCACTCTCGCTTTGAAGACAGTAAGGTTAGAATGAAGACGATAAGGGAACAGGGATTCCGGCAAGGAGTTCCACAGTTTGGGCGTCCAAACTATGAATGTGGAAGCGAATCGCTGAGTACGAATTTTCGACATTTCCACTGTATATGCTCGTAGGTGTCTCATAGCAGTCTCCCTGCTCGTTTCTAAGATTATCTTTTATCGTAGAGCATAAGTATACCAATGACTGGATTTTCAAGTTGTGTGGATTGGCACTCGCTTTACGGTGAAAGAAAACGTCGTGAGGAAACCAACATGTTTGTGAGGACCACATTATCTGAAGACGTGTGTCATCTGCCAACCCACATTTGGCCAGCGTGGTAATCCAGTTGTGTCCAAGATCCGGCTTGTTTGATTGTTTCCGGTCAAATTACTGTGCATTTTTTTTTTGAGACAATGATAAATCGAACTTGCTTCGAATATTTTCTTATATAAATTAAAAATAAATACAATCAGTCAAAAAAAATTGTTGTCAACCGCTGTGTGACAACTATTTATTTTATTAAGTGTAGTCCTGCTTTTATAATTTGAAGATATTAAACACACTTTAATTGAGTATTTTAAATCGGTATTCAACTATTAAATCATTAAAATAAACAACCAACGCGACACAATCAACTTTTCAAAAGCCCGTCTAAAAAGAACACTGACCTTCGAGATTATAAAATAAAATAAAAAAAGCACACTACAATCTATATCAATATTACGAGTATAAAGAGGAAAAGTTTGATTGTTTGTTTGTTTGACGCGAATAGGCTCCGAAACTACTGGACTGATTTGAAAAAAAAAACACCATTCACCGTTGGGAAGCTACATAATCTCCGAGTAACTTAGGCTATAGCACAGAATAATAACTTGTACTTCGTAGCTATAGGTATTTGGTTTCTCTTTGCTACTCAGATTATTAGAGCCCGTGAACCGGGGCGGGATGCTAGTATAATATGAAAGAGTAATTTAACTAAAAATAACTTGTAAAACTACATATAGCCTTGGACTTCAAGTATTGAACTTTCCGATTTATGATACGAACCTCAGAATACTGAAAGAACGTATTCTGAGATACGAACAAAATAAACAAATGCTCCCAGTGACGTAATAGCTCTCCAACATATAGGTATAATTACTATACATCGGAAAAACGATTACATACTGACTGAACAAAGAATAAAAAATAGAATACACGATTATTTTAGCCGCGAAGATACTGAGATGGTAGGTAGGTATATGCGTATAGAGTAAGAGGAATGTCTGTGTGTGTTTTGTTACAAACCAATGTTGCCTCTCCAAAACTGCTAGTCCAATTTTAATGCTTTTTCGGTAATGAGTTTGTATTTGATTGGTGCATTTGGATTTAGATATTATGGTGATAGCTGAATCATAGAACACTTTTTTGGTCAAACCGAAGTGGTCATTTATTTTCAAAACTACTACTTAGTCCAATTTTAATGCAATCTTCAGTGCTGATTTTTTTGGATTTGGATTGATTGATGCATTTAGATTTGGTTATTTTGCCGATAGCTGAATCATAGGGCACGGCTGCAAGCATTTTAGTACTAACTGAAATTCCCATTTATTTCCATTTGTCCGATTTTAATTGTGTTTGGATTTGATTGATGCATGTTGCGCGCCATACATACCTATGTAGTACATATTCGTACAAAGCGCCTGAACTGCTGAAATAATATCAACATAATATATCTTTCATTACCCACAAAAAAAGTAAGATTTGTTTTAGTTTCCTTATAAATTTCATAAGCGAAACATTTTCTAAATTAATACGAGATTTTTTTTAATCGACCTAATTTTAGTTAAACGTATTTTGGAGCACAATTAATATATTGAATCAAAGAAAATAAACCTAATAATTGAATAGTACTAATTCAAAGATAATATAAAATAAATAAAAAAATAAGCCTTAATATATACGCAAGTTTAAATGGCTCTTTAAAATATTTATTTATTCATATATTTAACTATAAACATAAAACTACAGCATTCCAGCCAAACCATCTATGTTTATTATATTATTAACTTAAAAACTAGAACATGCACTTATTACAACCAGTAAAAAAAAACTATTTAGCACCCCTTCACCGCGTACACCACAGTAAAAATACGATACAAGTGCAAAACTATTAGTAAGCAATAAACTATAACGTGTTTTATGTGTCGCGGGCATCTTACATGTTTCTTTTAGTACTTGTTATCTATTCGCAGTATGTTACATAATAGGTGAAGGCCATTTTTTGCCCACTATACAGAACGCATTAATCATAGATATACAGCAAAAAATCGTTTCGACGAATTCAAACATGATTTAGGAGTATTGTTTTCTTCTTTGAGCCGTTTAAAAAATAGAGGTAAAATATTTGACTGAGTTTTTTTCTGGGTTTGTTACATCGTAACTAAATTAAAGAAAAAAAAATCATTTACACGTATTTATTAATCTTACAAAGAATAACACTTCACAATTACTAAAACAAAACCGAAATATGTTATATTAAATAGATTCATATTAAAAGTATCATACTTACAAGTCACATTAGATAAGTACATAAAATAGTTTTATTTGAGCTATTAATCGATTACACTAAAATTTAAAATTTCATGAAAAAAAAACTACACAATAATTAATTATTAAAAAAACCTTACAAATGTGAATTAAACCTAAGTCAGTGTCTGCGGGTAAGGTGCCTAAAATGCTGGCGGCATTACCTCGCTGGATCGCCAAACTTATACGTTGGCCGAGGTAATCGCCAGCTTACAGTAAATAAAACTGTATAAAATATAGTTAAGTTGATTATTCTGTATTATGGTGTAGGTATGTCGTATCTTTCTTAGTTATCATCCACCCTAACTTCCTCATTTTATATTCGATCCTGGGTGTCGCGGATTGCAGTCCAACATTCTCCTGACGAGTCACACTCAGTTTAAACTCATGTCAGCCTAAAACTAGAAATAATAATTAGTAAAGTGCGAGTTGGGATCGCGCAAGAAGCCCCCCTTAATTATTTATTTTAATTCAATTTTATTATTTAATTTTACAGTTAATACTAGCTGACCCGGCAAACGTTGTTATACCTTAAAAAAAAAAAAACTAAATATACAGTAGCCGATTCTCAGACCTACTGAATACGCATATAAAATTTGGAAAAAATTGGTCAAGCCGTTTCGGAGGAGTACGGTAACAAACACTGTGACACGGAAATTTTATATATAAGATGCATTTATATATTTTGTGAAAATTGTATGTGTCTAGCGGCTACCGTTATTGATATATAGCAAAAAAATACGAAAAAAACATGATTATTGTGTGGAGAACCCCCTTAGTGAACTCTACTTTAAAGTTTTTAATTTAATATTTTGTGGTTGTACAATAAAGTTGTATTCCATTCTATTCTAATGGTTTTTTTTAGTAAATATTTTTCGTTATAGCGGCGCGGGAAATACATATATTGTGAAAGTTTCAGAGCTTTCTAGGTATTACGGTTTCTAAGATACAGCCTGGAGACAGACAGACAGCGGAGTCTTAGTAATAGGATCCCGTTTTTCTCTTTTAGGTGCGAAACCCTAAAAGCAAATTATTAGAAAACATGTTTTATATACAGTACGATATATATTATCAGTCACAACAATAACATTACGTATTTTCGTTATATCATTATCATAATATTATAATAATCATATTTTGTTATGAAACATGATCAATTAATGTTATTCATATCTATAAACAACTAAATATCATTATTATTATCATTAATTGACACCTCCATTAAAATTATCGGCCACAACGATAAATTTGTGTATTTTCGTCATAATTGTAGTGAAATAATCATATTTTATATGGAAGGTGATCAATTAACTTTATTTATTTCTTTAGATACTATCTATCTGTTATTCTCTCTCTCCATTGATGTATTTATTATTAGTGAGGTTCGTGAATCGTGACTCCCTCGCAGAATTTATATTTTTGAAATACCTACTTTTTTAATGATAAAATTTGACAAATGTAACTTTGTAATTTATTTTTGTATGTGAGAACTTAGTTAATTAATTGATGGGATATTTTTTGTTTTTCTTTTTATATTGTATTTTTGCATATTATTAAATATTGTATTATGTTCAAAAGAGCAAAACTTTTGATACCATTGAACCTAAGTTAGTACTTACTTGTAACACCATAATCTGTACAGTGGACAATAAATGAATCTGAATCTGAATATTTTAGGGAGTTCTCTTGGGCGAGTATATCGCACAATAACCTTCCGCTGAAAGAAACATTAAACGCACCCTACTGATATAATAAATGCAAAAGTTTGTGTGTGTGTGTGTGTTTGTTAATTCTTCACGCTCAAACGGCTGATATTTCTTTCTATCAAAATATATCTTACCACACATTGTTAATTACCGTACTCCTCCGAAACGGCTTGACCGATTTTTACCAAATTTTATATGCGTATTCAGTAGGTCTGGAAATCGGCTACTATCTATTTTTCGTACACCTAAATAATAAGGGTTGTTCACCCCAAATATTTTTTTATATTTTTGACGAAACATATTTGTTTTTATTTTTTTTGTAATGTGACATTAAAAAACATACAACCCTAAATTTTTACTTTTTTATCACCAACACCTATTTTTATTGCCATTTTAGTAATTTAATCAATTTTCATTCCACTCAATAACTGATCAATTGTAGTGTTTTTAACTGTACTTAAGGCAAAACAACGTTTGCCGGTCAGCTAGTATGAATATAAAATATTAATACATATCATGTAAGAACTGAACACCATGCTATTTTACAGTTATACGACAACAACACCATCTATCGGATAAGAATGAGCGTCAAACACGAGGATAAGTTCCAAGTGAAGCAACTCAAGAGATATTTGAAATCGAAGCCGATACAACATCAAACTCCTTTGGAAAGGTTAACAACAAGTTTTTGGTAGACTACTTTTTCACCCGACAGACACGTTTAGCATTTTTTACTTATTTATATATGTACCTATAGGTGCTACTTAAATATACATATTTTTGTATTTTATGACCCTGTATCAGATACTAAAAATTGAATGATTTATTTCGACATTTTTATAGATATTCATGAATTCAACCGAGTTACCTACTTACTACTTTCTCGTAGAATATAATGCAGTACTCGTAAATTGTTCGACACTGTTACAATCTATGTTTTGCATTCAATAAGTCTTAAATACCGAAATATTAAGGTTAAAATTAGCATAGCTTTCGTTTATTAAACGAGCTTGTCCTAATGTTCAAAACTAGAATTCGCGTGATAAGACTTGTAAACTTACAGATTCTGATAATATAATAATAGCCAAGTCAGAGGCTTTGGGCGGCTTGAAAACTCTCGACACCAGAGCTCGGCCACTTAGGTCATACTAATTACTAATACGGTTGTTGCATTTCAGTTATGAAATCTATAGCACAACTGTTGACTATGTTTTTTCCTAATGTACTCTATGGACTTTTTTCTGTTATCCGTACTTAAATTTATTGGTCGTGACAAACCAAGTGTTCTTACATCATCTGTACCTATTATAAAACGTCTCTGTCGAGCTTCTTATAAATATTTCCTTATTTTTTTTTATATAGTCTATACCTAAAAGTCCCCGAGGTTTATTAATTTCGTTCTAGAAGGCATCCATTATACCTAAATTACTTTTTACAGCTACAACTTTACAGACACCTACGAAGGAGCTTCATACCCTCCCGGGTTGACCCGTGACCGTCCCCTCAACATCTACCGAATCGGTGTCTGTCGCCATCTCAACCTGGAGTTCGACCACGAAGTGCCGATGGACTACGGTCCCACCGCCTGGGCTTATAAGATCAGCAACGAGACCTTTAGCAGGGACTGTGGGTTTGGCGTCTGTGGAATGCTGGACCTTTCTAACTGTACTTTTGGTAAGGGTTTGCATGGTGGTGACGTATTTTCTAGTGCTACTGGCTACCAATCACTCCCAATTTGGAAAACTGCCTCCAAACATTTAACTTACTAAATACTTAGCTGTTACTGAGTAAAAAAACTGTTCACAACAATCTGCACCCTACGGTGTATTGCCCACGTTAATCAGAAGAGACAAAAGTATTGATAGAAAGTTAAGGTTCCAAACTTTCATACTTGACGCTTTGCGTCACCCGTTATAGTGATTACAGCCGATATTAGCCGTTGGTGATTTATGATTAGAGACTTGACTTACTTTATACAAAAAAACCTACTAATTGGAACAGCTACTAATAGCCTAATAGCCTAGCCTTACTAATTGGAAACTCTGACAAAAAATACATACGAATCATACGAGTATATTGAGTAAGGTTCTAAAAGTGGTTACTTTGTCTGTTTCAGGTATTCCGATAGCCATCTCGCGGACGCATTTCCTAAACTCTGACCCCAGCCTCTATGAGAAGATCGAGGGCATGCATCCCGATCCCACCAAACATGACAGCACATTCGTTTTGGAACCAGTAAGATTATCAGCTGATTTATTAACGTTAACTTATTTTCGATCTAATCTCTTGGTTGATTTAACCGTAAAAATAATGCGTTTATCAGAAATATCAATTAAAATCTAAGAGTTACGTTTTGACGAATCGGCAATTTGTAGAATTCACGTTTTGCTGATAATGGGGTTTCAGAAATCATCATTAGAAGAAAGTTTAGGATTGCTAAAAAGCTACTTTTCTTATATCTTTCGACGACGAGATACAATTTTGTTTCTCCTATTTGATGTTCTTTTCTTTATGATCATACGAGCATGTATTTTATCTTCAGATTTTTTTCTAAATTTTATAAATATTATTGGCGTATGTATGTGTGTGTTTGTATGTTTGTAACTTCTTCACGCTTAAGCAGCTGGAGCGAAATTGGTGATATTTTGTTTAGTTAGAAGATAGCTTTTATCCTGGATTAACACATAAGATACTTTTTATTCCAGATAATCGCGCAGCTAGTTTTAAATAATGATTTTAAAAAGAATTCCTTCTTCCATCATGCCTTCCCTTTTCTTCATACATTTTTCTATTTTTTATCCCCTGACTTTTATCCCCATAAACAATGGGGTGTTCATTTTGACGTGTCTATTTAAGCTAATTAAAAAAGGTTAGTAATGATTGCCGTATGTCTCCTTAGAAATTAGGATTCGAGTTGGCGACGCAGCTCTCTTTGCAACTGAATATGGTGCTTGGCGATATCAGCTACAACAGTGACGGCAAATACTTCTCAAACATGACCGTGCCCATCGCCTATATACAAGTCGTGAGTATTGTTTAGACACGAGGTGGAGTGACGATATACGGAAAAAAGCAGGTAGTGGATGGAGACGAGATGCCCAGGACAGGGTCAAGTGGCGTGCCTTGGGAGAGGCCTATGTCCAGCAGTGGACGAGCATAGGCTGATGATGATGATGATGAGTATTGTTTATAGATTTTTTTAAATGAATACTAGAAAATTTAGTAAAGAACGTTTGGTGGTAGAGCATTTTGTAGTGTCCGCGGTTGGGTTAGAAAATCTATCGCCAAACACTTTACGGTGGGTTCTAACAAACGCCTTGATAGCTAGTAATTGCAAACTATGCATGCTCTGGCTTCGACTAGACTTGGTGCTCAACTGCCTTGAAGGTGTAAACAAGTGGTTGGTTAAATACGAATTTACGAAAGATTAGAACGAAAATTGATGTTCGATGTTGACTAATAGAATAAAATGTATTTCATTATCTGACCTGATAAGTCTAAACGCGAATCTATATAACTAATAATACTAACGAAAATAGTAGTCATTTGTATTAGTTTTAAGCTTAATGATTGCTCTATTGGAAAAAAAAACTACATACAAATGACTACTATTTTCGTAAGTATTATCACGTAGTTTTTTTTTCCAATAGAGCAATCAATAAGCTTAAAACTAATACAAATTACTACTACTTTCGTAAGTATTGTTAGTTACAGGGCACCTTTATTTTGTATTTGAGCACATAATTAAGTACTCGTTTAAAAGTTATGGGTTTATTTAAAGGACCACTCGTTACTATCCCTGGTAAGCTGCTGGATCCAGTACTAAATATCTCTTTTTGAAATAGATAGATTCTTGTTTAACTACAGCTTATCTAATGGAAAACTACGGTGTTTTATGGAAAGCACGCTTACCTAGAATAATTAATATATTCTCTCGCTGTACGGCCGCTGCAGATAATAATTCTAGAACCTAATGGAATCATCTAAATTTATTTTTATTATTTGTTTTTCTATACCAACATTATAAAGAGGAAAAGTTTTTTTTTGTTCGTTAGTTTGACGCAAATAGGCTCCGGCTAAACTACTGGACCGATTTGAAAAAATCTTTCACCTTTGGGAAGCTAAGCATCCCCGAGTAACACAGGCTATATTTTGTTTCTCTTTGCGACTTAGATTATTTTATAACCCATGCGAATCCGGGACGATTTGCTAGTCTTTCCATATATATAACGCATCTCACTTGTTTTCAGGTCCAGCCCGAGATATTCGACGATTTCAAGGCCATGCTAAAAGCGGCGTACGTGTACGCGCCCATCATTCTTCTATGCGCTGAAATCGTTATGCTTATTGTCGGCACCGTATTGTTGCTGCGCGCTGCCAAGGTGTGTCGCGACCGGCGGCGAGCGAACCGGCAACTGCCCACTAGTGAGAAACAAGTGCCGCTCATCATGTAGTTCTCAATTTAAATTCGGAATTTGAAGTTTCTGACACATTTATGACAGTTGACGTTCAAGTTTTTAAATTTCTCAGTGCCAGCAATGTTTTAGAAATAGCAGTGACATATATGTACTCTATTGATAGAAACTTTTTTCTACAAATACGAGCCACGTTTTGGCGTACTTTCCTAGGAAATTTGTCAGGGTTTGTAAAATAAGTGTGCCTAATTTTGGCACAGTTTTACTCTGGCAAAAACGTAGAGCAAAATTATTGGTATCTCCTTTTATTTCCTTTATATTTTGAGGATTATTTCCTTAAAGGAGATGCGTCAGGCAGTCAAACAAACATGCCTCAAGTTTTGTTGTGAGTGGATGATATTGTTCGATAGAGATTGGCAAAGTTACAAGAACTTAATTAGTATGCCGGTATTGCTGGTATTCAGTTTATGAACACTATCCTAAGTGTACGGTGTACAACGATGTTCAAACGCTATGCGACTTAAACTGTGACGCAAGTTGACGTTTTGCAAATTGTGGCAAAACGTCAACTTGCGCGTGTGTTTCTAGTGAAACGTGTGACAATTTGCAAAAATATATGATGGTTTATACAGCTAAACTTATGTTTAGTTTAATTTTTTGGAAATTTAATAATATTTGAACCAGAAATATAACAATAATCTACGACTTGGAAATGAATTGAGCGTCATGTGACAAATAGTCATATCTGTTGGTTTTGCTTAAATACAAGCATAGACAATATAATATTTTGTCTATGATAGTAGATATTAGGGAACTAACAGCACGAGCGCTGTTTTGAAACGAATTTTCCCGCCCAAGACACTCATTCCCCCTTAATTTTACAAATGTTAATATTTACGAGTAATTATAGCGATATCAAGGTTGTAATTACTAAGTCATTTAGACCATTTAGACCTCTTTACTTTCTCTATGACAAGAATAGCTGACTAAAAACTTTAGCAACTTTTATCTGTAGTTAAAAAAAATAGATAATTATAGATGAAAAAAAAATATTAAAATAGATTAATAAAAATAGAACTGACCAAAATGATATTATTATGATAGGTAAGTAAATAATGTCATAGTTGATAAAATTATAGTGCTATAATACAACAATTCGAGAGCAATAAAAAGAAACATTATTCTCGTTAAAGGACACTTAATAGATAAATGTATATTAACTATCAATTTAAATTAAAGATATGTCAAATATTTAAATCTAAGTAATTAAATTATATAAGTTGAACCCAAGTCAAGAACAACATAGTAGATTATACTCTGACATTAGTTAAATTAACATTAAAATTTAGGACGCTTGAGTTGGGTGTATGTTCAAGTAGATAATATAACATAGCAATGACATAATTATTCTCAACGACTTATGTCAGTGAACGTGGTTCTTGATCTAGCGAATTTACTAACAAACATTTTAAAGGCAAATATGTACTTTTCGTAGATATTCAAAACTACATATTTGTAAAATTTAGGTCATACATCTCGAAAGAATATTGTAAATAGTAACTTATGTAAATATTAGTTGTATTCTAATAGACTGATTTTAATGTGGCATTTGGAATGAATATTTTAAATACCACATTCCCTAGTGACAATACTTAGTTATTAATAACGAATAATAAAAGACATGCTAGACTAAAACATTTGTTTTATTTAAAGTATGAAAATGTATACAAGGCTTCTTCTTTTTCTTTGTATGAGCTAAGTGGCCCAGCTCTAGTGTCAAGAGTTTTCAACCCGCTCCAATCTAGCGATGCGCGACTGTGAATGATTCCAGTCAAATTATTCGACTTTATAAATTATTCGACTCATTCGAATGATCTCCGAAAATTAGTAACTTACATGATACCCACTCAAAATTAACCGGACTGAATGAATACTACATTAGTTACTAGGTACTTGAGCCGACTCCACTCCAACGATTCATTCATATTTCATTCATTTGAAACTAACAAGTGACATTGACTAGATTCGCTAATAATCGAGTCAAAACGCCAATAGTAACTAATTAGTAGTCATCGTTCCATTATTAACATTAGTATATTACTAATATTCAAGTCGAAAGTGTATATTAGTAGTTGTAGATAATTCGACTGGTAAAATTATTCGCAGTCGCGCATTTCTACTCCAAGGCCTCTGCTTTAGTCCATAACCAAGTAAGTAATTTTGGTTCCTATTTTTTTTACAGTTTACGTAAAAATCTTTTCCTTCTCCATGCATTTAGTGCCGAACTATTTCTGTGGTAGGGCTGAAGTTATTCGCAAAATCCCAAAAGTCGTGGAATTAAAATTTTTCGTTTGGTGGTCTTAGGGCACCCATCAAAGATTCTGCATTAGTTACTTGTAGTTACAAGTATATTATACGTACGTTAAAATGAATTAATCCTGTGTAAAAAATTAGGAACTTAATCTATACCAATATTATAACGAGAAAAAAGCTTTAATATTTTTTTTACGCAAATATGCTCCGAAACTACTGAACCGATTTGTAAAATTCTTTCACCATTGGGAAGCTACATTATCCCTGAGTTACATAGGCTTTTATTTCTTATTGTATTTTGTTTCTCTTTGCGACTTTTTTAACGCTTATTATTTTATAGCCCGTGCGAAGCCGGGACGATCTTCTAATATACACATAAGCTGTCTAGGGAAGTAGCACAACTATACCAGTAATTCTGCCTCCAATTAGTAATGTGCAAGCACTGCTGTGGTGTTCTAGTTTGAAATACATTGTTGCCGGTGTAATAACTGGGCAATGAGGCCATGACACAGGGTGTCAAACATAGTTCGATGATGCACCAAGTTTTGTGGTCCCAAAGTCAAGTTGTCGGAAAGGTTCAACTCGATCCATCAGGTTAGCAACTGGCTTGTCATGCTACTTCTTATTATAAAACTCTTCTAACCCCTAACATGAAAGACATCTTCATGATAATCTATCCGACTATCCTGCAACGAGGAATCACTATCACTACTCAAATCAGACTCGCTACAATCCATATCACCAGAATCTCTGTACCGATGTCTTCTCCTCTTTCTATCTTTCCTTCTCCCTCTATCTTGCCGGATGATCTTCCTGATCTTTTGTAGAGGAGGATGGTCGTGGACCACAGGTTCGTAATAAGTCCTAGCTGGGATGAGAATAGGGGATGGTTGCGGTATCGGAGGCATGGCAATAGGCACAGGCATACTGGCTACTCCGGGGCTGAAAGGGCAAGGGGTCAGACAGGTGGTGCCGAAGCAACAAGTAGTGTTTTCTTTTGTATTGTTGTTATCGACTTTCCGAACCGTGTGGACTCCTCCGTTCAAGAAACTGGAGGGTATGCTCATCATGCCGGTAGGTTGGCCGTTGAAGAGACCTGGAAATATTAAGTTTCTTCATAAAATTCAAATATAGATAAAATTTATATCCTAACGCGTCACAAATGTTTAAGGCGAAGATAAGGGCAAAATCATGATTTTACAGATTTTTCGCTAAAAAACTTAACCGGAAACAAATATCGAAATACTCGTATTACTTGAGGGCCGTCTTGTCTATTTATACTCATTTTGGTACCAATCAGACTTATGATTTAGAAATAAAACTGGTTCAACAAATCTAAAATTAAGTTATTTATAGATGTAGAAGTATCTCATACAATAAACGCCACTCGATGCTGTTCTTCTTCAGCCCGATTTGGTATCGGTATATTGCAAGGCACAGGATTTTCTGCGGATGCAATCATCTCTATCATACTAGTACGACGATTCACTCTATAATAAAACGAGTCAATTTCGTTCTATACAAAACTGGTTAACAGTACTTACCTTTTGGGAAATCATTAGGCAGCGCGTTCATTACACTGCTTGGTATTCCCGGATACCCATTTGGTAAGCTGAATGTAAGTCCTCCATGGTATGACAGTATGAACAAGACTAGAACCCTCATGGTTTTACTCCTGCGCACGCGCACTGATTCCGACCGTCTTATAAAAGCATTGGATTGCGTAAAAACCATTGTTTGAGTGTAATTGTAAACACTTGGTAAAGTAGGTTTTTGTAAATGTAGATTCACGTAATACGGAGAGATCTGGGAAGGGTTGTGGTACTATTGATAGAGCACTATTATGTAAATGTTCAAGTTACCTTTAAACAAGATAAATTTAGATTAAGTAATAGAGTCAAATAATAGAATCACAGCGCAGGCGAACCCAAGTACAAAGGTACATAGAATAGAATTTATTTACATATTACCATAATGATGCATAATTATTACATTACATTGAAATAATTTATAATTACCAGCAACAATACGGACTCGGCTATCACATGTACTAATTACATTTCAAATATAATAAAATAAATAAATTTACTAGCTTACCCATTTCCATTTAATAGATAGGCAGATAGGTACTTAGGTAGCCTTTAAACTTTCGTTGTTTCAAATTTATGACATAAAAAGTCAAAAAACACTTAAAAAAATTATATTTTCTGAAATTTGTCTAATAAATTTTCTACATGCTCAAAAATCTGGACACTTTATTATTGAATACCAGAGAGTAGCTGACTAGTGCGATTACGCGCTAAATGTCTAACTGTATAGTGTATAGGTAAAAGCCGGTATTTTATCGTATTTATTTACCAATATCGCTTACCATCAGGTGAATTCTGATCAAGCGCAAACCCATTTTAGTATAAAAAAAAAATATCCGAAGACGCCGCTAGTTATTTTCTAAAATAAAACAACAAATATCTAGCTAGAAATGGCAACAGGTTTATTTGCCACGCGGCGGTCGAGGCGGGGGTCGCGGCGCTGCTCCGCGCGGCGGTAACGGCGGGCCCGGCCACTGTGGTTGCGCTGGCGGTCGCACCGGTGCCGGGTACTGCGGCTGCCGCTGCTGCTCAAACGATCCTGCCGAGTCACTGCCGTCGCCCCCACTGCCACTTCCAGTCACCTTCGGCCCCGCCGACGCCTCCAAATGACACAGCCCATCACAGTTCACCTTCCCTCGGAAATAGCCTCGGGATTTCAAACCTTTTTCAGCTTTTTGAGCCGAGGGCCCCGGCGGTAGGCAGGGTCCGCAGGAGGGGCAGTCCTTCGCTCGCTGGTACTGGATACATTCAGGGGAAGGTGGGACAGCGCAGCAGATCCAGGTGGGTGCCCCACCTTGGACTAGGTAGTGGAATACGAATGGCAGAGGGGCCGCCTCACCGAAATGATGATCGGGTGGGGTAGTATGGTAATGATTGTCATGCAGGTCTACTTCAGGCAGCAGGAGGGCGGCCACCACCACCCAGCTCAAGATACGAGACTGAAAATATTGAATAATATTTATAAAGAAGGCATTTCCCAATGCCTAGTTTAGAATTAATGGCTCTCAAAGAAGCTGTCGCTAAAACACGCCGTTTGGTGATTAACGACAGATTTTCAACTTAAGGGTGGTAGCTAGGCGAGGAGTAGAAAATGCTCTCCCACCATACTATGATTTTCTCACATGTTTCCTTCAGCGAAAGCTCATTGGCGAATGGCGGCGAACCCACGACCTTCAGGATGTGAGGCAACCGCACGCCTTACTAAGCTGCCATCACTTCAAAGTATAATACATTACTGATTTACTTACTGAGAGCATAGTACGACTTTTCAAATCATTTTGTGGAATAGCTGTTATCGGGCATAACAAACTATTATTGATCGCATTTGATTTTCTTTATTGGCAATGTCATAAAACGCGTGGTATCAAATTAAAACCATTAAAAGAATCAGCTCGTGACCATAAAATTATTTTAATATTTGAACTCTAGACGTTTACGGCGGAAAAATTGGCATAGAGCGACATGTATTTTTTTAGCCATAATATTGGTATTTACATTGCCTTAATACTCGCCTGTGCAACCAGTGTGTCAACATGACATATGGTGCCGAGATAATGACCCCGATGAGGCTGTGCAGAGTCGCACAAAAATCCATGGAGAGGTCTATGCTTGGCATCAAGCTTATAGATCGCACCGTCTCTCGTTTTATTTTTACGAAGTGTGAATATTCAACAAGATACTTAGCTATGATACCAAGTTATGTGGAATTTGTACCCACTTAAACCCCCCCGGTGACCTGCCTCTGTGCTTAACGGAGGACTCCGGGTTTTTCGGGGAACACCCCGGAAACCTCCTTACACTACGCTGTGGCTATCCGCCAACGACGGCGAAGGTCACAAGCCGCCATCGTACACCCCAGACGGGATAAAGCCGGTGTCGGAGCCATATCTCCGAACACCCTCGAGTTTGATACCCCTTTTAGTCGCCTCTTACGACAGGCAGGGGCAGTTCCGCAGCTTTATTCTTTCATCCAGGCTGCAGGGTTATGGGCGAGACACCTGGTGAACTGACGGCTGGTGGAGCATGGCTGTGACCGAATGGTGGCCAAGATTAGGAAAACGCAGCGTCAGTCGTCCGCCGAAAAGATGGGTCGATGACATAACATGACGAAAAGAGGAGGTGCAATTGGAATGACATTTTTCTTGTATGTTTGTTACGTCATTACTCGGAGACGCCTGGATCAAATTGGAAAAATATTTTTTGTTAATACATTATTAGCATTGTCATAAAACTTTTGGTCAGTATATACATACATAGCACGATTATATTTCTACTTTTGTATGTATGAGTTTATTTTTAACAACACAGTACTCAGTTACAATCTATAAACATTTGTTGAAAATTATAATATGATTTTAAGTTGATTGGACCTGTTTTTAATAATATGTACTCGTACTTACTTAAACTTGAGATTATAAAAAGGAAAATATAAAGAATAATACAGAATGGTTTCAGCAGTTATAACACCGCCTCTTTATTTATTTTAATTATCACCAAATCTTGCTTTAAAGTGGTATCGTCTTGAAAATGACATCAAATAATCAACCTATTAATTTACTCTAAATGACAATGTTAAATTAGAAATCTTCTTGCCAGTAGGAGATTTGAAAACTATTTCTTTCTTCCCCGGTTTTAAGAACTGTGGGTCCGGTATAGATTTTATCACGGCTCTCCCAATTTCATTTTGAAACCTATTCATGTCAAAATTTGACTGAATGTTGTCCCCACTTTTAACAAAACCACTTCTTCGATGATCATTATTTTCCTTGTTCTCTGGACCCGTTACTTTTTTTGGTGTATTTGTTTTGACTTCTTCTTTTTCTTTTTTCATAGATTCCTCAATTTCTAGTGCTTTTCTGCTTTTAGGTCTTTTATACACGTGCCCTATTTTCTTTCTTTTTCTACGTCTCTTACGGCTCCTAGAGTTGGAATAATCTGAGCTCTCTTCAGTGCTGCTTTCTGAATCAGTAGTGAAGGAACTATCAGAATCTGTACAACTTTCTTTCGATTTAAAGATTTTCGTTTTGAACTTTCTCCACGTAGTCCTTATTCCACGAGGCGGTGGTGGCGGAAATGGTACCATTATTACTGCAGGTCTCGGGGGCAAAGGTACTACAGGATATATTGGCGCGTATAGAGGTGGTCCACACCCAGGAGGCGGGGGTGGAGGAGGCAAGGGAGTAGGAGGGGGCGGGGGGTATATTGCTACCGGCACGGGGTATGGCGCTGGTACTGCTACATACACATTTTCTTGTTCCGGCTTGTCAGTGGTGGTTGAAGTGGTGGTCGTGGTAGGATCGGTCACTTTAACAGGGACGGGATAAGGCACTGGAACGGGAAAGGGAACCTGGACTGGCGGCGGCGGAGGCAAAGCGTAGACTTGCGGAGCCGGCAATGCGTAAGCCATAGGACAACATTGCATGTCCACTGACGGAAATATGAGGAACCATATTCCGGCCAAAAACTTTTTTCTAAACCCCTGAAAGTTAAATAATTTTAATAACTTCTTGTTGACAATTGTGAACCATTTATTTACTTACAAGAGCCATAGTCCTGAATCATATTTCAAAGAGCATCGTGATTTTATTTTGTTGCTTGCGAAATTTACGATGTGAAACTGTTATATCACTAACAATTTACTAAAGTTAAAACGTAATAAAAAAAGAAATCGATTAACTTGTTATTATATTTTAATATGAAGGTATTGTTTACTGGTAATATAATACTTATACATATATTGTCGCTTACGTGTAAAGTTTGATCTACTTCTTTTTGTAGATAGGTGCTATCACAGCTGCAGCAGGTGGTATATCTAGAACTGGTACATATTGGTACACTGGTGAAGGCACAGGCATGGGCCTACAAGGAGGGCAGGGTGGACAACTCTTAGGACGGTTATTGTTGACGTTATAGCAGATTTGAGGGCGCGGTGGTAAAAAAACAGGGTAGTAAGGACAAAAAGGATACGGAGCTGGAATAGGAACAGGGTAAGGTGCTGGAACAGGATATGGTGCTGGCGCGATAGGAAGCGCCAGCGGTGGAGGTGGTAACACGTAGCCTGGACACGCCAGCTGCATATTCACAGTCGGTAGCATGAGGAGACAGAAGTCTACCAACACCTTACTCTTCCAACTCAGGTCATAAACTCGACTTAGTTCCATAGGTTCAGTGAGTTTGTTTTGTTTTTAGTATTTATATTTGTATTTATAAAACATATTATTCGTTTCAAAAACTGGGTTGGAAAAAGTATTTATTATTGCCATATTCTATACACCGGTTTTATTACTTTACCTATTTGTGGAAGATCATAAAATATTTATTGATTTTGAAATAACGGCATATTGTAGCGTATAGGCACATTTAAATGAAAAAATAAGGTTCACATATTATTAATGTAAGCTTAAACTACAAATAAATAGCACATGCTTTCTTAAAATAATTTGTTATGTAATAGAAAAGTATTAAACATATAAAACAGTTATTTGTTAAACAGTCAGTTCTTAATCAAACACAGTTTTAGTTTATGTTATTTGGAAAGACACTGACAAATTACTTATTTTCTTGTCGTTAGGTGGTTTGAACACTAGCTCTTTTTTCCCCTCGCCAAGAACATGCTGCACTGACCCAGACTTCATGAGCACCTGTTTCCGGCGGTGCTTGTCAGATCTCCTGGTGAGGTCAACTCCTCCGTTGACCGTATTGCTGTCTATGCTTGACACCACCTTTACGCTTTGCCGATTGTCTGCGTCTTCCTGAGCTGTCACTTCCACCCTATGCTTTTCTGCTCTCTCATCCATCAACTCAGCGGCTTCGTCGTCGCTCAGCGGCTTTTCTAACTTCACTTCTCCGTTATTCGATATGTATGATAATACAGGCTTAGCAAAATCATCGTGGTTGTGGGAATTGTCAGGCTTCTGGTGGTGAGGCTGTTTAACCCCACGGCCTGTTCTCTGTCGTCTGTATGGGTGTCTTGACTCCGATGATGTACTGGAGTCAGCAATCTCGTGGCTTTTGTCTCTCCAGAGCCGTTGTCGGTTTGACATGTGTTGGTCGCGAGAGCGATATTGTCTCGAATCATTGGGACAGTCTGGAGGTCGAGGTTTTTGCTTGCAGTATCCAACGAAAGTTGGTGGTGGCGGTGGTAGAGGGGGGCCATACGGCTCCCCAGGAAGAGGACCAAAAGGTGGAGTTCGAAATGAGCCACCACCTAGAGGTCGATAGGGTCCACCTTTTGGGGGTCTAAAAGGTGAAGGAGAACGATATAGACCATCAGGAAAGTATGGACCAGCAGGACGATGATGGTATGGGCCACCAGGGAGAGGAGGAGCAGGATAAGGGGGGTCAAATTGTCTCAACGCACCCGGCTGGTTATAAGGCCCAGGGGCATTAAATTGCCCATCAGAAGGATTAAACTGACCAAAAGAAGGATTGAATGAATTTTGTTGAGAATGCGAAAACTGGCCATTTGGCAAAAATTGTTGTTCAGGAGACATTTGGGAGAATGGATTTTGTGGTGGAGGTGGTGGATATAGCGGTGCTGGGGGAGGTGGAGGTGCTGGCATATTAAACTGCATAGGTGCAGGAAAACTCATTGGAATAGCAATTCCAACAGTTTTTTCTTCCTTTCCCGGTTTGCCGTCTTTTCTTTTTGGCTCTTGAAGCTGCATAATCTGGAAGGCCATAGGAGGTTGAGGAGGTGGTGGTGGAGGGTAAAACATAGGAGGCATCATGGCTGGCATCGGGGGCATGAACGGCATCATCGGCATCTGAGGGTGCCCCTCTGGTATCCATATCCAAAGTAATAATAAGGGCCATTGTCTATTGTAATACTGAAAAGGAAATTAGTTGTCAGATGTACAAACAGGTGAATAGATTTTTCCCATAATTAAAATTCCACACAACTCACCGAAATCATCGTTCCTTTTCTGAGTCCATCGCAGTAATGAATTGTTACCGACTTTTATATGGGTTGCATATTTTGTTACCTAACAAGCCATTGTGGTGGAAAGCAAAAAAGTGACTGCGTTACATCGACCTTTGATTCATATCGTTAGTTACCTTATGCTGGACTTCTATGGAATAAGCTTGAAACTTTCCATGAACCCTTGATTATGTTTCTATGCAAACCTGATGTAAATATTTTTTTAATTTCCAATTATTTTAGTATATTTCCAAGTATTTCGTATATTTTTCACTTAATTCAAGAGTGTATAAAAAGTTAAAGTAGTATTTAATACTTAAATCTATTATTATTTTTCAATATTCTCATCATCCCAGACCTTCGGTGGCTTATGCACAGGTACTATAACACCATGCGGGTCTGGTGCTAAAGGCCAAGAAAAAGCCGGGCCCGGTATTGGCACTGGCGGAATCAGAGGCAAAGGTACTGGTACATCATTTTGGTTTCGACATCTGCACTTCTGGTGGCAAGGTGAGCAGTATGAAAAGAAAGATGGAGTACATGGGCTGCACAGACAAGGAGGGCAAACCGGGCAGTTGTAGGGTCGTGGCCTAGTTTTGCAGAATTTTGGAGGCGCATACGCTGGGATGGCAAACTGAACTGGTTGTGGCACTTCCACGGGTACTGCCAGAGCTACAGGCGGCGGCAGAGGCGTGACTAGTACGTATGGGTACACCACAGGGTAGGACAACTGGAGATTCACTTCCGGTATTGTTATGGTTACTGTCATTAACCATACTAAGTAAAGTCTGGAGCGCTGTGAATGTGTAACATTTGATGTGGATTAGAATTTCTGATATATCTTTTTGTATCTTTTTTCTTAATTTTACTAATAAACTGAATTATATCATCTCTATAATTATATGTAATACTTATTTATATAATAATTATAAGCAGTTACTCGTAAGTAAAAATGATAAAGTTATATACATATGTACAAATGTGCATTTTAAATATAAATATTAGTATCGGTAAATTTTGGCACAACACATATGGTACAGCTGAATTAGGCATATTAAAGAGCAGCGTTAAATAAATAAATATAGGTAAATTACGCAAACAATGTAATTGCATTGTAATGCCATTTAACCATGCTAGGTTTTGTTTTATGGTTTTTGGAAATTTGCGAAAATATCCTTGATCAGCGACAATATGTATGGAATTAGTGAAATATTTTGGAGTTTAAATATTATGTCCATAAAGTTATGTACTTTAACTATCTTTCAATAATTTTTCGTTCGTTATAAGAGGTCCTGTAGGTATTCCAGAGCCAAGACATTAAGAATTAGGAAGACTGTAGTACTCAACAAAATTACTGATAGTATCATAAAGTTAACGCTTCGCACTGTCCTAACAAAAATAAGTAATATTTGATCTGGCAAAAAAAATATATAGGAATTTTCATGAAAAGATACTCACAGGTGGCATTTTGTTTCACGGGTATTGACCGATTCATTATAGTGGTCGAGCAACACTGACTTTTATACTGCTAATTATGCAATATCCTATTGTAATGCCATGTTAGAATAAGTATCAGATTAATATGGATATAACTTGGAGTTTTAATGTTAGATAATAACTGTCACTAAAAAACCTTTCAAACATTAATAAGAAATATTTACCGTCCTAAAATGAATTCAATGCATAACCTATAACTACATTTATTAAGAAAAGCACTAAGTAAATGTTTAGAGCCCATGAAACAAATGATGTGTGAAAGCAAAAAGTGAATAAAGTTCAGTCTATAATCATAATAATTATCATAGTTTAGAACAATTCTGCATCGCACAGATTAAGTAAGTAATTCTGAATAGGAATTTAGATTACCTAACTATTTTCACGTTAAAAGCTAACTATATGTAAAAATACTACATTTAGTTAATTTCTAATTTATATGATCCTTGTTTTAACTTTATTTATTTTTAACCGACTTCAAAAAGGAGGAGGTTATATATTCGACGTGTATGTATTTTTTTTTTTTTTTATGTATGTTCACCGATTTCTCAGCCATTTGTGGATCGATTCTCAAAATTCTTTTTTTAATTGAAAGAGTATGGTTCTGAATTGGTCCCATTGTCACCAAAACTGGTTCTGATGATGGACTCCTAGGGAAATCGAAGAAAAACCTAAAAAGTTAGGTTATTTTTACGCATGAAGAGAGATTCACGCTCGTTTGGCTGTACTGATATTCATGAAATTTGAGAAGAAAATAGGTAAGACTATGTGCTAACACATACGCTACTTTTTATCCCGAAAATAAATACTATTCCCGTGGGATGCACCAAATAACATATAAATCTTTTTAACTTCTTCACGCTCGAACGGTTGTACTGACATTGATGAAATTTGGAATGAAGATAGGTTAGACTATGTGTTTACACATAGGCTACTTTTTATCCCGAAAATAATTATTGTTCCCGTGGGATGCACCAAATAACACATGACACACTGATTTCGCTAAAATTTGTAGGGGGTAGACTAGACCTTGTATAACACGAAGGTTACTTTTTATCTTAAAAGTCATTGCTATTCCCGTGGGAAGCCCAAATAACTGGATAACCTATTTTACTTCTTCGCGCTCATACGGCAATACAGATTTCGCTCATAAAATTAGCAGCCTGGCTAACAAAAGTAATCTGACGCGAACATCGAGGCTAAGCAACGGCCCATGCGGCCAGTCTTTGGATGGGTAACCATGCACAAGACTTCCATAAAAAAAATATGATATTTTCATCTGGGCGTTACTGTGCTTCGGATAACACGTTAATTTGTTGGGCCTGGACCACTACTCTTAGTACAAGCAGGGGTCAAACTAAATCAGGGGCTTGAAAAACTCTCGACGCCAGAGCTTGGCCACTTGGGTCATACTTAGTGGAAGAAGGAACTGTAAAATTTGATATATTAATAGACAAGACCCTCGAACGGATAAGGAAAATATTTACGCGCTCGCTTCGCTAGGAGTTATCCCGCTTCGTTCGAATTTCCCCCAGGATGTTCTGGGCTTATGACACTCCAAATATTATATAATTTGTGCTGCTTTGGACTTTTTTATGCTCAAACGGTTCGAACAAATACGGTGAAAATTTTCGAGCTCGCTTCGCTCGCAATTGGTTCTTGTACGTTTTGACACAACAAACATTATGAAATTTGTGCTGCTTTGGACTTCTTTATGCTCAAACGGTTCGAACAAATACGGTGAAAATTTTCGCGCCCGCTTCGCTCGCGCATAGCTCGCTTCGCTCGCATCAAGCTCGCTTCGCTCGCAATTGGTTCTTGTACGTTTTGACACAACAAACATTATGTAATTTGTGCTGCTTTGGACTTCTTTATGCTCAAACGGTTCGAATAAATACGGTGAAAATTTTCGCGCTCGCTTCGCTCGCGCATAGCTCGCTTCGCTCGCATCCAGCTCGCTACGCTCGCAATTGGTTCTTGTACGTTTTGACACAACAAACATTATGTAATTTGTGCTGCTTTGGACTTCTTTATGCTCAAACGGTTCGAACAAATACGGTGAAAATTTTCGCGCTCGCTACGCTCGCGCATAGCTCGCTTCGCTCGCAATTGGTTCTTGTACGTTTTGACACAACAAACATTATGTAATTTGTGCTGCTTTGGACTTCTTTATGCTCAAACGGTTCGAACAAATACGGTGAAAATTTTCGCGCACGCTTCGCTCGCATCCAGCTCGCTTCGCTCGCAATTGGTTCTAGTAAGTTTTAACACAACAAACATTATGTAATTTGTGCTGCTTTGGACTTCTTTATGTTCAAACGGTTCGAACAAATACGGTGAAAATTTGCTCCCAATTGGTTGCCTGCCTGGCACACGCCAAATTTTTTCATCGTGAAGTTTATTTGGCTCTCCATAGCTAAAACTTAAACAAAATATCATTACCAACTACTAAAAATGTAAAAATAAAATTGTTTTAAAAAACAAACAACCGACTTCAAAAACACAACTAAAAAGGGAAAAATAATTTTAAGCCTAAATCAAATCAAGAATATATAAATAGAATAGGAGAGTTTATTTCATGTACTTATAAAAAACTATTTGCAATTTTTAGTAATCCTGTATTCTTGAAGTCGGTGCCATCCAATAAGAACAAATTAAAACTATTTTCAATTGTCTTTCTTTGCTGTATTGCTGTATCCTTGTTTTAACTTTATTTATTTTTTTATTAGCTTCGTATCTAAAGGCAAAAGTCTGAAATACATATAAGACCAAAATGACTTAAATTTTACTTAAAAATATTTTATTTTGCAAAATATTCAGTAAATAAACGTTGTAAAAATACAAAACGTGATTCCTACTCGTAATTAAGTCCTTCTTAACTTCTACTAGTCAATAAGAGGTTTGGTTTTATGTGATGCTTTTTATGCGGTCTGAGGATGGGCTTAACCGTGGTCGTTTCTTCAACTTTTTTAACGTGCTCTGCGCTTTTTTCATCATATTCATCTTTGTCATTATCGTTGCGCTCTGGTGCTTCATTATTTTTTGGGCTATTTCCTTTTGTTCTATCGCCAATTTCCCCATTATTAGGATCAGGCTCATCAGCTCTCATTTTGAGCCAGTCTTTAGCTTCACCTTTTGAAATCGTTTTCTCAAATATGACGTACCCATCTTTTGTAACATACTGAAGCACGGGAGTAAGAATTTCTTTTTGTTGCTTGTGTTTCCTCTTAGTTTTGTGTGAATGTTTTTTGGTGGATCGTCTCCCACTTCTTTTGCCGGGTCTTCTACCATGGGGGTTCCACCAGCCTTTTTCTGTTAAGCCTGATGTGTCACTGGAGGTGTCTGATGATGTATCGGACGATGTGTCTGTGTCTGAGCTCTCGGGGTCTGTGTCAGTGCTGCTGTCGCTGTCTGTGATTCGTGGACGACGGCGAGGTTTGCGCGGCCTTCGAGGCCTCATTGGGTGATCGTGTCCATTAGGCGGGTGATCGTGTTCTTGTGGAGGTTTGAAAGACGGATCCGGAGAATAAAACGGCATTACGATTACGGGAAGCTTGTGAGAAGGCCCTGGAACTGGCATCGGCATTGGCATGGGTAATCCCGGAGGGAGGCCTGGGAATGGATAAGGTAGAGGGCCGGGTGGCATAGGGATCGGTACTGCGCCCGGCACCTTATCTAAAGGTGGGCTTTGGTAGAATGGTGAAGCTGGTGGACTTGGTGCTGCATCAGGAGTTGCACCACTGCCAGCAACCCCATTACTGACGGAAATACTTCGAGCCATACGACAGTGCATTGGCAGATTTTGCGGCAAGAAATTGATGCTGGTTGGACATAATGGCAGCTTTTCTGGTTTTATAGCTAAGCTTGAAATAATTAGCGCTTGCAAAATGTACAGGGTCTTTTTTCTCATTGTCCTGAAATAAATAATTAATACATATTTTTAGCCAATTAACGTATGACATAAAATATATATATTAAGGCAAGTGTCTTTAAAAAAACTTTTACTTACTTTTTTTCATCTGACGATAAACCGCCAGCCTCAATGCTTGACTTTGGTCATTCTAATGCATTTCCCGCAAATATCATGCCTTTTTGTAACATACGTCAAGAAAAAACGAAGACGGTGCCAGGTGTTAAACGTTACAATGGCTTTATGTAATTCTGACTTACAATAGTATTTTGAGCGTGTTTCATACGGAATAGGTATATGATTTAACACAGATTAAAAAAAGTGGTCTCGAAAAACAAAAGACGCCCAAAGGTTAACTGTTAACGTTAACTACTGTTTGGACTAAGACCAACAGCCATGACCCACAATTTAACGCGTCATCTGCCCACAGTAGCGCCCAGATGTAAATGACAGTCTTGTGCTAGGTTACCCATCCTATGACTGTCCGCATAGACCGCTGCTTAACCTCGATGATCGCGTCAGATCACCTAAGCTATCCGAGCTACAGGCGATACGTTGTATAGTTACATGCTCTAAATTCCCATGGCAATTTTTCACGAAAAAAAGTTACATAAGTCACAATGCAAATCATGTAATGTTACTCGAGCACAGTACGCTCTGAAAGAGTTCCAAAACAGTATTTATTGGCTGCTTATGGGGTTTTACACTCAAACGCAATTAAACCTACATTGAGAACCAACGTGATCTCCAGAATGTAATCCAAGCGACCGCCAGAATAATTAAGCAAGGTATATTTAGATTTAAATACATGAAACAAAAATACTTACAAAAACCGAATTAAGATATGCCATCCTCATAGATGTTCCTTAAGCTGTTTTTATTACTTTAAACATCTGCTAAAGTACTTTAACTAGGTACTCAGTAAACGGAAAAACAAATATCAAACTAAATTTTTTTGTGTTCCAGATGTCCCTATTTTCAGCCGTTCCAGTAACCATCGTCATCCAGCTACTATCCAATGCACTATGTCAGTTCCCCATGCCATTTCCTATGCCACAAATGCAATCGATGCCTCAAATGGGACCCTCACCTCAGATAGCATCCATGGTCCCCCATAACATAGCTCCGATTGCGCCCATGCCGCCTTTACCCCCGCAATCAATGTTTCCCCAACCCCCCATGCATATGCCCATGCCTTTCCCTGTGCAAAGAAAAATGCCTTCAGTGGTAATGCCATACTACCCTCGCTCATCAAACAGGCAAGAAAAGAAGTATCGAAGAAAAAGAAGGAAGCTAAGAAAATATGAATCCGATAATGAGTTTTCGGAATCCAGCTCTAACGAACATGATTTCAGGAGATCGAGGTCTAAAAAGAGGAGACAAGTGTTAACTCCTGTTGTTTCTTACGTCACAAAAGACGGATATGTAGTCTACCAGAAGAAGATAAAGAAAGACAAAGCTAAGGAATGGCTTGAGATGACTAAGAAGAAGGAGAGTAAAGAAGAAGAAGAATTCTCCAGCGCAGAAGAGAGGCAGTTCCAGAAGATGTTAAAGTATAAGAAGAAAAAGAAACACCATCACTGATGTCTTTCATAAGTGCGTAGTTGTTATAACTTAGAAAATATTTTAAATAATTTGTATACTTTTTATATTCACATCGCAAATTAAACAACTATTGAAATAAGTTTTTTTTTCACTGATCGGTTTCGGAAGTTTTCTCGTCTGTACTTAAGTAAGCCAGAAACTATAAATTAGAAACATTTTCATCAGTTACTTCAGATTCTTTTGAAATGTGTTAGTGTTCAGGCTCATTTTGCATTTAGAGTAATTAGAGGCGCCACTAACGCAATTCGCGAATAAAATCATAATAAAAATTATATCCAAGGCAACATTTAGTCTCTATATAATATTATATCGGTTTAAGCTTATTCAAGCGTGATAAATCAACTTATAAAAGACAAAAGATTTGGTTTGATATTTGAATATCGTTATTATAAGCAGCCCACTTTACGTTCCCACAGCTGGGACTCGGGGCCTTCTAGTGAGAGATATAGACCATAATTCACCACGCTGGCCAAGTGCGGGTTTACGAATATCGTTATTATGGTGAGTTAAATACTGTATATAGATGAACATTTATTGAAACTCTTGTTGTTGTCCTATACTCGTATTATAGGAAAAACTATTTGTGTATAAAAACAGACAAGTCAATCAATAGCAAATAAAAAAACAGTGTCAAATTTAATAGTTTTTGGGTATTATTTTGTATTTACTTACTATTATTATTGTTTTTTTTTTCAGATTTTGAGTTATCTCCTATTATTAGGTTGGGTTTGTATTTGCGTAGCACAGGAGAGAGCATCATTTTGTGATAGTTGTGGTAATCTTCACGTTATTCGTAAAAAAGACTTCTGGCCCTGGGTACCAGGATATAAATACGACGACGATAAATACTTTTGGCCATTATACTTTAGTGGAAAATCATAAAATAAAAAAATCTGATGAATAAATCAATGGTATATTTTACTCGGTTAAATATTTTGGCGCCAAAAACTAATTAACGTCAAATTACAGTAAACGTCAGATGTCAGCATTTATCACTGTCATTTATGGTTTAGTAACTGTTCATTCTATTTGGTTCATTCAAACTTAATATCATGAAGTTGTAGGTAAAGATGGAGGCCACACTTCCAATACCTACTTGAAGCAAAAATTTTGTATCGCCATCTCGCTCTCTGTGGGAAGGCCCTCTCTGTCTAGTAGGGTAACCTTTATTTATTTTTTCCCAGGACAGTTATAATTGTTGCCATCCATATCGTAGTCTATAATAATATTTATATAATTATCTATATCTCATTAATACTAAGACCGAGCCCTAAAATTATATAATAGGTTAGTAAATTTGGCTGTTTGTCATTAATCTAATCACGCAGAAAGCGCTGGGTCGGCATGGACAGAATTTCATGCGGAAATAGATCATGACCTAGATGTAGGTTTAGTTCTCGCAGCAATGCGAAATGAATGACTGAGATCTGTGCGGGCGCGAGAAATAGATACCATTGTACAAATCATATTACAACAACTGGTACTAAGGGACCAACCCAGAAATAGCGAAAAAGAAATCATCGTTAATTTTGTTCCATAATGAAACACATTGAGCTATTTTTTTGCAAATTTCTGAGTTAGTCAGTGGTGGCGATTCAGCGGCACACACGACTAAACTAAATTTAAAGAAGCCCCGTCTCTTTTCATCTTAGGTGGCCAGAAAGAGACGGCGCGTTCTGAACCACACACAAAACAACTAAAATCACGTCAAATGTGAAAAATATAAGCGATTTTAGAGCGCATCCAATTATATCAGCTCTAAATCGGACGTGTTTGACGTGATTTTAGATGTTTTGTCTATGGTTTAGATCGTACCATCTCTTTTTGGTCATATATGACGAAAAGAGACCGAGCTAAAGAGAGCTAAAGAGACAGATTTAGTTTTGTCGCGTGTGCCGCTGAATCGCCACCAGTGTTAAGGAGCAGGAATGGTAAGGACCGTGTTAAAGTGTTTTTATCTTGTGTGCTATTTTTAATATTACGTATATGTATTATACGGGAATATAATAGGAACAACAATATAATTATATGAAAAAATAAAAAGCCTTTTCTATTTAAAATCGTATATTATAATTTTTATATTTATTAGACATGACTAAATATGATTGTTCTGTGTAATTTCTGTCTCTTACCACGTAAATCACTACAAACATTTTCTTTGTAGCTCTTTAGTGAGCACGTATACACAATCAAAAAAAAAATGAGCTAATTGTTTTACTATCTTAGTTTCATGCATATCATTACATTTAATGGAGTCCGTAATCGGATGATTACGGGTAGTTTTCGTATACATTCAAACAGCCAGCACGATTAACTCTTATTTCCTTATATGGAGCATCACTTTTACAAACAGTAGACTAGATGTTGGGCTGTGCGCGGGCCGCAAGCGGCCCGCGGGGAGTGTTTTCAAAGAGGGGTAAAAATGGGCCACCTATGAATTTAAAAAAAATAGGAAAAAATTCAAGTCGAGGTAGTAAAATGTGTAAAAAACCTTAAATGCGGTCGAAAATGGGCTGATGATGATGATGATATTTTAAAATCTGTGACTATCAACTTGTTAAGCAGTAGTGTAGAATCAAAACATGATAACGAACTCGAAAAACTGATAATAAACCCAAAAGCAGTTGAATAAAAAGGTAATAAACATGTATGCAATTTTGTTAGGTTGATGATGATGATGATGATTTTGGGAGTGCGAGTGTAGAGCTCGGCCTTCGGCCTCGCACCACCCTCGCCCTTGCCTCGCAAGTGCCAAGGCTCGGCCTTCGGCCTCGCCTTGGCACTTGCTCGGGTCCTGCGTACCAAATGTATGGAGTTTGATGATGATGATGATGATTTTGGGAGTGCGAGTGTGGAGCTCGGCCTTCGGCCTCACACCACCCTCGCCCTTGCCTCGCAAGTGCCAAAGCTCGGCCTTCGGCCTCGCCTTGGCACTTGCTCGGGTCCTGCGTACCAAATGTATGGAGTTTGATGATGATGATGATGATTTTGGGAGTGCGAGTGTGGAGCTCGGCCTTCGGCCTCGCACCACCCTCGCCCTTGCCTCGCAAGTGCCAAGGCTCGGCCTTCGGCCTCGCCTTGGCACTTGCTCGGCTTCTGCATACCAAATGTATGGAGTTTGTATGGAGGCGTTTTTTTTTTCTTCGGGACCCATACATTTTTCATCAGATCACCAATGAGCCTTAGATGTCTATCAATATTTATTAAAGCACCACCCCCCTATCTGTTATACTTTCGGAGATCCCCTGGGGTGCTCCAGGGTCAGTTCCACTTTCAGGCACTTTTAAGTTTTTCCCAACGTCTCATGGACCTTTTTTTACTGTCGTGCCTCGCAAGTGCCGCGACTCGGCCTACGGCCTCGCCGCGGCACTTGCTCGGCTCCTGGGTACCAAATGTATGGAGTTTGTATGGAGACATTTTTTTTTTCTTCGGGACCCAAACTTTTTTTTGCAGATCACCAAGGGGCCCAAGGTCCCTAACAACATTTCTTTAAGCACCACCCCCCTATCTCTCATACCCTTGGAGATCCCTTGGGGTGCACCAGGGTCAATTCCACTTTCAGCCATTTTTCGATTTTATCTCAACTCTCCTGGTCCATACATATACAAAACCACGAATAAACCCTACCCCACAAGTCTCCAACATGGAGATGTATTCCTACCCTACCAGAAAAAGTTACATGTATGGCGGCCATCTTTGTTTTTTGACATTTCCAAATTTTTTTCCAAAACATGTATTCAGCACCCCCTGGAGCCCCCTGATGCAAAAAATCAGCTCCCTGCGGCCATTTTGAAATTTGGCCGCCATTTTGAATCCGCCATCTTGGATTTTTGACATCACCCCCAAACTCTCCTACCCTCTCCCTATGACATTTGGTCGAACACCCCCCCGCTACCTCTTAGCGTTCCAGAGTTATAAGGGTCCAAACTTTGTATGGAATTTGAAAAATTTGTATGACTGTCATACATTTTTTTCAATTTTCCAGAACCGTCAAGCAGTTCCCTCCAAAATGAACCAAACTTGTAAAACTCTATCTTTTATACTTGCCGAGATCCAGTAGGGTACTCCAAGGTCAGTTCCACTTTTCCAAGTTTTCAGATTTTTCCTCTACTTACTGGAACATGTTCTATACAACGGTGCTATACTCGTCATCCCCCCAAAACTCCTTCTAGGAGAACTATTATGTCAATCAGTCAGTGAGTCAGTCAGTGAGTGAATGGTAATCTAATTTTATATTTTATACTAGATGTTGGGCTGTGCGCGGGCCGCAAGCGGCCCGCGGGGGGTGTTTTCAAAGAGGGGTAAAAATGGGCCACCTATGAATTTAAAAAAAATATGGAAAAAATTCAAGTCGGGCTTGTAAAATGTGTAAAAAACCTTGAATACGGTCAAAAATGGGCTGATGATGCTGATGATATTTTAAAATCTGTGACTATCAATTTGTAAAGCAGTAGTGTAGAATCAAAACTTGATAAGGATCTCGAAAAACTGATAATAAACCCCAACTCAGTCAAATAAAAAGGTAATAAACATGTATGCAATTTTGTTAGGTTGATGATGATGATGATTTTGGGAGTGCGAGTGTGGAGCTCGGCCTTCGGCCTCGCTCCACCCTCGCCCTTGCCTCGCAAGTGCCAAGCCTCGGCCTTCGGCCTCGCCTTGGCACTTGCTCGGGTCCTGCGTACCAAATGTATGGAGTTTGATGATGATGATGATGATTTTGGGAACGGCGAGTGTGGAGCTCGGCCTTCGGCCTCGCTCCACCCTCGCCCTTACCTCGCAAGTGCCAAGGCTCGGCCTTCGGCCTCGCCTTGGCACTTGCTCGGGTCCTGCGTACCAAATGTATGGAGTTTGATGATGATGATGATGATTTTGGGAGTGCGAGTGTGGAGCTCGGCCTTCGGCCTCGCTTCACCCTCGCCCTTGCCTCGCAAGTGCCAAGGCTCGGCCTTCGGCCTCGCCTTGGCACTTGCTCGGGTCCTACGTATCAAATGTATGGAGTTTGTATGGGGGCGTTTTTTTTTTTATTCGTTACCCATACATTTTTCAGTAAATCATCAATATACCCAAGATGCTCATCAATATTTGTTAAAGCACCACCCTCATATCTGTTATACTTTCGGAGATCCCCTGGGGTGCTCCAGGGTCTGTTTCACTTTCAGGCACTTTTAATTTTTTCCCAACGTCTAATGGTCCCTTCTTTATTGCCGTACCTCGCAAGTGCCGCGGCTCGGCCTACGGCCTCGCCGCGGCACTTGCTCGGCTCCTGGGTGCCAAATGTATGGAGTTTGTATGGAGCCATTTTTTTTTTCTTCGGGACCCTAACTTTTTTTTGCAGATCACCAATGGGCCTAAGGTGCCTAACAACATTTCATCAAGCACCACCCCCCTATCTGTCATACTTTTGGAGATCCTATGGGGTACTCCAGGGTCAGTTCCACTTTCAGACACTTTTCTATTTTGTCCCATTGTCTCATGGTCCCTTCTTTACTGTTAAGCCTCGCAAGTGCCGCGGCTCGGCCTACGGCCTCACCGCGGCACTTGCTCGGCTCCTGGGTACCAAATGTATGGAGTTTGTATGGAGCCATTTTTTTTTTCTTCGGGACCCATACTTTTTTTTGCACATCACCAATGGGCCCAAGGTACCTAACAACATTTCTTCAAGCACCACCCCCCTACCTCTCATACCCCCGGAGATCCCGTGGGGTGCACCAGGGTCAATTCCACTTTCAGCCAATTTTCGATTTTACCTCAACTCTACTGGTCCATACATATACAAAACCATGAATAAACCCTACCCCACAAGTCTCAAAGTTGGAGATTTATTCCTACCCTACCAGAAAAAGTTACATGTATGGCGGCCATCTTTGTTTTTTGACATTTCCAAATTTTTTTCCAAAATATGTAATCTGCACCCCCTGGAGCCCCCGGATGCAAAAAATCAGCTCCCTGCGGCCATTTTGAAATTTGGCCGCCATTTTGAATCCGCCATCTTGGATTTTTGACATCACCCCCAAACTCTCCTACCCTTTCCCTATGACATTTGGTCGAACACCCCCCCGCTACCTCTTACCGTTCCAGAGTTATAAGGGTCCAAAGTTTGTATGGAATTTGAAAAATTTGTATGACTGTCATACATTTTTTTCCATTTTCCAGAACCGTCAAGCAGTTCTCTTCAAAATGAGCCAAACTTGCAAAACTCTATCTCTTATACTTGCCGAGATCCAGTAGGGTACTCCAAGGTCAGTTCCACTTTTCCAAGTTTTCGGATTTTTCCTCTACTCACTGGAACATTCCCTATACAACACAGTTATACTCTTAATCCCCCCAAAACTCCTTCTAGGAGAACTACTATGTCAATCAGTCAGTGAGTGAGTCAGTGAATGGTAATCTAATTTTATATTATATAGACTAGATGTTGGGCTGTGCGCGGGCCGCAAGCGGCCCGCGGGGGGTGTTTTCAAAGAGGGGTAAAAATGGGCCACCTATTGATTAGAAAAGTATGGAAGAAATACAAGTCGAGGTAGTAAAATGTGTAAAAAACCTTAAATGCGGTCGAAAATGGGCTGATGATGATGATGATATTTTAAAATCTGTGACTATCAACTTGTAAAGCAGTAGTGTAGAATCAAAACATGATAAGGATCTCGAAAAACTGATAATAAACCCCAAAGCAGTCAAATAAAAAGGTAATAAACATGTATGCAATTTTGTTAGGTTGATGATGATGATGATGATTTTGGAGTGCGAGTGTGGAGCTTGGCCTTTGGCCTCGCTCCACCCTCGCCCTTGCCTCGCAAGTGCCAAGGCTCGGCCTTCGGCCTCGCCTTGGCACTTGCTCGGGTCCTGCGTACCAAATGTATGGAGTTTGATGATGATGATGATGATTTAGGGAGTGCGAGTGTGGAGCTCGGCCTCCGGCCTCGCTCCACCCTTTCCCTTGCCTCGCAAGTGCCAAGGCTCGGCCTTCGGCCTCGCCTTGGCACTTGCTCGGGTCATGCGTACCAAATGTATGGAGTTTGATGATGATGATGATGATGATGATGATTTTGGGAGTGCGAGTGTGGAGCTCGGCCTTCGGCCTCGCTCCACCCTCGCCCTTGCCTCGCAAGTGCCAAGGCTCGGCCTTCGGCCTCGCCTTGGCACTTGCTCGGTTCTGCTTACCAAATGTATGGAGTTTGTATGGAGTCAATTTTTTTTTCTTCGGGACCCATATTTTTTTTTGCAGATCACCAATAGGCCAAAAGACCTTAACAACATTTCATCAAGCACCACTCCCCTATCTGTCATACTTTTGGAGATCCTATGGGGTACTCCAGGGTCAGTTCCACTATCAGACACTTTTCTATTTTGTCCCATTGTCTCATGGTCCCTTCTTTACTGCCGTACCTCGCAAGTGCCGCGACTCGGCCTACGGCCTCGCCGCGGCACTTGCTCGGCTCCTGGGTACCAAATGTATGGAGTTTGTATGGAGACGATTTTTTTTTCTTCGGGACCTATATTTTTTTTTGCACATCACCAATAGGCCCAAGGTCCCTAACAACATTTCTTCAAGCACCACCCCCCTATCTCTCATACCCTTGGAGATCCCTTGGGGTGCACCAGGGTCAATTCCACTTTCAGCCATTTTTCGATTTTACCTCAACTCTCCTGGTCCATACATACACAAAACCACGAAAAAACCCTACCCAACAAGTCTCCAACATGGAGATGTATTCCTACCCTACCAGAAAAAGTTACATGTATGGCGGCCATCTTTGTTTTTTGACATTTCCAAATTTTTATTCGAAATATGTAATCTGCACCCCCTGGAGCCCCCGGATGCAAAAAATCATCTCCCTGCGGCCATTTTGAAATTTGGCCGCCATTTTGAATCCGCCATCTTGGATTTTTGTCACCACTTCCAAACTCTCCTACCCTTCCCCTATGACATTTGGTCGAACACCCCCCCGCTACCTCTTACCGTTCCAGAGTAATAAGGGTCCAAACTTTGTATGGAATTTGAAAAATTTGTATGACTGTCATACATTTTTTTCCATTTTTCAGAACCGTCAAGCAGTTCCATTCAAAATGAGCCAAACTTGTAAAACTCTATCTTTTATACTTGCCGAGATCCAGTAGGGTACTCCAAGGTCAGTTCCACTTTTCCAAGTTTTCAGATTTTTCCTCTACTCACTGGAACATTGTCTATACAACGGTGCTATACTCGTCATCCCCCCTAAACTCCTTCTAGGAGAACTACTATGTCAGTGAGTCAGTCAGTGAGTGAATGGTAATCTAATTTTATATTATATAGACTAGATGTTGGGCTGTGCGCGGGCCGCAAGCGGCCCGCGGGGGGTGTTTTCAAAGAGGGGTAAAAATGGGCCACCTATTGATTAGAAAAAATATGGAAAAAATACAAGTCGAGGTAGTAAAATGTGTAAAAAACCTTGAATTCGGTCAAAACTGGGCTGATGATGATGATGATATTTTAAATTCTGTGACTATCAACTTAAAAAGCAGTAGTGTATGATCAAAACGTTATATGGCAGTCGAAATACTGATAATAAACCCCAAAGCATTCAAATAAAAAGGTAATAAACATGTATGCAATTTTGTAAGGTTGATGATGATGATGATGATTTTGGAGTGCGAGTGTGGAGCTTGGCCTCCGGCCTCGCTCCACCCTCGCCCTTGCATCGCAAATGCCAAGGCTCGGCCTTCGGCCTCGCCTTGGCACTTGCTCGGGTCATACGTACCAAATGTATGGAGTTTGATGATGATGATGATGATTTTGGGAGTGCGAGTGTGGAGCTCGGCCTCCGGCCTCGCTCCACCCTCGCCCTTGCCTCGCAAATGCCAAGGCTCGGCCTTCGGCCTCGCCTTGGCACTTGCTCGGGTCATACGTACCAAATGTATGGAGTTTGATGATGATGATGATGATGATTTTGGGAGTGCGAGTGTGGAGCTCGGCCTTCGGCCTCGCTCCACCCTCGCCCTTGCCTCGCAAGTGCCAAGGCTCGGCCTTCGGCCTCGCCTTGGCACTTGCTCGGTTCTGCTTACCAAATGTATGGAGTTTGTATGGAGTCAATTTTTTTTTTCTTCGAGACCCATATTTTTTTTTGCAGATCACCAATAGGCCAAAAGACCTTAACAACATTTCATCAAGCACCACCCCCCTATCTGTCATACTTTTGGAGATCCTATGGGGTACTCCAGGGTCAGTTCCACTATCAGACACTTTTCTATTTTGTCCCATTGTCTCATGGTCCCTTCTTTACTGCCGTACCTCGCAAGTGCCGCGACTCGGCCTACGGCCTCGCCGCGGCACTTGCTCGGCTCCTGGGTGCCAAATGTATGGAGTTTGTATGGAGCCATATTTTTTTTCTTCGGGACCCTAACTTTTTTTTGCAGATCACCAATGGGCCCAAGGTACCTTACCACATTTCTTCAAGCACCACCCCCCTATCTCTCATACCCTTGGAGATCCCTTGGGGTGCACCAGGGTCATTTCCACTTTCAGCCAATTTTTGATTTTATCTCAACTTTCCCAGTCCATACATATACAAAACCACGAATAAACCCTACCCCACAAGTCTCAAAGTTGGAGATTTATTCCTACCCTACCAGAAAAAGTTACATGTATGGCGGCCATCTTTGTTTTTTGACATTTCCAAATTTTTATTCAAAATATGTAATCTGCAGCCCCTGAAAGCCCCGGATGCAAAAAATCAGCTCCCTGCGGCCATTTTGAAATTTGGCCGCCATTTTGAATCCGCCATCTTGGATTTTTGACATCATTCCCAAACTCTCCTACCGACCCCCTATGACATTTGGTCGAACACCCCCCCGCTACCTCTTACCGTTTCAGAGTTATAAGGGTCCAAAGTTTGTATGGAATTTTAAAAATTTGTATGACTGTCATACATTTTTTTCCATTTTCCAGAACCGTCGAGCAGTTCCCTTCAAAATGAGCCAAACTTGTAAAACTCTATCTTTTATACTTGCCGAGATCCAGTAGGGTACTCCAAGGTCAGTTCCACTTTTCCAAGTTTTCAGATTTTTCCTCTACTCACTGGAACATTGTCTATACAACGGTGCTATACTCGTCATCCCCCCAAAACTCCTTCTAGGAGAACTACTATGTCAATCAGTGTGTCAGTGAGTGAGTGAGTGAGTGAGTCAGTGAATGGTAATCTAATTTTATATTATATAGACTAGATGTTGGGCTGTGCGCGGGCCGCAAGCGGCCCGCGGGGGGTGTTTTCAAAGAGGGGTAAAAATGGGCCACCTATTGATTAGAAAAAATATGGAAAAAATTCAAGTCGAGGGAGTAAAATATGTAAAAAACCTAAAATTCGGTCAAAAATGGGCTGATGATGATGATGATATTTTAAAATCTGTGACTATCAACTTGTAAAGCAGTAGTGTAGGATCAAAACGTTATATGGCAGTCGAAATACTGATAATAAACCCCAAAGCAGTCAAATAAAAAGGTAATAAACTTGTATGCAATTTTGTTAGGTTGATGATGATGATGATTTTGGGAGTGCGAGTGTGGAGCTCGGCCTTCGGCCTCGCTCCACCCTCGCCCTTCGCTCGCAAGTGCCAAGGCTCTGCCTTCGGCCTCGCCTTGGCACTTGCTCGGGTCATGCGTACCAAATGTATGGAGTTTGATGATGATGATGATGATGATTTTGGGCGTAAGAGTGTGGAGCTCGGCCTTCGGCCTCGCTCCACCCTCGCCCTTCCCTCGCAAGTGCCAAGGCTCGGCCTTCGGCCTCGCCTTGGCACTTGCTCGGGTCATGCGTACCAAATGTATGGAGTTTGATGATGATGATGATGATGATTTTGGGAGTGCGAGTGTGGAGCTCGGCCTTCGGCCTCGCTCCACCCTCGCCCTTGCCTCGCAAGTGCCAAGGCTCGGCCTTCGGCCTCGCCTTGGCACTTGCTCGGGTCCTGCGTACCAAATGTATGGAGTTTGTATGGGGGCGTTTTTTTTTTATACGTGACCCATACATTTTTCATTAAATCATCAATGAACCCAAGATGCTCATCAATATTTGTTAAAGCACCACCGTCCTATCTGTTATACTTTCGGAGATCCCCTGGGGTGCTCTAGGGTCAGTTCCACTTTCAGGCACCTTTAATTTTTTCCCAACGTCCAATGGCCCCTTTTTTACTGTTAAGCTTCGCAAGTGCCGCGGCTCGGCCTACGGCCTCACCGCGGCACTTGCTCGGCTCCTATGTGCCAAATGTATGGAGTTTGTATGGAGCCATTTTTTTTTTCTTCGGGACCCCAACTTTTTTTTGCAGATCACCAATGGGCCTTAGGTGCCTAACAACATTTCTTCAAGCTTCACCCCACTACCTCTTATACCCTTTGAGATCCCTTGGGGTGCACCAGGGTCAATTCCACTTTCAGCCATTTTTCGATTTTATCTCAACTCTCCTGGTCCATACATATACTAAACCACGAATAAACCCTACCCCACAAGTCTCCAACATGGAGATGTATTCCTACCCTACCAGAAAAAGTTACATGTATGGCGGCCATCTTTGTTTTTTGACATTTCCAAATTTTTATCCAAAATATGTTTTCTGCACCCCCTGGAGCCCCCGGATGCAAAAAATCAGCTCCCTGCGGCCATTTTGAAATTTGGCCGCCATTTTGAATCCGCCATCTTGGATTTTTGACATCACCCCCAAACTCTCCTACCCTCCCCCTATGACATTTGGTCGAACACCCCCCCGCTGCCTCTTACCGTTCCAGAGTAATAAGGGTCCAAACTTTGTATGGAATTTGAAAAATTTGTATGACTGTCATACATTTTTTTCCATTTTCCAGAACTGTCAAGAAGTTCTCTTCAAAATGAGCCAAACTTGCAATACTCCATCTTTAATACTTTCCGAGATCCAGTAGGGTACTCCAAGGTCAGTTCCACTTTTCCAAGTTTTCAGATTTTTCCTCTACTCATTGGATCATTCCCTATACAACACAGTTATACTCTTAATCCCCCCAAAACTCCTTCTAGGAGAACTACTATGTCAGTGAGTGAGTGAGTCAGTGAATGGTAATCTAATTTTATATTATATATAGACTAGATGTTGGGCTGTGCGCGGGCCGCAAGCGGCCCGCGGGGGGTGTTTTCAAAGAGGGGTAAACATGAGCCACCAATTGATTAGAAAAAATATGGAAAAAATTCAAGTCGGGCTTGTAAAATTGGTAAAAAACCTTAAATTCGGTCAAAAATGGGCTGATGATGATGATGATATTTTAAAATCTGTGACTATCAACTTGTAAAGCAGTAGTGTAGGATCAAAACGTTATATGGCAGTCGAAATACTGATAAAAAACCCCAAAGCAGTCAAATAAAAAGGTAATAAACATGTATGCAATTTTGTTAGGTTGATGATGATGATAATTTTGGGAGTGCGAGTGTAGAGCTCAGCCTTCGGCCTCGCTCCACCCTCGCCCTTGCCTCGCAAGTGCCAAGGCTCGGCCTTCGGCCTCGCCTTGGCACTTGCTCGGGTCATGCGTACCAAATGTATGGAGTTTGATGATGATGATGATGATGATTTTGGGAGTGCGAGTGTGGAGCTCGGCCTTCGGCCTCGCTCCACCCTCGCCCTTCCCTCGCAAGTGCCAAGGCTCGGCCTTCGGCCTCGCCTTGGCACTTGCTCGGGTCATGCGTACCAAATGTATGGAGTTTGATGATGATGATGATGATGATTTTGGAAGTGCGAGTGTGGAGCTCGGCCTTCGGCCTCGATCCGCCCTCGCCCTTGCCTCGCAAGTGCCAAGGCTCGGCCTTCGGCCTCGCCTTGGCACTTGCTCGGGTCATGCGTACCAAATGTATGGAGTTTGATGATGATGATGATGATGATTTTGGAAGTGCGAGTGTGGAGCTCGGCCTTCGGCCTCGATCCGCCCTCGCACTTGCTCGGTTCTGCTTACTAAATGTATGGAGTTTGTATGGAGGCGGTTTTTTTCTTCGTGACCCATACATTTTTCATCAGATCACCAATAAGCCTTAGATGCTCATCAATATTTATCAAAGCACCACCCTCCTATCTGTTATACTTTTGGAGATCCTATGGGGTACTCCAGGGTCAGTTCCACTTTCAGACACTTTTCTATTTTTTCCCTTTGTCTTATGGTCCCATATTTATTGCCGTACCTCGCAAGTGCCGCGGCTCGGCCTACGGCCTCGCCGCGGTACTTGCTCGGCTCCTGGGTACCAAATGTATGGACTTTGTATGGAGACGTTTTTTTTTTCTTCGGGACCTATATTTTTTTTTGCAGATCACCAATGGGCCAAGGTCCCTAACAACATTTGTTCAAGCACCACCCCCCTACCTCTCATACCCTTGGAGATCCCTTGGGGTGCACCAGGGTCACTTCCACTTTCAGCCAATTTTCGATTTTATCTCAATTCTCCTGGTCCATACATATACAAAACCATAAAAAAACCGTACCCTACAAGTCTCCAACATGGAGATGTATTCCTACCCTACCAGAAAAAGTTACATGTATGGCCGCCATCTTTGTTTTTTGACATTTCCAAATTTTTATCAAAAATGTGTAACCTGCACCCCTTGGAGCCCCCGGATGCAAAAAATCAGCTCCCTGCGGCCATTTTGAAATTTGGCCGCCATTTTGAATCCGCCATCTTGGATTTTTGACATCACCCCCAAACTCTCCTTTCCTCCCCCTATGACATTTGGTCGAACACCCCCCAGCTACCTCTTACCGTTCCAGAGTTATAAGGGTCCAAAGTTTGTATGGAATTTGAAAAATTTGTATGACTCTCATACATTTTTTTCCATTTTCCAGAACCGTCAAGCAGTTCTCTTCAAAATGAGCCAAACTTGCAATACTCCATCTTTAATACTTGCCGAGATCCAGTAGGGTACTCCAAGGTCAGTTCCACTTTTCCAAGTTTTCAGATTTTTCCTCTACTCATTGGAACATTGTCTATACAACGGTGCTATACTCGTCATCCCCCCAAAACTCTTTCTAGGAGAACTACTATGTCAGTGAGTCAGTCAGTCAGTGAGTGAATGGTAATCTAATTTTATATTATATAGACTAGATGTTGGGCTGTGCGCGGGCCGCAAGCGGCCCGCGGGGGGTGTTTTCAAAGAGGGGTAAACATGGGCCACCTATTGATAAGAAAAAATATGGAAAAAATTCAAGTCGAGGTAGTAAAATGTGTAAAAAACCTTAAATGCGGTCGAAAATGGGCTGATGATGATGATGATATTTTTAAATCTGTGACTATCAATTTGTAAAGCAGTAGTGTAGAATCAAAACTTGATAAGGATCTCGAAAAACTGATAATAAACCCCAAAGCAGTCAAATAAAAAGGTAATAAACATGTATGCAATTTTGTTAGGTTGATGATGATGATGATGATTTTGGAGTGCGAGTGTGGAGCTTGGCCTCCGGCCTCGCTCCACCCTCGCCCTTGCCTCGCAAGTGCCAAGGCTCGGCCTTTGGCCTCGCCTTGGCACTTGCTCGGGTCCTGCGTACCAAATGTATGGGGTTTGATGATGATGATGATGATTTTGGGAGTGCGAGTGTGGAGCTCGGCCTCCGGCCTCGCTCCACCCTCGCCCTTGCCTCGCAAGTGCCAAGGCTCGGCCTTCGGCCTCGCCTTGGCACTTGCTCGGGTCATGCGTACCAAATGTATGGAGTTTGATGATGATGATGATGATGATTTTGGGAGTGCGAATGTGGAGCTCGGCCTTCGGCCTCGCTCCACCCTCGCCCTTGCCTCGCAAGTGCCAAGGCTCGGCCTTCGGCCTCGCCTTGGCACTTGCTCGGTTCTGCTTACCAAATGTATGGAGTTTGTATGGAGTCAATTTTTTTTTCTTCGGGACCCATATTTTTTTTTGCAGATCACCAATAGGCCAAAAGACCTTAACAACATTTTATCAAGCACCACCCCCCTATCTGTCATACTTTTGGAGATCCTATGGGGTACTCCAGGGTCAGTTCCACTATCAGACACTTTTCTATTTTGTCCCATTGTCTCATGGTCCCTTCTTTACTGCCGTACCTCGCAAGTGCCGCGACTCGGCCTACGGCCTCGCCGCGGCACTTGCTCGGCTCCTGGGTACCAAATGTATGGAGTTTGTATGGAGACAATTTTTTTTTCTTCGGGACCCTAACTTTTTTTTACAGATCACCAATGGGCCCAAGGTCTTTAACAACATTTCTTCAAGCACCACCCCCCTACCTCTCATACCCTTGGAGATCCCTTGGGGTGCACCAGGATCACTTCCACTTTCAGCCATTTTTCGATTTTATCTCAACTTTCCTGGTCCAAACACATACAAAACCATAAAAAAACCGTACCCTACAAGTCTCTAACATGGAGATCTATTCCGACCCTACCAGAAAAAGTTACATGTATGGCGGCCATCTTTGTTTTTTGACATTTCCAAATTTTTGTCCAAAATATGTAATCTGCAGCCCCTGGAGCCCCCGGATGCAAAAAATCAGCTCCCTGCGGCCATTTTGAAATTTGGCCGCCATTTTGAATCCGCCATCTTGGATTTTTGACATCACCCCCAAACTCTCCTACCCTCCCCCTATGACATTTGGTCGAACACCCCCCAGCTACCTCTTACCGTTTCAGAGTTATAAGCGTCCAAAGTTTGTATGGAATTTGAAAAATTTGTATGACTGTCATACATTTTTTTCCATTTTCCAGAACCGTCAAGCAGTTCTCTTCAAAATGAGCTAAACTTCTAAAACTCTATCTCTTATACTTGCCGAGATCCAGTAGGGTACTCCAAGGTCAGTTCCACTTTTCCAAGTTTTCAGATTTTTCCTCTACTCACTGGAACATTGTCTATACAACGGTGCTATACTCGTCATCCCCTCAAAACTCCTTCTAGGAGAACTACTATGTCAATGAGTGAGTCAGTCAGTCAGTGAATGGTAATCTAATTTTATATTATATAGACTAGATGTTGGGCTGTGCGCGGGCCGCAAGCGGCCCGCGGGGGGTGTTTTCAAAGAGGGGTAAAAATGGGCCACCTATGAATTAAAAAAAAATAGGAAAAAATTCAAGTCGGGCTTGTAAAATGTGTAAAAAACCTTGAATTCGGTCAAAAATGGGCTGATGATGATGATGATATTTTAAAATCTGTGACTATCAACTTGTAAAGCAGTAGTGTAGGATCAAAACGTTATATGGCAGTCGAAATACTGATAATAAACCCCAAAGCAGTCAAATAAAAAGGTAATAAACATGTATGCAATTTTGTTAGGTTGATGATGATGATGATTTTGGGAGTGCGAGTGTGGAGCTCGGCCTTCGGCCTCGCTCCACCCTCGCCCTTGCCTCGCAAGTGCCAAGCCTCGGCCTTCGGCCTCGCCTTGGCACTTGCTCGGGTCCTGCGTACCAAATGTATGGAGTTTGATGATGATGATGATGATTTTGGGAACGGCGAGTGTGGAGCTCGGCCTTCGGCCTCGCTCCACCCTCGCCCTTACCTCGCAAGTGCCAAGGCTCGGCCTTCGGCCTCGCCTTGGCACTTGCTCGGGTCCTGCGTACCAAATGTATGGAGTTTGATGATGATGATGATGATTTTGGGAGTGCGAGTGTGGAGCTCGGCCTTCGGCCTCGCTTCACCCTCGCCCTTGCCTCGCAAGTGCCAAGGCTCGGCCTTCGGCCTCGCCTTGGCACTTGCTCGGGTCCTACGTATCAAATGTATGGAGTTTGTATGGGGGCGTTTTTTTTTTATTCGTTACCCATACATTTTTCAGTAAATCATCAATATACCCAAGATGCTCATCAATATTTGTTAAAGCACCACCCTCATATCTGTTATACTTTCGGAGATCCCCTGGGGTGCTCCAGGGTCTGTTCCACTTTCAGGCACTTTTAATTTTTTCCCAACGTCTAATGGTCCCTTCTTTATTGCCGTACCTCGCAAGTGCCGCGGCTCGGCCTACGGCCTCGCCGCGGCACTTGCTCGGCTCCTGGGTGCCAAATGTATGGAGTTTGTATGGAGCCATTTTTTTTTTCTTCGGGACCCTAACTTTTTTTTGCAGATCACCAATGGGCCTAAGGTGCCTAACAACATTTCTTCAAGCACCACCCCCCTACCTCTTATACCCTCGGAGATCCCTTGGGGTGCACCAGGGTCACTTCTACTTTCAGCCAATTTTCGATTTTATCTCAACTCTCCTGGTCCATACATATACAAAACCACGAATAAACTCTACCCTACCAGTCTCAAAGTTGGAGATGTATTCCTACCCTACCAGAAAAAGTTACATGTATGGCGGCCATCTTTGTTTTTTGACATTTCCAAATTTTTATCCAAAATTTGGAATCTGCACCCCCTGGAGCCCCCGAATGCAAAAAATCATCTCCCTGCGGCCATTTTGAAATTTGGCCGCCATTTTGAATCCGCCATCTTGGATTTTTGACATCACCCCCAAACTCTCCTACCCTCCCCCTATGACATTTGGTCGAACACCCCCCAGCTACCTCTTACCGTTCCAGAGTAATAAGCGTCCAAACTTTGTATGGAATTTGAAAAATTTGTATGACTGTCATACATTTTTTTCAATTTTCCAGAACCGTCAAGCAGTTCCCTTCAAAATGAGCCAAACTTGCAAAACTCTATCTTTTATACTTTCCGAGATCCAGTAGGGTACTCCAAGGTCAGTTCCACTTTTCCAAGTTTTCCGATTTTTCCTCTACTCACTGGAACATGTTCTATACAACGGTGCTATACTCGTCATCCCCCCAAAACTCCTTCTAGGAGAACTACTATGTCAGTGAGTCAGTCAGTGAGTGAGTCAATGAGTGAATGGTAATCTAATTTTATATTATATAGACTAGATGTTGGGCTGTGCGCGGGTCGCAAGCGGCCCGCGGGGGGTGTTTTCAAAGGGGGGTAAAAATGGGCCACCTATTGATTAGAAAAAATATGGCAAAAATACAAGTCGAGGAAGTAAAATGTGTAAAAAACCTTAAATTCGGTCAAAATGGGCTGATGATGATGATGATATTTTAAAATCTGTGACTATCAATTTGCAAAGCAGTAGTGTATGATCAAAACGTTAAATGGCAGTCGAAATACTGATAATAAACCCCAAAGCAGTCAAATAAAAAGGTTATAAACATGTATGCAATTTTGTTAGGTTGATGATGATGATGATGATTTTGGGAGTGCGAGTGTGGAGCTCGGCCTTCGGCCTCGCTCCACCCTCGCCCTTTTCTCGCAGGTGCCAAGGCTCGGCCTTCGGCCTCGCCTTGGCACTTGCTCGGGTCATGCGTACCAAATTATGGAGTTTGATGATGATGGTGATGATGATTTTGGGAGTGCGAGTGTGGAGCTCGGCCTATGGCCTCGCTCCACCCTCGCCCTTGCCTCGCAAGTGCCAAGGCTCGGCCTTCGGTCTCGCCTTGGCACTTGCTCGGGTCATGCGTACCAAATTATGGAGTTTGATGATGATGATGATGATGATTTTGGGAGTGCGAGTGTGGAGCTCGGCCTTCGGCCTCGCTCCACCCTCGCCCTTGTCTCGCAAGTGCCAAGGCTCGGCCTTCGGCCTCGCCTTGGCACTTGCTCGGTTCTGCTTACCAAATGTATGGAGTTTGTATGGAGTCAATTTTTTTTTCTTCGGGACCCATATTTTTTTTTGCAGATCACCAATAGGCCAAAAGACCTTAACAACATCTCATCAAGCACCACCCCCCTATCTGTCATACTTTTGGAGATCCTATGGGGTACTCCAGGGTCAGTTCCACTTTCAGACACTTTTCTATTTTGTCCCATTGTCTCATGGTCCCTTCTTTACTGTTAAGCCTCGCAAGTGCCGCGGCTCGGCCTACGGCCTCACCGCGGCACTTGCTCGGCTCCTGGGTACCAAATGTATGGAGTTTGTATGGAGTCATTTTTTTTTTCTTCGGGACCCATATTTTTTTTTGCACATCACCAATGGGCCCAAGGTCCCTAACAACATTTCTTCAAGCACCACCCCCCTATCTCTCATACCTTTGGAGATCCCTTGGGGTGCACCAGGGTCAATTCCACTTTCAGCCATTTTTCGATTTTATCTCACCTCTCCTGGTCCAAACATATACAAAACCACGAAAAAACCCTACCCAACAAGTCTCCAACATGGAGATGTATTCCTACCCTACCAGAAAAAGTTACATGTATGGCGGCCATCTTTGTTTTTTGACATTTCCAAATTTTTATCCAAAATATGTAATCTGCACCCCCTGACGCCCCCGGATGCAAAAAATCAGCTCCCTGCGGCCATTTTGAAATTTGGCCGCCATTTTGAATCCGCCATCTTGGATTTTCAACATCACCCCCAAACTCTCCTACCCTCCCCCTATGACATTTGGTCGAACACCCCCCCGCTACCTCTTACCGTTCCAGAGTTATAAGGGTCCAAACTTTGTATGGAATTTGAAAAATTTGTATGACGTCATACATTTTTTTCCATTTTCCAGAACCGTCAAGCAGTTCTCTTCAAAATGAGCCAAACTTGTAAAACTCTATCTTTTATACTTGCCGAGATCCAGTAGGGTACTCCAAGGTCAGTTCCACTTTTCCAAGTTTTCAGATTTTTCCTCTACTCACTGGAACATGTTCTATACAACGGTGCTATACTCGTCATCCCCCCAAAACTCCTTCTAGGAGAACTACTATGTCAATCAGTGTGTCAGTGAGTCAGTGAGTGAATGGTAATCTAATTTTATATTATATAGACTAGATGTTGGGCTGTGCGCGGGCCGCAAGCGGCCCGCGGGGGGTGTTTTCAAAGAGGGGTAAACATGGGCCACCTATTGATTAGAAAAAATATGGAAAAAATACAAGTCGAGGTAGTAAAATGTGTAAAAAACCTTAAATTCGGTCAAAACTGGGCTGATGATGATGATGATATTTTAAAATCTGTGACTATCAACTTGTAAAGCAGTAGTGTAGAATCAAAACTTGATAAGGATCTCGAAAAACTGATAATAAACCCCAACTCAGTCAAATAAAAAGGTAATAAACACGTACCAAATGTATGGAGTTTGATGATGATGATGATGATTTTGGGAGTGCGAGTGTGGAGCTCAGCCTTCGGCTTCGCTCCACCCTCACCCTTACCTCGCAAGTGCCGCGGCTCGGCCTTCGGCCTCGCCTTGGCACTTGCTCGGCTTCTGCATACCAAATGTATGGAGTTTGATGATGATGATGATGATGATGATTTTAAGAGTGCGAAAGTGGAGCTCGGCCTTCGGCCTCGCTCCACCCTCGCCCTTGCCTCGCAAGTGCCAAGGCTCGGCCTTCGGCCTCGCCTTGGCACTTGCTCGGGTCCTGCATACCAAATGTATGGAGTTTGTATGGAGTCATTTTTTTTTTCTTCGGGACCCGTATTTTTTTTTGCAGATCACCAATAGGCCAAAAGTCCTTAACAACATTTCTTCAAGCACCACTCCCCTATCTGTCATACTTTTGGAGATCCTATGGGGTACTCCAGGGTCAGTTCCACTTTCAGACATTTTTCAATTTTTTCCCATTGTCTTATGGTCCCTTATTTATTGCCGTACCTCGCAATTGCCGCGACTCGGCCTACGGCCTCGCCGCGGCACTTGCTCGGCTCCTGGGTACCAAATGTATGGAGTTTGTATGGAGACAATTTTTTTTTCTTCGGGACCCCAACTTTTTTTTGCAGATCACCAAGGGGCCCAAGGTCCCTAACAACATTTCTTCAAGCACCACCCCCCTATCTCTCATACCTTTGGAGATCCCTTGGGGTGCACCAGGGTCAATTCCACTTTCAGCCATTTTTCGATTTTATCTCACCTCTCCTGGTCCAAACATATACAAAACCATGAATAAACCCTACCCCACAAGTCTCCAACATGGAGATGTATTCCTACCCTACCAGAAAAAGTTACATGTATGGCGGCCATCTTTGTTTTTTGACATTTCCAAATTTTTATCCAAAATATGTAATTTGCACCCCCTGAAAGCCCCGGATGCAAAAAATCAGCTCCCTGCGGCCATTTTGAAATTTGGCCGCCATTTTGAATCCGCCATCTTGGATTTTTGACATCACCCCCAAACTCTCCTACCCTCCCCCTATGACATTTGGTCGAACACCCCTCCGCTACCTCTTACCGTTCCAGAGATATAAGCGTCCAAACTTTGTATGGAATTTGAAAAATTTGTATGACTGTCATACATTTTTTTCCATTTTCCAGAACCGTCAAGCAGTTCTCTTCAAAATGAACCAAACTTGTAAAACTCTATCTCTTATACTTGCCGAGATCCAGTAGGGTACTCCAAGGTCAGTTCCACTTTTCCAAGTTTTCAGATTTTTCCTCTACTCATTGGAACATTGTCTATACAAAGGTGCTATACTCGTCATCCCCCCAAAACTCCTTCTAGGAGAACTACTATGTCAATCAGTCAGTGAGTGAGTCAGTCAGTGAATGGTAATCTAATTTTATATTATATAGACTAGATGTTGGGCTGTGCGCGGGCCGCAAGCGGCCCGCGGGGGGTGTTTTCAAAGAGGGGTAAAAATGGGCCACCTATTGATTAGAAAAAATATGGAAAAAATACAAGTCGAGGTAGTAAAATGTGTAAAAAACCTTAAATTCGGTCAAAAATGGGCTGATGATGATGATGATATTTTAAAATCTGTGACTATCAACTTGTAAAGCAGTAGTGTAGGATCAAAACGTTATATGGCAGTCGAAATACTGATAATAAACCCGAAAGCAGTCAAATAAAAAGGTAATAAACATGTATGCAATTTTGTTAGGTTGATGATGATGATGATTTTGGGAGTGCGAGTGTAGAGCTCGGCCTTCGGCCTCGCTCCACCCTCGCCCTTGCCTCGCAAGTGCCAAGGCTCGGCCTTCGGCCTCGCCTTGGCACTTGCTCGGGTCCTGCGTACCAAATGTATCGAGTTTGATGATGATGATGATGATTTTGGGAGTGCGAGTGTGGAGCTCGGCCTCCGGCCTCGCTCCACCCTCGCCCTTGCCTCGCAAGTGCCAAGGCTCGGCCTTCGGCCTCGCCTTGGCACTTGCTCGGGTCATGCGTACCAAATGTATGGAGTTTGATGATGATGATGATGATGATTTTGGGAGTGCGAGTGTGGAGCTCGGCCTTCGGCCTCGCTCCACCCTCGCCCTTGCCTCGCAAGTGCCAAGGCTCGGCCTTCGGCCTCGCCTTGGCACTTGCTCGGTTCTGCTTACCAAATGTATGGAGTTTGTATGGAGTAAATTTTTTTTTCTTCGGGACCCATATTTTTTTTTGCAGATCACCAATAGGCCAAAAGACCTTAACAACATTTCATCAAGCACCACCCCCCTATCTGTCATACTTTTGGAGATCCTATGGGGTACTCCAGGGTCAGTTCCACTTTCAGACACTTTTCTATTTTGTCCCATTGTCTCACGGTCCCTTCTTTACAGTGGAGCCTCGCAAGTGCCGCGACTCGGCCTACGGCCTCGCCGCGGCACTTGCTCGGCTCCTGGGTACCAAATGTATGGAGTTTGTATGGAGACGTTTTTTTTTTCCTCGGGACCCCAACTTTTTTTTGCAGATCACCAATGGGCCTAAGGTCCCTAACAACATTTGTTCAAGCACCACCCCCCTATCTCTCATACCCTTGGAGATCCCTTGGGGTGCACCAGGGTCAATTCCACTTTCAGCCATTTTTCGATTTTATCTCAACTCTCCTGGTCCATACATATACAAAACCACGAATAAACCCTACTCAACAAGTCTCCAACATGAAGATGTATTCCTACCCTACCAGAAAAAGTTACATGTATGGCGGCCATCTTTGTTTTTTGACATTTCCAATTTTTTTTCCAAAATATGTAATCTGCACCCCCTGGAGCCCCCGGATGCAAAAAATCAGCTCCCTGCGGCCATTTTGAAATTTGGCCGCCATTTTGAATCCGCCATCTTGGATTTTTGACATCACCCCCAAACTCTCCTACTCCCCCCCTATGACATTTGGTCGAACACCCCCCGGCTACCTCTTACCGTTTCAGAGATATAAGGGTCCAAACTTTGTATGGAATCTGAAAAATTTGTATGACTGTCATACATTTTTTTCCATTTTCCAGAACCGTCAAGCAGTTCCATTCAAAATGAGCCAAACTTGTAAAACTCTATCTCTTATACTTGCCGAGATCCAGTAGGGTACTCCAAGGTCAGTTCCACTTTTCCAAGTTTTCAGATTTTTCCTCTACTCACTGGAACATGTTCTATACAACGGTGCTATACTCGTCATCCCCCTAAAACTCCTTCTAGGAGAACTACTATGTCAATCAGTGTGTCAGTGAGTCAGTGAGTGAATGGTAATCTAATTTTATATTATATAGACTAGATGTTGGGCTGTGCGCGGGCCGCAAGCGGCCCGCGGGGGGTGTTTTCAAAGAGGGGTAAAAATGGGCCACCTATTGATTAGAAAAAATATGGAAAAAATACAAGTCGAGGTAGTAAAATGTGTAAAAAACCTAAAATGCGGTCAAAAATGGGCTGATGATGATGATGATATTTTAAAATCTGTGACTATCAACTTGAAAAGCAGTAGTGTATGATCAAAACGTCATATGGCAGTCGAAATACTGATAATAAACCCCAAAGCAGTCAAATAAAAAGGTAATAAACATGTATGCAATTTTGTTAGGTTGATGATGATGATGATTTTGGGAGTACGAGTGTGGAGCTCGGCCTTCGGCCTCGCTCCACCCTCGCCCTTGCCAAGTGCCAAGGCTCGGCCTTCGGCCTCGCCTTGGCACTTGCTCGGGTCATGCGTACCAAATGTATGGAGTTTGATGTTGATGATGATGATGATTTTGGGAGTGCGAGTGTGGAGCTCGGCCTTCGGCCTCGCTCCACCCTCGCTCTGGCCTCGCAAGTGCCAAGGCTCGGCCTTCGGCCTCGCCTTGGCACTTGCTCGGGTCCTGCGTACCAAATGTATAGAGTTTGATGATGATGATGATGATTTTGGGAGTGCGAGTGTGGAGCTCGGCCTTTGGCCTCGCTCCACCCTCGCCCTTGCCTCGCAAGTGCCAAGGCTCGGCCTTCGGCCTCGCCTTGGCACTTACTCGGGTCCTGCGTACCAAATGTATGGAGTTTGTATGGAGTCAATTTTTTTTTTCTTCGGGACCCATATTTTTTTTTGCAGATCACCAATAGGCCAAAAGACCTTAACAACATTTCATCAAGCACCACCCCCCTATCTGTCATACTTTTGGAGATCCTATGGGTACTCCAGGGTCAGTTCCACTTTCAGACACTTTTCTATTTTGTCCCATTGTCTCTTGGTCCCTTCTTTACAGTGGAGCCTCGCAAGTGCCGCGGCTCGGCCTACGGCCTCACCGCGGCACTTGCTCGGCTCCTGGGTACCAAATGTATGGAGTTTGTATGGAGCCATTTTTTTTTTCTTCGAGACCCCAACTTTTTTTTGCAGATCACCAAGGGGCCCAAGGTCCCTAACAACATTTCTTCAAGCACCACCCCCTTACCTCTCATACTCTTGGAGATCCCATGGGGTGCACCAGGGTCAATTCCACTTTCAGCCATTTTTCGATTTTATCTCAACTCTCCTGGTCCATACATATACAAAACCACGAATAAACCCTACCCAACAAGTCTCCAACATGGAGATGTATTCCTACCCTACCAGAAAAAGTTACATGTATGGCGGCCATCTTTGTTTTTTGACATTTCCAAATTTTTATCCAAAATATGTAATCTGCACCCCCTTGAGCCCCCGGATGCAAAAAATCAGCTCCCTGCGGCCATTTTGAAATTTGGCCGCCATTTTGAATCCGCCATCTTGGATTTTTGACATCACCCACAAACTCTCCTACCCTCCCCCTATGACATTTGGTCGAACACCCCCCCGCTACCTCTTAGCGTTCCAGAGTTATAAGGGTCCAAACTTTGTATGGAATTTGAAAAATTTGTATGACTGTCATACATTTTTTTCCATTTTCCAGAACCGTCAAGCAGTTCCCTCCAAAATGAACCAAACTTGTAAAACTCTATCTTTTATACTTGCCGAGATCCAGTAGGGTACTCCAAGGTCAGTTCCACTTTTCCAAGTTTTCAGATTTTTCCTCTACTCCTTGAAACATTGTCTATACAACGGTGCTATACTCGTCATCCCCCCAAAACTCCTTCTAGGAGAACTACTATGTCAATCAGTCAGTGAGTCAGTGAGTCAGTGAATGGTAATCTAATTTTATATTATATAGACTAGATGTTGGGCTGTGCGCGGGCCGCAAGCGGCCCGCGGGGGGTGTTTTCAAAGAGGGGTAAAAATGGGCCACCTATTGATTAGAAAAAATAAGGAAAAAATTCAAGTCGGGCTTGTAAAATATGTAAAAAACCTTAAATTCGGTCAAAAATGGGCTGATGATGATGATGATATTTTAAAATCTGTGACTATCAACTTGTAAAGCAGTAGTGTAGAATCAAAACATGATAAGGATCTCGAAAAACTGATAATAAACCCCAAATCAGTCCAATAAAAAGGTAATAAACATGTATGCAATTTTGTTAGGTTGATGATGATGATGATGATTTTGGGAGTGCGAGTGTAGAGCTCGGCCTTCGGCCTCGCTCCACCCTCGCCCTTGCCTCGCAAGTGCCAAGGCTCGGCCTTCGGCCTCGCCTTGGCACTTGCTCGGGTCCTGCGTACCAAATGTATGGAGTTTGATGATGATGATGATGATTTTGCGAGTGCGAGTGTGGAGCTCGGCCTCCGGCCTCGCTCCACCCTCGCCCTTGCCTCGCAAGTGCCAAGGCTCGGCCTTCGGCCTCGCCTTGGCACTTGCTCGGTTCTGCTTACCAAATGTATGGAGTTTGTATGGAGTCAATTTTTTTTTCTTCGGGACCCATATTTTTTTTGCAGATCACCAATAGGCCAAAAGACCTTAACAACATTTCATCAAGCACCACCCCCCTATCTGTCATACTTTTGGAGATCCTATGGGGTACTCCAGGGTCAGTTCCACTTTCAGACACTTTTTTATTTTTTCCCATTGTCTCATGGTCCCTTTTTTACTGTTGAGCCTCGCAAGTGCCGTGGCTCGGCCTACGGCCTCGCCGCGGCACTTGCTCGGCTCCTGGGTGCCAAATGTATGGAGTTTGTATGGAGCCATTTTTTTTTTCTTCGGGACCCTAACTTTTTTTTGCATATCACCAATGGGCCCAAGGTGCCTAACAACATTTCTTCAAGCACCACCCCCCTAACTCTCATACCCTCGGAGATCCCTTGGGGTGCACCAGGGTCACTTCCACTTTCAGCCATTTTTCGATTTCATCTCAACTCTCCTGGTCCATACATATACAAAACCACGAATAAACCCTACCCCACAAGTCTCAAAGTTGGAGATGTATTCCTACCCTACCAGAAAAAGTTACATGTATGGCGGCCATCTTTGTTTTTTGACATTTCCAAATTTTTATCAAAAATATGTAATCTGCACCCCTTGGAGCCCCCGGATGCAAAAAATCAGCTCCCTGCGGCCATTTTGAAATTTGGCCGCCATTTTGAATCCGCCATCTTGGATTTTTGACACCACCCCCAAACTCTCCTACCGACCCTCTATGACATTTGGTCGAACACCCCCCCGCTACCTCTTACCATTCCAGAGTTATAAGGGTCCAAACTTTGTATGGAATTTGAAAAATTTGTATGACTCTCATACATTTTTTTCCATTTCCCAGAACCGTCAAGCAGTTCCATTCAAAATAAGCCAAACTTCTAAAACTCTATCTCTTATACTTGCCGAGATCCAGTAGGGTACTCCAAGGTCAGTTCCACTTTTCCAAGTTTTCAGATTTTTCCTCTACTCACTGGAACATTGTCTATACAACGGTACTATACTCGTCATCCCCCCAAAACTCCTTCTAGGAGAACTACTATGTCAGTGAGTCAGTGAGTCAGTCAGTCAGTGAGTGAATGGTAATCTAATTTTATATTATATAGACTAGATGTTGGGCTGTGCGCGGGCCGCAAGCGGCCCGCGGGGAGTGTTTTCAAAGAGGGGTAAAAATGGGCCACCTATGAATTTAAAAAAAATAGGAAAAAATTCAAGTCGAGGTAGTAAAATGTGTAAAAAACCTTAAATGCGGTCGAAAATGGGCTGATGATGATGATGATATTTTAAAATCTGTGACTATCAACTTGTTAAGCAGTAGTGTAGAATCAAAACATGATAACGAACTCGAAAAACTGATAATAAACCCAAAAGCAGTTGAATAAAAAGGTAATAAACATGTATGCAATTTTGTTAGGTTGATGATGATGATGATGATTTTGGGAGTGCGAGTGTAGAGCTCGGCCTTCGGCCTCGCACCACCCTCGCCCTTGCCTCGCAAGTGCCAAGGCTCGGCCTTCGGCCTCGCCTTGGCACTTGCTCGGGTCCTGCGTACCAAATGTATGGAGTTTGATGATGATGATGATGATTTTGGGAGTGCGAGTGTGGAGCTCGGCCTTCGGCCTCACACCACCCTCGCCCTTGCCTCGCAAGTGCCAAAGCTCGGCCTTCGGCCTCGCCTTGGCACTTGCTCGGGTCCTGCGTACCAAATGTATGGAGTTTGATGATGATGATGATGATTTTGGGAGTGCGAGTGTGGAGCTCGGCCTTCGGCCTCGCACCACCCTCGCCCTTGCCTCGCAAGTGCCAAGGCTCGGCCTTCGGCCTCGCCTTGGCACTTGCTCGGCTTCTGCATACCAAATGTATGGAGTTTGTATGGAGGCGTTTTTTTTTTCTTCGGGACCCATACATTTTTCATCAGATCACCAATGAGCCTTAGATGTCTATCAATATTTATTAAAGCACCACCCCCCTATCTGTTATACTTTCGGAGATCCCCTGGGGTGCTCCAGGGTCAGTTCCACTTTCAGGCACTTTTAAGTTTTTCCCAACGTCTCATGGACCTTTTTTTACTGTCGTGCCTCGCAAGTGCCGCGACTCGGCCTACGGCCTCGCCGCGGCACTTGCTCGGCTCCTGGGTACCAAATGTATGGAGTTTGTATGGAGACATTTTTTTTTTCTTCGGGACCCAAACTTTTTTTTGCAGATCACCAAGGGGCCCAAGGTCCCTAACAACATTTCTTTAAGCACCACCCCCCTATCTCTCATACCCTTGGAGATCCCTTGGGGTGCACCAGGGTCAATTCCACTTTCAGCCATTTTTCGATTTTATCTCAACTCTCCTGGTCCATACATATACAAAACCACGAATAAACCCTACCCCACAAGTCTCCAACATGGAGATGTATTCCTACCCTACCAGAAAAAGTTACATGTATGGCGGCCATCTTTGTTTTTTGACATTTCCAAATTTTTTTCCAAAACATGTATTCAGCACCCCCTGGAGCCCCCTGATGCAAAAAATCAGCTCCCTGCGGCCATTTTGAAATTTGGCCGCCATTTTGAATCCGCCATCTTGGATTTTTGACATCACCCCCAAACTCTCCTACCCTCTCCCTATGACATTTGGTCGAACACCCCCCCGCTACCTCTTAGCGTTCCAGAGTTATAAGGGTCCAAACTTTGTATGGAATTTGAAAAATTTGTATGACTGTCATACATTTTTTTCAATTTTCCAGAACCGTCAAGCAGTTCCCTCCAAAATGAACCAAACTTGTAAAACTCTATCTTTTATACTTGCCGAGATCCAGTAGGGTACTCCAAGGTCAGTTCCACTTTTCCAAGTTTTCAGATTTTTCCTCTACTTACTGGAACATGTTCTATACAACGGTGCTATACTCGTCATCCCCCCAAAACTCCTTCTAGGAGAACTATTATGTCAATCAGTCAGTGAGTCAGTCAGTGAGTGAATGGTAATCTAATTTTATATTTTATACTAGATGTTGGGCTGTGCGCGGGCCGCAAGCGGCCCGCGGGGGGTGTTTTCAAAGAGGGGTAAAAATGGGCCACCTATTGATTAGAAAAAATATGGAAAAAATACAAGTCGAGGTAGTAAAATGTGTAAAAAACCTTGAATTCGGTCAAAAATGGGCTGATGATGATGATGATATTTTAAAATCTGTGACTATCAACTTGTAAAGCAGTAGTGTAGAATCAAAACATGATAAGGATCTCGAAAAACTGATAATAAACCCCAAAGCAGTCAAATAAAAAGGTAATAAACATGTATGCAATTTTGTTAGGTTGATGATGATGATGATTTTGGGAGTGCGAGTGTGGAGCTCGGCCTTCGGCCTCGCTCCACCCTCGCTCTGGCCTCGCAAGTGCCAAGGCTCGGCCTTCGGCCTCGCCTTGGCACTTGCTCGGGTCATGCGTACCAAATGTATGGAGTTTGATGATGATGATGATGATTTTGGAAGTGCGAGTGTGGAGCTCGGCCTTTGGCCTCGCTCCACCCTCGCCCTTACCTCGCAAGTGCCAAGGCTCGGCCTTCGGCCTCGCCTTGGCACTTGCTCGGGTCCTGCGTACCAAATGTATGGAGTTTGATGATGATGATGATGATGATGAATTTGGGAGTGCGAGTGTGGAGCTCGGCCTTCGGCCTCGCTCCACCCTCGCCCTTGCCTCGCAAGTGCCAAGGCTCGGCCTTCGGCCTCGCCTTGCCACTTGCTCGGGTCCTGCGTACCAAATGTATGGAGTTTGTATGGAGTCAATTTTTTTTTTCTTCGGGACCCATATTTTTTTTTGCAGATTACCAATAGGCCAAAAGACCTTAACAACATTTCATCAAGCACCACCCCCCTATCTGTCATACTTTTGGAGATCCTATGGGGTACTCCAGGGTCAGTTCCACTTTCAGACACTTTTCTATTTTGTCCCATTGTCTCTTGGTCCCTTCTTTACAGTGGAGCCTCGCAAATGCCGCGACTCGGCCTACGGCCTCGCCGCGGCACTTGCTCGGCTCCTGGGTACAAAATGTATGGAGTTTGTATGGAGACGATTTTTTTTTCTTCGGGACCCTAACTTTTTTTTACAGATCACCAATGAGCCTAAGGTCCCTAACAACATTTCTTCAAGCACCACCCCCCTACCTCTCATACCCTTGGAGATCCTTTGGGGTGCACCAGGGTCAATTCCACTTTCAGCCATTTTTCGATTTTATCTCAACTCTCCTGGTCCATACATATACAAAACCATGAATAAACCCTACCCTACAAGTCTCCAACATGGAGATTTATTCCTACCCTACCAGAAAAAGTTACATGTATGGCGGCCATCTTTGTTTTTTGACATTTCCAATTTTTTTTCAAAAATATGTAATCTGCAGCCCCTGGAGCCCCCGGATGCAAAAAATCATCTCCCTGCGGCCATTTTGAAATTTGGCCGCCATTTTGAATCCGCCATCTTGGATTTTTGTCACCACCCTCAAACTCTCCTACCCTCCCCCTATGACATTTGGTCGAACACCCCCCGGCTACCTCTTACCGTTTCAGAGATATAAGGGTCCAAACTTTGTATGGAATTAAAAAAAAATGTATGACTGTCATACATTTTTTTCCATTTTCCAGAACCGTCAAGCAGTTCCATTCAAAATGAGCCAAACTTGTAAAACTCTATCTCTTATACTTGCCGAGATCCAGTAGGGTACTCCAAGGTCAGTTCCACTTTTCCAAGTTTTCGGATTTTTCCTCTACTCACTGGAACATTCCCTATACAACACAGTTATACTCTTCATCCCCCCAAAACTCCTTCTAGGAGAACTACTATGTCAATCAGTCAGTCAGTGAGTCAGTGAATGGTAATCTAATTTTATATTATATAGACTAGATGTTGGGCTGTGCGCGGGCCGCAAGCGGCCCGCGGGGGGTGTTTTCAAAGAGGGGTAAAAATGGGCCACCTATTGATTAGAAAAAATATGGAAAAAATACAAGTCGAGGTAGTAAAATGTGTAAAAAACCTTAAATTCGGTCAAAAATGGGCTGATGATGATGATGATATTTTAAAATCTGTGACTATCAATTTGCAAAGCAGTAGTGTATGATCAAAACGTTAAATGGCAGTCGAAATACTGATAATAAACCCCAAAGCAGTCAAATAAAAAGGTAATAAACATGTATGCAATTTTGTTAGGTTGATGATGATGATGATTTTGGGAGTGCGAGTGTGGAGCTCGGCCTTCGGCCTCGCTCCACCCTCGCCCTTGCCTCGCAAGTGCCAAGGCTCGGCCTCCGGCCTCGCCTTGGCACTTGCTCGGGTCCTGCGTACCAAATGTATGGAGTTTGATGATGATGATGATGATGATTTTGGGAACGGCGAGTGTGGAGCTCGGCCTTCGGCCTCGCTCCACCCTCGCCCTTACCTCGCAAGTGCCAAGGCTCGGCCTTCGGCCTCGCCTTGGCACTTGCTCGGGTCCTGCGTACCAAATGTATGGAGTTTGTATGGGGGCGTTTTTTTTTTATTCGTTACTCATACATTTTTCATTAAATCATCAATATACCCAAGATGTTCATCAATATTTGTTAAAGCACCACCCTCATATCTGTTATACTTTCGGAGATCCCCTTAGATGCTCCAGGGTCAGTTCCACTTTCAGGCACTTTTAATTTTTTCCCAACGTCTTATGGTCCCTTCTTTACTGTTAAGCCTCGCAAGTGCCGCGGCTCGGCCTACGGCCTCGCCGCGGCACTTGCTCGGCTCCTGGGTACCAAATGTATGGAGTTTATATGAAGCCATTTTTTTTTTCTTCGGGACCTAATTTTTTTTTTGCATATCACCAATGGGCCCAAGGTCCCTAACAACATTTCTTCAAGCACCACCCCCCTACCTCTCATACCCTCGGAGATCCCTTGGGGTGCACCAGGGTCACTTCCACTTTCAGCCAATTTTCGATTTTATCTCACCTCTCCTGGTCCAAACATATACAAAACCACGAAAAAACCCTACCCCACAAGTCTCCAACATGGAGATTTATTCCTACCCTACCAGAAAAAGTTACATGTATGGCGGCCATCTTTGTTTTTTGACATTTCCAAATTTTTATCCAAAATTTGTAATCTGCACCCCCTGGAGCCCCCGGATGCAAAAAATCAGCTCCCTGCGGCCATTTTGAAATTTGGCCGCCATTTTGAATCCGCCATCTTGGATTTTCAACATCACCTCCAAACTCTTCTACCCTCCCCCTATGACATTTGGTCGAACACCCCCCCGCTACCTCTTACCGTTCCAGAGTTATAAGGGTCCAAAGTTTGTATGGAATTTGAAAAATTTGTATGACTGTCATACATTTTTTTCCATTTTCCAGAACCGTCAAGCAGTTCCATTCAAAATGAGCCAAACTTGCAAAACTCTATCTTTTATACTTGCCGAGATCCAGTAGGGTACTCCAAGGTCAGTTCCACTTTTCCAAGTTTTCAGATTTTTCCTCTACTCATTGGAACATGTTCTATACAACGGTGCTATACTCGTCATCCCCCCAAAACTCCTTCTAGGAGAACTACTATGTCAATCAATCAGTCAGTCAGTGAGTCAGTGAATGGTAATCTAATTTTATATTATATAGATAGATAGATAGACTAGATGTTGGGCTGTGCGCGGGCCGCAAGCGGCCCGCGGGGGGTGTTTTCAAAGAGGGGTAAACATGGGCCACCTATTGATTAGAAAAAATATGGAAAAAATACAAGTCGTGCTTGTAAAATTGGTAAAAAACCTTAAATTCGGTCAAAAATGGGCTGATGATGATGATGATATTTTAAAATCTGTGACTATCAACTTGTAAAGCAGTAGTGTAGGATCAAAACGTTATATGGCAGTCGAAATACTGATAATAAACCCCAAAGCAGTCAAATAAAAAGGTAATAAACATGTATGCAATTTTGTTAGGTTGATGATGATGATGATTTTGGGAGTGCGAGTGTGGAGCTCGGCCTTCGGCCTCGCTCCACCCTCGCCCTTACCTCGCAAGTGCCAATGCTCGGCCTTCGGCCTCGCCTTGGCACTTGCTCGGGTCCTGCGTACCAAATGTATGGAGTTTGATGATGATGATGATGATGATTTTGGGAGTGCGAGTGTGGAGCTCAGCCTTCGGCCTCGCTCCACCCTCGCCCTTGCCTCGCAAGTGCCAAGGCTCGGCCTTCGGCCTCGCCTTGGCACTTGCTCGGGTCCTGCGTAACAAATGTATGGAGTTTGATGATGATGATGATGATGATGATGATTTTGGGAGTGCGAGTGTGGAGCTCGGCCTTCGGCCTCGCACCACCCTCGCCCTTGCCTCGCAAGTGCCAAGGCTCGGCCTTCGGCCTCGCCTTGGCACTTGCTCGGGTCCTACGTATCAAATGTATGGAGTTTGTATGGGGGCGTTTTTTTTTTATTCGTTACCCATACATTTTTCAGTAAATCATCAATATACCCAAGATGCTCATCAATATTTGTTAAAGCACCACCCTCATATCTGTTATACTTTCGGAGATCCCCTGGGGTGCTCCAGGGTCTGTTCCACTTTCAGGCACTTTTAATTTTTTCCCAACGTCTAATGGTCCCTTCTTTATTGCCGTACCTCGCAAGTGCCGCGGCTCGGCCTACGGCCTCGCCGCGGCACTTGCTCGGCTCCTGGGTGCCAAATGTATGGAGTTTGTATGGAGCCATTTTTTTTTTCTTCGGGACCCTATCTTTTTTTGCAGATCACCAATGGGCCTAAGGTGCCTAACAACATTTCTTCAAGCACCACCCCCCTACCTCTTATACCCTTGGAGATCCCTTGGGGTGCACCAGGGTCACTTCCACTTTCAGCCAATTTTCGATTTTTTCTCAACTCTCCTGGTCCATACATATACAAAACCACGAATAAACCCTACCCCACAAGTCTCCAACATGGAGATGTATTCCTACCCTACCAGAAAAAGTTACATGTATGGCGGCCATCTTTGTTTTTTGACATTTCCAAATTTTTATCCAAAATATGTAATCTGCACCCCCTGGAGCCCCCGGATGCAAAAAATCAGCTCCCTGTGGCCATTTTGAAATTTGGCCGCCATTTTGAATCCGCCATCTTGGATTTTTGACACCACCCCCAAACTCTCCTACCCTCCCCCTATGACATTTGGTCGAACACCCCCCCGCTACCTCTTACCGTTCCAGAGTTATAAGCGTCCAAACTTTGTATGGAATTTGAAAAATTTGTATGACTCTCATACATTTTTTTCCATTTTCCAGAACCGTCAAGCAGTTCTATTCAAAATGAGCCAAACTTGTAAAACTCTATCTTTTATACTTGCCGAGATCCAGTAGGGTACTCCAAGGTCAGTTCCACTTTTCCAAGTTTTCAGATTTTTCCTCTACTCACTGGAACATGTTCTATACAACGGTGCTATACTCGTCATCCCCCCAAAACTCCTTCTAGGAGAACTACTATGTCAGTGAGTCAGTCAGTCAGTCAGTCAGTGAATGGTAATCTAATTTTATATTATATAGACTAGATGTTGGGCTGTGCGCGGGCCGCAAGCGGCCCGCGGGGGGTGTTTTCAAAGAGGGGTAAACATGGGCCACCTATTGATTTAAAAAAATATGTAAAAAATACAAGTCGAGGTAGTAAATTAGGTAAAAAACCTTAAATTCGGTCAAAAATGGGCTGATGATGATGATGATATTTTAAAATCTGTGACTATCAACTTGAAAAGCAGTAGTGTAAGATCAAAACGTTATATGGCAGTCGAAATATGGATAATGAACCCCAACTCAGTCAAATAAAAAGGTAATAAACATGTATGCAATTTTGTTAGGTTGATGATGATGATGATTTTGGGATTGCGAGTGTGGAGCTCGGCCTTCGGCCTCGCTCCACCCTCGCCCTTCTCTCGCAAATGCCAAGGCTCGGCCTTCGGCCTCGCCTTGGCACTTGCTCGGGTCCTGCGTACCAAATGTATGAAGATTGATGACGATGATGATGATGATTTTGGGAGTGCGAGTGTGGAGCTCGGCCTTCGGCCTCGCTCCACCCTCGCCCTTGCCTCGCAAGTGCCAAGGCTCGGCCTTCGGCCTCACCTTGGCACTTGCTCGGGTCCTACGTACCAAATGTATGGAGTTTGTATGGAGTCGTTTTTTTTTTATTCGTGACCCATACATTTTTCATTAAATCATCAAAGAACCCAAGATGCTCATCAATATTTGTTAAAGCACCACCGTCCTATCTGTTATACTTTCGGAGATCCCCTGGGGTGCTCCAGGGTCAGTTCCACTTTCAGGCACTTTAAATTTTTTCCCAACGTCCAATGGTCCCTTTTTTACTGTTGAGCCTCGCAAGTGCCGCGGCTCGGCCTACGGCCTCGCCGCGGCACTTGCTCGGTTCCTGCGTACCAAATATATGGAGTTTGTATGGAGTCAATTTTTTTTTCTTCGGGACCCATATTTTTTTTTGCAGATCACCAATAGGCCATAAGACCTTAACAACATTTCATCAAGCACAACCCCCCTATCTGTCATACTTTTGGAGATCCTATGGGGTACTCCAGGGTCAGTTCCACTTTCAGACACTTTTCTATTTTGTCCCATTGTCTCATGGTCCCTTCTTTACTGTTAAGCCTCGCAAGAGCCGCGGCTCGGCCTACGGCCTCGCCGCGGCACTTGCTCGGCTCCTGGGTACCAAATGTATGGAGTTTGTATGGAGCCGATTTTTTTTTCTTCGGGACCTATATTTTTTTTTGCAGATCACCAATGGGCCTAAGGTGCCTAACAACATTTCTTCAAGCACCACCCCCCTACCTCTCATACCTTTGGAGATCCCTTGGGGTGCACCAGGGTCAATTCCACTTTCAGCCATTTTTCGATTTTATCTTACCTCTCCTGGTCCATACATATACAAAACCACGAATAAACCTTACCCTACAAGTCTCCAACATGGAGATGTATTCCTACCCTACCAGAAAAAGTTACATGTATGGCGGCCATCTTTGTTTTTTGACATTTCCAAATTTTTACCCAAAATTTGTAATCTGCACCCCCTGGAGCCCCCGTACGCAAAAAATCAGCTCCCTGCGGCCATTTTGAAATTTTGCCGCCATTTTGAATCCGCCATCTTGGATTTTTGACATCACCCCCAAACTCTCCTACCCTCCCCCTATGACATTTGGTCGAACACCTCCCAGCTACCTCTTACCGTTCCAGAGTTATAAGGGTCCAAATTTTGTATGAAATTTGAAAAATTTGTATGACTGTCATACATTTTTTTCCATTTTCTAGAACCGTCAAGCAGTTCTCTTCAAAATGAACCAAACTTGTAAAACTCTATCTTTTATACTTGCCGAGATCCAGTAGGGTACTCCAAGGTCAGTTCCACTTTTCCAAGTTTTCACATTTTTCCTCTACTCATTGGAACATTGTCTATACAACGGTGCTATACTCGTCATCCCCCCAAAACTCCTTCTAGGAGAACTACTATGTCAGTGAGTCAGTCAGTGAGTGAATGGTAATCTAATTTTATATTATATAGAAATCTAATTTTATATTATATAGACTAGATGTTGGGCTGTGCGCGGGCCGCAAGCGGCCCGCGGGGGGTGTTTTCAAAGAGGGGTAAACATGGGCCACCTTTGAATTTTTAAAAAATAGGGAAAAAATTCAAGTCGTGCTTGTAAAATTGGTAAAAAGCCTTAAATTCGGTCAAAAATGGGCTGATGATGATGATGATATTTATTAATCTGTGACTATCAACTTAAAAAGCAGTAGTGTATGATCAAAACGTTATATGGCAGTCGAAATACTGATAATAAACCCCAACTCAGTCAAATAAAAAGGTAATAAACATGTATGCAATTTTGTTAGGTTGATGATGATGATGATTTTGGGAGTGCGAATGTAGAGCTCGGCCTTCGGCCTCGCTCCACCCTCGCCTTTACCTCGCAAGTGCCAAGGCTCGGCCTTCGGCCTCGCCTTGGCACTTGCTCGGGTCATGCGTACCAAATGTATGGAGTTTGATGATGATGATGATGATGATGATTTTGGGAGTGCGAGTGTGGAGCTCGGCCTCCGGCCTCGCTCCACCCTCGCCCTTGCCTCGCATGTGCCAAGGCTCGGCCTTCGGCCTCGCCTTGGCACTTGCTCGGGTCATGCGTACCAAATGTATGGAGTTTGATGATGATGATGATGGTGATTTTGGGAGTGCGAGTGTGGAGCTCGGCTTTCGGCCTCGCTCCACCCTCGCCCTTGCCTCGCAAGTGCCAAGGCTCGGCCTTCGGCCTCGCCTTGGCACTTGCTCGGTTCTGCTTACCAAATGTATGGAGTTTGTATGGAGTCAATTTTTTTTTCTTCGGGACCCATATTTTTTTTTTGCAGATCACCAATAGGCCAAAAGACTTTAACAACATTTCATCAAGCACCACCCCCCTATCTGTCATACTTTTGGAGATCCTATGGGGTACTCCAGGGTCAGTTCCACTTTCAGACACTTTTCTATTTTGTCCCATTGTCTCATGGACCCTTCTTTACTGCCGTACCTCGCAAGTGCCGCGACTCGGCCTACGGCCTCGCCGCGGCACTTGCTCGGCTCCTGGGTACCAAATGTATGGAATTTGTATGGAGACATTTTTTTTTTCTTTGAGACCCCAACTTTTTTTTGCAGATCACCAAGGGGCCCAAGGTGCCTAACAACATTTCTTCAAGCACCACCCCACTACCTCTTATACCCTCGGAGATCCCTTGGGGTGCACCAGGGTCACTTCCACTTTCAGCCACTTTTCGATTTTATCTCAACTCTCCTGGTCCATACATATACAAAACCACGAATAATCCCTACCCCACAAGTCTCCAACATGGAGATGTATTCCTACCCTACCAGAAAAAGTTACATGTATGGCGGCCATCTTTGTTTTTTGACATTTCCAAATTTTTCTCCAAAATATGTAATCTGCACCCCCTGAAGCCCCCTGATGCAAAAAATCTGCTCCCTGCGGCCTTTTTGAAATTTGGCCGCCATTTTGAATCCGCCATCTTGGATTTTTGACATCACCGCCAAACTCTCCTACTCCCCCCCTATGACATTTGGTCGAACACCCCCCCGCTACCTCTTACCGTTCCAGAGATATAAGCGTCCAAACTTTGTATGGAATTTGAAAAATTTGTATGACTGTCATACATTTTTTTCCATTTTCCAGAACCGTCAAGCAGTTCTCTTAAAAATGAGCCAAACTTGTGAAACTCTATCATTTATACTTTCCGAGATCCAGTAGGGTACTCCAAGGTCAGTTCCACTTTTCCAAGTTTTCAGATTTTTCCTCTACTCATTGGAACATGGTCTATACAACGGTGCTATACTCGTCATCCCCCCAAAACTCCTTCTAGGAGAACTACTATGTCAATCAGTCAGTCAGTGAGTGAGTGAGTCAGTGAATGGTAATCTAATTTTATATTTTATACTAGATGTTGGGCTGTGCGCGGGCCGCAAGCGGCCCGCGGGGGGTGTTTATAAAGAGGGGTAAAATGGGCCACCTATTGATTAGAAAAAATAAGGAAAAAATTCAAGTCGGGCTTGTAAAATTGGTAAAAAACCTTAAATTCGGTCAAAAATGGGCTGATGATGATGATGATATTTTAAAATCTGTGACTATCAACTTGTAAAGCAGTAGTGAGAATCAAAACATGATAAGGATCTCGAAAAACTGATAATAAACCCCAAAGCAGTCAAATAAAAAGGTAATAAACTTGTTTGCAGTATTGTTAGGTTGATTATTTATTATGATCATAATGTTGTAATAACTGACAACCTTCACTTAATGTTAGAGTAGTAATGTCAACAAAAATCTTATTAACTTGAATATATCAATCTATTTTCATGGTTTGCAGTATGTATCAGTTTGATTATGATGATCTTATAAAAAACTGATTGCAAACATTCAAATCAGCAGTAAAGAATCCATATTTGATGAGGCAGTTGAAATGCTATATTATTATTGGTCGTTTAGAAAAGAATCTATTTACTATTACCCACAGCGACAATATATAATGTAAGTAATATAAATGTTTTATTTATATTTTTATCTTAATCAACTAAATATAAAAGAATGTATTTATTAAAAAAAAAAAAAAAAATGTATAATATGTAATATAAATTGTGTTGTGTGTAATATAAATTGTACTATACTTACTATTTATGTATGTAACAGGCTGATGAAAGTCCTGTGATCGTCAACAACTAAAGCAGTAATGGAAAAGTAATAAATACTTGAAATGGTATGGTAATAGCATGACAAAATTTGCTCGTATTGATAAGAAACTCCTATTAAATTTACGAACTTTTATATAGGTATATATACTTGAGTACAGAAGGCAGTCGAGAAATTTCTATTTCTAGTTATTTAGTCGCCAAGCAGTATTATTACATTCATTATATTATAATTACATCAATGATGAATCTTGATCGAGTGAGAAATTTATTGAAATGTCTAGCTTAAAGGTCTGACTTGTTTTTGTTCATCTTATAGGTTTGCTTATAGATAAAATCAAACGAATTATGTATATGAAAGTAAATATATTTTATTTCTTAATATAATGTTCCTAAAAGAATGTGATAAATGCAATTTATGAAAACTACATGTACGTTATCACCAGAAGACAAACTGTTTAATTGTCAATATAATATTGCATATGCACAGGAAATATACCTGTTGTATTTATATGTCCAATGCATGTGCAAATCATTAATCTATATAATATAATTTTTATATAAAAATCAACAGAACAGTGCGCGCCGAAACGTTTGACGATTTGGACGTGGAACCAGTTTGTCGTCCAATGAAATAAAAGGTGAAGAAATAAAATAAAAAATTAGGATTAGGATACATTTCACACACGGCTGGTTAACCCCATACTGAACAATTTCTAGTTCGTTTTATGGTTGTTAACTTAACTGATATACTACTAAATAGATGCATATTTTATATGGATACATATTTAACATCCAGACCGACAGCCAACAAATTTAGTTCAGCACAAAGATGTTGACCGTGCCGGGAATCGAACCCGGAACTTTCCGGATTGGTAGTCCGGCATGGTAACCATTATAACGCCAAAGACGTCGCAGTAGTTGAAACGGCGCCTCGATTATAGTTGAAACGGTGGTTTGATGATGCTCGGGGTCAATGTTGAATTTTGGTTCTGCATTATTACTGGAAAAATAGAAATAATTTAGTTTACAAAAAATATTGAATAGATAATTCCAGTTTTTTAAGTCTAAGAAATTGATTGAATAGATAATTCCACACTTTTTAGTTATTTACACTTAAAATGATTTCAATGAAATTTGGCATTGGAATAATTCAAACTTTTAATTAACGCATTGAATTATCTCGGGTTACCGCAGTTAATATGTATATGCGTTAGCTCTTAATATTAGTATTAGAAGTATCAAAGAGTATATTTTTATTAACAGGTATATAATTGTCAAAACTTACATGGCACAATGATATTGATCTTGGGGTTCTCTTTTTATCAGGGATGCGCGTTGCATAAGGACATTTGTGAGTTATGGTTTTCTGAAAACAATACAGAAACATAAATTAGAAATCATTAAGTAATAGTTGCAAATAGGTTACATTTATAATTCAATAAATAATTGAGTTTTGTTACTTGATTTTTGTTGTTTGGAATTTACGTTTTTATTGTGTACAGAGTAATTTCTGTGACTCAGACAGTAGAGTTTTAGTAATAGGAATCATTTTGGTATGAAATTATACTAATGTTATTTGTTCCAATTTCTCTTCGTAAAAGCCAAGTGGCCAAGCTTTGGTATCGAGATTTTTCAAACCGCCTGAAGGCCTCAGACTTGGCTGCTGCGACTGCTTGTACTAAGACTAACAGCCGGGTCCTACAATTTAACGTGTCATCCGACCCACGTAGGTGAAAACGCTGCTTGAAAAACGACAGTCTTGTGCATGGTCACCCATCCAAACATTGTCCGCATCGACCATTCTTCGATGATGGCGTCAGATCACCTTAGCTAGCTGAGCTACAGGCGCTACAAATGTTTTTAGTAAATTAGTAATGATTTCAAAAACTTTTACCTTTATTATATACTTAGTTGATTTTCTTCTGTAGTATCATCGTTGGTGACTTTTTCTTTTTGTTTCTTCTGGAAACCGCTTTTTCTTCTGTCGAAACGTTTGAAGTTTCTTTTTCAACTGGACAGGATGTTGTATCAGGACAATTGTGAGATTTCCTGTAAAGTAATAAAATTGACATATTACTTTTTATTCAATTCATATATAAATTTACAATTCGTTAATGGTTTTCTGAGTGATCTTAAATAAATTATATAAAAATCCTTTTTATTGTAAAAAAATAGTAATGATTTCAGAAAAACATACCTTTATTATTTAGTGTATAGTTGATTTTCTTCTGTAGTATCATCGTAGGTGACTTCTGCATCTTGTTTCTTCTGAAAACCGCTTTCTCCTCCTCTGTCGAAGCATTTGAAGTTCCTTTTTCAACTGGACAGGATGTTGTATCAGGACAATTGGAAGATTTCCTGTAAAATATTAAAATTACAGATTAGTTTTGCTCACTTTAAATACAAAAATTAAGTCTTTAATCCAGTTTTCTGTTTGATTTGTTAAGTAAATTTTTTGGCTAACTGCAATAGATGAGTCATTTAATTTGAAAGTAAAATAAAACAGACTAATAGAAATTTT